>JAWTZU010000019.1:0-458213 GCA_033629205.1 Lithocarpus polystachyus | reverse complement strand
TGATAAAATTTTATCAATAAAGATTAGATGAAGAATTTGGATTGTAATCAAATTAAGATTTTTATCAACTTAGAAATTATAGGAGATAAAAATTATATATATTTTTTCTTAAAATCTAAAAATTTTAAAATTTTTTTGCAATGTGGTAAAGTCACTTGGCGCAATCACGGCGTCTAAGCCCAACTTTTATTTATATATATAATATGATATGTTTGTGTGTTATTGTTAAGGCACAACCTAGTCTAACGTAAATTAAGAAAATTAAATAAACGATTTCAAGGAATATTAAAAAAAGGATAAAATGCAAAATTTACTCTCTAAATTTTACTATTTTTCATTTCAGTCATATAACTTTGCATTTTGTCATTTCAGTCCACTAAGTTTCAATCCTCCTCGTTTTTAGTCTTCTGCTAACATTCCACCCAAGTCTGCCGTTAATAATATTTTATTTTTATTTAATTATTTATTTCTTACATTAAAAAAGTTAAATTTTTATTTAAAAAAAAATCCAGAAATTAACACACCCCCCCCCCCCCCCCCCCCCCCCCCCGCCGTGAAAACCCTTCCTTCTGTTCCCTATTCCCAAAACAACCATAAGAAAAAGTCACAAAACCTCAATCAAACAATAATGAATTTGTTCCTAAAAAAAACAAGCAATAATGATTTCATATAGACCCACCAGCAACCTCAATTATATCTTCGGTCTCTGAATCTATTACGCCTCCACATCGATCTCTTTCCCTCTCAAGCCCCAAAATCCCAGCCCCAAGAAACTGCCAATGGCAAACATAGAGCTCAGATACTTAAAGAAGAAAGAACAATTAAGAGGGAGATTATCAGGGCAATCACAGCTGGGAAGCTCGACTTGTTGAAGCCTTAACTCGGTATAGTCAGTACCCATTGGCGAACACTACATGTGCGTTTCGTATCACGAGGAATCTGACTCTGATTGCAGAGTCTGGGAGTGGCACAGGCACGTGGTGTTTTACGACGACAAAAATGGGTACATGCAAAAGTATTTGTATGGGAATTACTTCGGGAGAATGATGATGGTGAGGAAGGTTTTTGGGGACGAAAGCGAAGAAGAAGATGAAAGCCATGAGGAAAGGAATTCGGGGTTAATCTTTGTGTTTTAAAAAAAAAATTAAATTAAATTGACATTTTTTTAATATAAGATATAAATAATTAATTAAAAATTAAATATGGTTAACAACATATATGAATAGAATTTTAACAGAAGATTGAATTAAGGAGGATTAAAATATAGAAGACTGAAATGATAAAATATAAACTTACAGAACTAAATTGAAAAGTGGTAAAATTTAGATGATGAATTTTACATTTTGGCCTATAGAAAAAATTGATTTTACCCAAAACACTAAAAGGAACACGATTACAAACACACAGAAAAATAAATGGCACATAAACATAAAACACCAAAATTTATATGGAAATGAGTTCAACCTAAAGGGAAAAAAAATTGTACGACCAACTCCAAACAAAATCGTTAACTTGAGCTCACAACAAATATAAGAATGTTTTTCTCTATCAACAAATACAAACTCTTTCACAAAATCCTGAATATGGTACAATCAACGTTATAGTGAATTTTTTCTCTGATTTCTACAACTTTTCATGGTCAAAGTAGTTTAAAACACCTAGAGAAGACCCTGAATTTTCTCCTTTGTGTTTGTTTCTTGGCTTAAGAAAAAACTGTGCTTAAAAAAAAAAAAAAAAAAACTCTCCCTCTCTCTCATACACACTCACACATACCAGTACCACACTATTTCTCTTATTTCATTGCCCGAAGAAATTCAAAATTATGATAGAAATGATCAACTTGAGCCTTATAAATTCCTTGATTTGTGCAATCTACAAAAACCCAAAACTCTTTGTCTGTCTCCGTTTGCTATCTTATAGGCGAAAATCTTTTTTCCTCTCTTGCCTTTTTTTTTTTTAATGTTCATTTCTACAACAAGCATCTTCGAATTTTGAAAGGCTACCAAAGAAAAGGAACTCACTATGTTCTTTCAAAAGTCTCGGTCTCTTCTTATATACATGGAAGAGCCAATGGACCAAAGTTGCTATTCTTCCTTAGTAGGCAAGAAATACTAACATAACAAATACTGTCTAATGATTAACCGTTTTTAGTTGGGGAACATTGTTTATTTGTTTCATACTATTATTTTTACTGTTATATCTTTTTTTGAGAGAAAACAATTATAGCTAAGTGATAACTTTGTTCAATTATGAGATTCGTTTTTGTTGTCTATAATGCATGGTAATATTTCAAATGGAAAATTTGTTATTAACTTTTTTATATAAATAACTTATTTTTATTGTGCTTATATCATATGATGTTCTCTTATTGATTTGTTGGGCTTAATTATCCTCACTCTTCAACTTTTCAGCTTATAAGAGCTGCAGGCTTTCTTAAAGCTACTAGTTGGTCAATTCAAGAGCTTTTGAGTGGAGACTACTCTTATAGCATTAGAAATAAACTACATCAGAAATAATGTGTTTTCTTTTTTAATGTCAGTAATAATGTGTTAAGACTCTTGGGAATAGTAAACTTGATAGTCCAAAGATTATTTTTGGATTTATTTAAGAGTTACATTTTTCATGGTTTAAGTTTGATTTAAATTGTCAAGAGCTTTGTAAATTAACTGGTATTTCTTGATATACCCAATTAAGATTTTTAGGGTTCCAAGGTTCAAATCCTTTCACTCCATTATTAAATTATTAAAAAAAAAAATTGATTTGAAGTTTTTGGGATCTTTAATTTTTTGTTTTTTGGGTGGGCGGTCATGCACTTTGTATGACGGACTCCCATGGCTAGGAGAGCAGCCCTCTCATGATCTTGGGTGCTCTTAACCTTGTAGTATGGGTATGTACTCGAGGTGATTGCTGTCAATGAATATTCATGCTACATTGTGCACATGATCATTGCGGTGTGATTGTCTCAATCTATGTTAACTAAGTGGCATTAGTTTTCCCGTGTATGCAACACGCATCAACGTGTTTAATGCTTTGGCGAGCTTCGGCTAGCCTTAGTACGAACACGTTGACGTGCGTCGTATACATAGACATGAAACCTTACTTGTGCACCATAGCACACCAAACACGAAACTCTACCAGATTTTCGCCATGAGAATAGGGCACCTTTATTGCCGTATTCTCACAGCAAAAGCTTGGTGAGAATAATGTTTTGTGTGCTATGATGCACCTGAGGCGAAATGCTGCCAGATTTTTGTCTTGGAAATGTGTTAGCAATCAATGATTAAGACCACACTCCTTCCAAAATCAAACTTCAAAACCCAATTCTCTCAAAGACCCAAAAGCTAACGCCAATAGCTTGTTTTTAGCTGCTAATGTCTGAAAATTAAGATTAACCAAAACAAATGACTGTCTCCAAACAAGCGTTGTGGGATGCGTAACACCTTCCCTACACGTAACCAGACTTCTAAATTCAAGAATCAAGATTTTTTGCCATCCGCATTAGATTAAGAAAAACGACATTTTTCTTAACCTAGGATTGGTAATATTAAAATTTTGTATTCTAGATAAAAATTTTGATAAAATTACTCGCCAATTTGAGGTGCAATTTTTAAGTATGAATATTTCCACTATTGGATCTTCAACCAACGTTGCAACCAGGGACAGAGCCAGAGCTTCGAATTAGGGGGGGGGGGGGCAAAATTCTTCCAAGATTGAATCTCACAAAAAGACTAATTTTAATTTTAATTTTTTTAAGAACGAAAGGACTAATTATTATTACTAAATAAAGACTAATATATGAATGTGGACAATTCATAATTTATTAGTTTTTATCTCAAAAAAATAATTTATTAGTTTTCAATTTAATAATTCATTTATTATGTAGTTATAGCTAATGCATTTCCCCCAACAATCCATTAGCCAACCAAATGTTTTTACTAACTGTACAATTTTTTTTTTTTTAACTTTACTTTTTTTTATGATAAGTTCTTTACCTTTTTTTGGTAAAAAAAAGGTAAAGATAAGTTTCTTTACCTTTACTTAGTAAATTTTTAGTAATTACTCAATCTATCTATTCTCTTCATAAGTTAAAATAGGTCACGCTCATGCACAAAGACACAAATAACATAAATGGATATGGAGGGAGATTCCAAGAGATAAACAAAATACACAAATGGGTATGGAGGAAGAGCTAAGAAATGCCTGCTATTCACGTAATCACATGCACTAAATTGTTTGGGCTGGTCTGTCTTTTTATTTGGGTTGGTTTGTGGTGTTATTTAGGCATAATTTTTTGTTGAAGGGGCTAAGAGTTTGGAGATGGGGGGCAGGTTTAATTTTTCTTGGGTCTAAATTGAAACTCAAGCCTACTGCATATATATAGCTGTTGGTTTTTCAAAATCTTAGGGGGGGCAATGGCCCCCCAATGCCAAATTGTAGCTCTGTCCCTGGTTGCAATGCAATTCATATTAATTATTTACTTATTATTTCTATTTTACCTAAAATGTTACTATGTTTTATTTGTAAATCTTTATATATTTAGTTAACTTTGTATGTAATCTAATTTTATTTATATTTTACAAAAAATAGGTGCACTTGATGAGGCTAATAATTTGATATGGTCTATGATGATGCTCTTTTACGAATCAATAGGCTGAACGTTTGGACTTTGATGATCTTGAAGGCCTGTAAAAAAAAGTGAAGAATCAAAGGAGATCGGGGTTGGCCGGTCTAAGATCCTCCGATGATGAAGTCAGTTTTCCTCTTAATCAAGAAAACTTCTAATTCTACCAAAGTGTCTCAAGCAAAGCAATTTTTTCCTACCTTTTCTGTCGGGGAAAGGTGTTTATATAGGGTTAGGGGGGCAGTTACCTTTTAGTAACTTCCCCATCATTTGTGAAGGTCAGAGGATAACCGCTGTAGGGAGTTGAGTGTTTTGTCGAGAGCCTACAGTGATATTTAGGATCTTTACACGTGGTTTGATTTCCATATTTATGGGGAAATTTCCATTGAGGCTCGTCCATGCTTGGATGAACATCGAAGGTTCTTCACCCTTGAATGACTGCTTAAGGTCCTCGGCCCTTGGACGAGCTTTCTGGGCACCTCTATGGATGAGTGAAGGCGACGGGAGGCCCTATGGGTGGCTGCCATGTATCTCGACCTACGAAGTAAAACTCTAGGATGAGCTTATTCCTTGTGGACGGAAGCACAAGGACGAGCTATACTTGTTTTCCTGTTTTCCTCATCAGTCTACATTTTGTTTTAATGTTCTATTGTATTGTAGTGAAGATAAGATTTGTAAATAACTTTGGATTGTATAACATTAAGTGTTTGTGTATTATTTAATTTATACTATGTAAATTTAAATATTTTATGTATTATTTAACAATTATTTTATGTATTATTTATTATTTTATTTGTATAGAAAGCAACAAAGATTAGGTTTCGTTATTTTATACATATATAAATATTTTCATATGAAAAAATACATGTCATATTGGGTTGACCCAAACATTAAAAGTCAAATATTGGTAACCTGTTAAAAATAACCCATTCTTTACTCAAACTCATTTCTAACCCAAGCCCTGTCGGGTCAAATCTAATCTCGATTAACTTGATCTGTTTGCCAAGTTTACAAAATGAGTGTTTGTTTGTAATTCTTTAAGCACACTTGCATTTTGAGCAATCCTTCATTCTAATAAATATTCATTTTATTTCTTAAAAAAAATGGCTAAATTTAATTGAAGTTTTTTTTTTTTTTTTTCATTTTGATAATTCAATATTTATAATGGGTGATGAGAATTTAAACCTTTGACATATCAATTCGACATACTAAAAATATGGAAATTACGTTATAAGGTTCAAATAAATAAATAAATAACCTTGTCTTAACTTTTAGAAAAACAAAAGGAAAACAAAAAACCCCCCTTTGCCTTAAAAAAAAAAAGATTGAACTCAATATAGGACAAAATTTAACTACAAAATTGGTTGTAACATTAAGTTACAACATTACTCAATAAAATAAAAATTACTACATATTTTGAACATATTTTGAAAATCAAACCGTTAACTTGCATGTTCTTCTTTTAATACACATGTTAAATTTTATTTCAATGAGATATTATTTATTATATAATCTATAAGCTTATATTTTATGCATAATTTTAAACTAAAAAAAACTTGTAATTTAAACAATTTATTGATGACATATCTATTAATTTTTTAGAAATTTTACAAGTATAAAGTTTATAAGAAGAAGATGTAATCTAATAATTGATTTGTCAAAATTTACCTCTAATAAAAAAATTATTAAGGGTTTGTTTGAATCTGTTTATTTGACTGAGACTGAAAACTTTTTACTAAATGTATTGTACATAAGATAAAAATTAGTTAAAATAGTAAAATAAGTCTCATAAATAGTATTAGCTTTTGAGCAAGCGCGTGAGCGCATGCTCAAAGGTTCTTTTATTTTTTTTTTGTAAAAGTTAATAATTTACATAAATTATAATTTGGGATTAATATATTTTTCAAATCACAAAAAAAAAAAATCTAGAGGTGTGATGAGTGTTAAGCATTTGTGGTGAAATAATTTATGTGATGTGAGTAGTTGCTCAAAGGCTATTGTTTTTTTCTTTTCTTTTTTAAATTTTATGTGATGTGAGTAGTTTTAAAAAAAAAATTATGAAAGTTTTTTTTATTTTTACTAAATATACTGTATATAAGATAAAAGTTAGTTAAAATAGTAAAATAAGACTCATAAATAGTATAAAAAAGGATAACAAATTTATAAATAATAGTAAAAATAATTTAAATAGTAAAATACGCTGGCAAATTGCGTCACGCCGAACGCGCGTTGAGTGGACCGCGGAATAGAGACAGAGACTGAACTCAATATAGAATATAGCATAGCAGTCGTTCACTTGAATAGAGACACAGAGAGAGAGAGACCCGGAAAGCCCTAGAAGATTTCTTCATCAACTCCTTGATGGATCCTCCACCGGAGCAAGTCAACTACATCTGCGGAGGTATTTTGGTTTTCTCGGCAACCAAACATAGACTTATGATTTAAGCAGCAATATTGATAGTGATTATATTATTATTATTAATGGGTTTTACAGATTGTGGGATGGAGAACACTCTGAAGCCAGGTGATGTGATACAGTGCCGAGAGTGCGGTTACCGCATCTTGTACAAGAAGCGCACTCGCCGCAGTAAGCTATTTTTTCTTTCTTCTTTTTTCTAAAAAAAAAAAAAATTGTACCTTTTTGTTTCTTTGGTTATGAAAATTAAATTATATTTTTGCTATTATGGAAGTTTGGGATATTATTATGTTATAGTTCTGATTGAATTGAATATTAGCTTTGTGTTTTGGACTCTGTTTGAATTTATTTATTTGATAAACTGTAAGGTTGTGCTGATTTATATACTTATTGGGTATTGGGTAATAGAGGGTAAGAGAGAGTATGACTCTGGATAGAATAGAACTGCAGAGAAGAATACATAGAGTTAATTTTAACTAGTTTGTTGAGAATCTGTAGCCAACTCCATAAATTATGTGACTAAGGCTTGGTTGTTCTTTTTTTTTTTTCTTTTTTTTTCTTTTTTGTTGAGGGTTTTAAGTGGTTAACGGAAGGATCCGGAGACATATGCCTTAGTTTAGACTTAGTGGCAATGGTGGCTGCTTCCTATAAGTTGGTATTGGCTAGGGTAATAATTTGAGTTTTTTTTTGTGTTAATTAGCAGAGCATAAGACAGGCGCATTATTTAAGAACGCAAGACCGGGTCGTTCATATTGGATTCCACCTTTGGGGTCATTGAGTGGTGTTTAGGATCAGATCTAAGGTCTAGGGCAAGATTGAAAGATTCTACAGACTCCAAAAAGCAAGTAATGAATATGTAGGTGTCTTTTTAAAACCATAATTTTTGTTAATAGAATCAGGGCTAAATGCTAAAATATATGCTGTTTTCTTTTTGGAGACCTCCTTTCTAGAAGCGAGAAGTGTCTTTTTTTTTCTGCATTCTAATCCCCTCTTTGTAAAAGAGAACTATGTGATGTTGTCTGTTAGTATCTTTGGTGGCCTAGCTTATCCAACAAGACTCTAGTTCTTGTCTTGTTATGTGGAGGTTTTCACTAGTATACCAACTTTCACATTTAGAAAGGATTAATGTAAAGAATGGGAAAGGGATTTAGAGTGTAGGATTCAAGGTCAGCTGGGCCTCCTAAGAACAAGAAGAATAGAGAGTAGATTCAAGAGAACAGAGGAAAGAATCGCTGAAGAATACATCTATTTGCTTAAATTCCTTGTGTATACAAGTTGTTGCCTCTTATACTACTCCCTTAGCACCTTACAACTAACTCCATCTAGTAACTACCACACAGCTATTAACTAACTTGTTATACCAACTGTCAATGTAACTAACTATAACAGACTCATATTCCAGCTATCAATGTATATCAATGTGCAAGTGTATCAATGTGTAATCCTAACAATACCCTTCCCTTTAGAAGACCTTGTCCACAACGTGAGGGAATCTTTGCTGCATAATATACAAACTCTTCCAAGTAGCATCTTCAGGACCTTCCCCCTGCCTTTGGATTAAGACTTGAGTGATAGTTTTGCTATGAAGCTTTGCTATGAAGCTGATGAGTTCTTTCTTGTAGCAAAACTGCTGGTTCTGATGTGACAACTCCATCCAAATCAGTAGGTGGTAATGTTGGAACAGAGACCACATGTTGCCCCAACTTAGCCTTCAAGCAAGAAACATGGAAAGTAGGGTGGAGCTTAGAATTTGGGGGTAAATCCAATTTTATAAACACCTCACCAATCCTCTGCAGAAGCTGAAATGGGCCATAGTACTTAGGAGATAATTTCTTTAATGGGTGGTGCTTTAGGGATTTCTGTTTATAAGCCTGGAGTCTGAGAAACGCCTAACCACCCACTGCAAAACTCCTTTCAGTTATGTGCTTATCAGAATACAACTTCAAAAATCTCTTGAGCAGCCACCAGATTATACTTCAACAAGGAAGTTGATTGTTTCCTTGATTTTAGATGGGCATCCACACTTTCAACCTTTGTTGTTCCAGGAACATAATCCATAAGCCTAGGAGGTGGATATCCATACAAGACCTCAAATGTAGTAAGCTTGAGAGAGGTATGAAAATTGTTATTAAACCAAAATTCAGCAAGAGGCAACCATTCCACCCAAGAAGCTGGTTTATCAGTTGCAAAAGCCCTCAAATGATGCTCAAGACTTCTATTCACAACCTCAGTTTGGCCATCTATCTGAGGGTGATAGGCTGAAGACATGGCCAATTGAATGCCTTGAAGGTTCATCAACTCTTGCCAAAAATAAGAAGTGAAAATAGGGTTCCTGTCATTGAAAATTGAAATAGGCATACCGTGCTATTTGAACATGTTGCATGTGAAGGGCTGCTACTTTAGAAGCAGTATATGGATGAGACAAAGCTACAAAATGAACAAACTTTGTAAACCTTTCCACAACCGCTAAAACCACATCCTTCATCTGAGATTTTGGAAGACCCTAAATAAAATCCATGCTCATAGCTACCCAAGGCTTCTCTGGTATAGGTAAAGGTTGTAACAAACCAGCTGGACTGCAGGTTTCATGCTTGAGCCTTTGACAAGTGTCACACTCCTTGACTATTTCTTTACATCAGCTCTTAACCCAGGCCAATAAAAGTCCCTTTGGACCCTGTGTAGCTCTTGAGCCCAAAGGACCATCATGAATTTGCTGCAAGATAGCTGTCTTCAAAGAATCACAAATACCCAAATAAATTCTTCCCTTATATAAAAGCAAACCATTCTGTAGAGTAAAGCCCTTAGGACCATCCACCCCTGATTGAAAAGCCTTCAAGATACTCTGGATAAATGGATCAGCAGCATAACTAGCCTTGAGTTGGGCTAACCAATCTCATAATGGCATATGATTCTTTGGTAGGTTAGATAAAAAAAACTTAGAAACTTCCACTACTATTAAGTTGCTCTTTTCCCCAACTGCTATAATTGTAAGAGCCTAGTTATGTGAATATGTTTTACTTCAGGTTATCTATTTATGTATTTAAGCATGTATTTGTGTGTCTCTGTTTGTAATCTTATATTTATATACATTCTTTTTAAAGTTGAGTTAAATTACCCGGTTTTCAGATCCTCACGTAGTTGTTCATATTTTGTGACCAAGAATAATTGTATTTTCCTTTCAATATTTTCTGAAACCTTCCTTCATGTGATAGCATTAAGGTGTTTAATTTTGATTATTAAAGAATTATAAATTTTATAAGCAAATGGTATCTGCTTTTTGTTTGGTTTACTAGTGTCACAACTAGGGCATGACAGTTGAGTTATCTGCTTTGGTTGTCTAGCCTACTCTTAAAGGAACAAGGTGTCAATAAATATTGTGATTGATTGGTTTAGGCATTTGAATTATGTTTCATTGTGTTTCAGTTTAGTGTCTATGCAGTGTAATGTTTATCAAATAGGCGGTGTACTTATTTCATTCATATGCTGGTTAAGTATGATGCGTGAGTTTTACTGAGTATTTAGATGCAGTGTAATTCCCTCTTCTAAGAGAAGTCTCATCTAGTACCAATGTTGGATTACCTAGAAAGCTAGGATGCGTCCAGAGTTTTAAATATATTGTTCATTTTTAATTTATAGCAACATGTAGTAAAAACCAATGCAACTCTGTGTATAGGAAAGTGCTAGTAAAATACACTGATAATCAATATTAAAGGAATGCTCAAATGCATTGATTGAAAAATATATATTAGTTTGACATTTTGATTTGTGGAGTTCAGCAAAAGATAAAACAAAAGGCTTGATTATGGTTTCTGAGCTGTGTTAGGTTCCAATTTCATTCTTGAATTATCAATTGTGTCAATTTTGTACCTAAAGTTACGAAAATTGTTTACTGTTACCCTTGCCCCCACTTTCCTTTCAGAAATCAACTGATTTTTGTATATGATTTTGATAATTAATTTCGACAGTGAGGGTAAGAGTTACATTGAATTGTTTTCAGAATCTTAGGGACTAAATTGACATAATAAGTAGTTTTGGGATGAAATAAACTATGATGCATAGTCACTTATCAAAGAAAAAACTATGACGCTTAGTTCAAGGACCGAAATAATTGTTTGACCTAAAACAGACCTCACACTAAATGTCTGGTAGCATGTGATGTGCTCATAGAACATTGTTGGTTCAGTTTCTAAGAGTCTTCATTTGACATCTTTGGTTTAAATCTTATGAATCCTGGTTTCATGGGTTATTCTGTTTTGCATATATGGTGCCTGCATTTGGTTGATAGCACTGGAGGGATGGTGCTAGTGTATGATGTGCAGATTATTGGCAAGCTTCATTGTGATATATATATATATATATATATATATATTTTACAAGTAAGAAGTGTCCATATTGAAAAAACTACTCTATGAAAAAGGAGCACAAAGAAGTCAAAAAGTACAAGGAAGAAAAAGAAGAGAACAAAAAAATAGTTACGAAAGAGAAGAGAACTAAAGAACTGAGATTGCTATGATATACTAGATATACACTGGTAACCCTTTTCCTAATAGTTCTACCTTTTGGGATTGATGGTTTCGAACAATTTTATTCCAAGGTGTAGTTCAAGCAGAGCTCTTTCGCTCTTCTTTTTTGGGATATACCGAACCACCTACCTCACCATTCATCTTATTCTTATTCTTATCTGGAGTTTTAGAAAGCCCTTGTGCTTTCAAACAGACTTCACTAACAGATGTCTTTTGTAAATTAAAAACACTATCTAATGTAATATGGTTAGAATATGGTAAGTGTTGGGTGTAATTCTAGGTTTTATATTCTGCTGTGCATCTCAGTGTTTTCTTATTTCTTGTGATCTTGTTGGAGCAAATCTTGTTCTTGTAAACCTTGTTGAATTATCTGGTTTTGCAATGCATGTTGGGTTGAACAGTGAATTAATATGGTGCTTTCTGTTGCAGTTGTTCAATATGAGGCACGCTGAAGAAGAGAAGTGGGGAGGCAGGGGCGTGCAGCAGCAACAACAAAGACTATCTGTATTGGGACCATTTTTACAGCTTGTTAATTTAGTGGTTTAGCATGTAGTCATAGAAGACTAAATTATAAGTTGCACTGTCTTTGGGATCATTGGATTTGATCTCCTATGATTAAAATTTTTTATTTGGACCTTTAATGTTATATTCTACTTAGATTCCGATTTGATTCCTTCTGTTTATGCCAAGGTTTTAAATTCCATTTCGTTCCAATGCTCACGTACTCCAGCAGTTCCAGTCTCTCAACTCCTAGTCCAAGCTGTTCCGGATTGTGTAGGATTTTTTTTTTTTTTTTTTTAATATTGACTAATGGAACTCAAGTGATTGCACGTGGTTAAAAAAAAAAAAAAAATAACATTGGGATCAGGTCTTCCTTTATCCTTTTGAGACTGAGAGCATCCATCGAAAAAAGGATCATTTCATCAATTTCAAGATTTTCTACCAATTGAGAGAGAAACTATTGGTATTAGGTCTTTCTTCATCCTTAAGAGACTACGAGTGTAATAGAGCATCCGTCGACAAAATGATCATTCCATCAATTTCAAGAATTTCTACTGATTGAGAGATAAACTGGGTTTCAGTTTTGAAAGAGAAAGAACCCCAGGAGAGATAACCACAGATTGTAAATCCTACCGAATGAAATCACAACTGCCTACCTTCACAAAATTGTAAACTGCAGCCACATGTCCCTAGCAAAAAATTTTAGAAAAAATTAAATAATGGAATATTGAAATTAAATAAGAAGAGGAATAATGGAATCTTGAAATTAAATGAGAAGAAGAGTCAGAGATCTGCCAACCCAATCTAATAATTGAACTTAGATCTACATTAGTGTTTCTTTTGTTAGCCTTATTTGTAGGGGTGTCCAAACCAACCTGGACTTGATTAAAACTGACCAGATGGACTCGACCCAGTTAGATATGGGTTGACTCCGAATAAGCTTTGGTCGGCAACGGGTTTAAATGTTTAAATCCGACAAAATTTGGTTCAGGTTTCGGTCTTCTATAATGTCAACCCGTTATAACTGAACCGACCGATAAGTGTGAGATAAATAACTCTCTTTACATGTAAAACGTGTCTCTACTTGATTGGCTTTTAAAATTCTTTCCCCTTTGCATGGCTGACACATACTAAGCCTTATCTCTTCCGTTCCCTTTTTCTATGCAAACTTATCTCTTACTTTTTAAACTTATCTTCTATCCTTATCAAACATTACCTCTAATCTAAGACTTGACTTATCTCTTCTGTTCCCTTTTTCTATGCAAACTTATCTCTTACTTTTTAAACTTATCTTCTATCCTTATCAAACATTACCTCTAATCTAAGACTTGACTCTTGGGATTTCTCTTTGAAATCAAAAGCTAAAAACCAAATTCTTCTCATTTGCAAGTGTGAGTTCCTTTTGCCATCATTCTCTTTGAAATAAAACATAACTCATCCTTCTGTCACTTACTCTAGCTTAACCTTTTTGCAATTTTTTGGATATGTGAGTGGCTAAGTGCAACAATTGGGTCATGGGTAATATAAGTATGGTGAGGTGGCTATGGTGGTGATTGTGGTGCAATTTGATGTTGTGCGTTCTACTGTGATTCAGGGGTATTTTGTGTGGTTGTAGATCTGAAGCCAACCACCAGTCTGATAGAACCCGTCTGTAAACATGAAGGCAAACGACGATCGAAGACCCAATGAATGTCGGTCAACAACAGTTGACATACTCCAACACCTGATGAGGTCAGGTCGAGTGACGAGTTGACCTTAAACCCGAGTTTGACCGACTCGTGGACGCCCCTACTTATATGTGCCTTATAACATGAACATGTTAACAAGAATGCAAAGACGCAACTAAAGCAAGAAGATCACACAAGATGACATAAAAAAAAAGTATGGCCAAAAGGCACAAAAGGCAAGGCATGTTATAACACATACAAGAATAAAGCTAATTATGTTATAAGGCACATATAAGGCTAACAAAAGAAGCACTAACATGCAAAACCAAGCGAGAGAAAGAGACAAGTGGAAAGCATGCCAACATCATCAAGATGCAATCTCACCCACATGGTTGCTCCCATACAAACCACAAAAGGGGAAGAATGCAACCAAACAAAACAAAGAGGCACAAAAGGCCAACAAACACATACTAAAAGGGAAATGAAGCATGTGAAGCAAAACAAGGATGCAAGAACTGAGATCTAAGCATACAAGCAAGGATCTAAAGAAAGAACACAGATCTAAGCATGAAACATTCAGACATTGTATTACAAAGATAAATCTGAGAAAAGGAACACATAAAAGCATGTAAAAAGACCAAACAAGCATGAACATGCAAAAAAGGGGAAGAATGCAACCAAACAAAACAAAGAGGCACAAAAGGCCAACAAACACATACTAAAAGGGAAACGTAGCATGTGAAGTAAAACAAGGATGCAAAAACTTAGATCTAACCATACAAGCAAGGGTCTAAAGAAAGAACACAGATCTAAGCATGAAACATCTAAACATGGTATCACAAAGATAGATTTGAGAAAAGGAACACGCAAAAGCATGTAAAAAGACCAAACAAGCATGAACATGCAAAAAGAAATCTAATCCAAACCCTTTATTGAACTTGGGTGTTTGAATGTAGGCCTAGACCAATAGATCTAGATCTACACCCTACCCAAAAGTAAGACACAAGTAAAAGGCATGAACAAAACTTTATAAAGCTATAAAGCACTAAAGCATTGCTTATAAACAAGGCATTTAAGCACATAAACATGAAAAAAAGCACAAACTAGAAATTTAGACATATCCTAGCCCAAGAAGGTTAAGCCAACAAATCAAAGCAATAAAACATGCTAAGAAAGCTATAAAACATGCTAGGAAAGCAATAAAACATGCTACAAACTTAAAAGAAAGCATTAAAGAGCTAAAAGAAGATGAGTGTAGATTGTAGCTAAAAAGCTACATCTAAACCCTCCAAACCTCAAAACCAAGGTAGATGGACCAAGGAGGAGGAGAAGGAAGCAAGAAAACAACCTCTTGATTTTTGAAGATATGAGAATCAAGGATTTATTTGTGGATATTTAGGAGAGAACTTAAGAGAAAAGAGAGAGAATAGAGTTCCAGAAAATGCTCCAAGTTGCCTAAAAATCATTTTTTCCAAGTTTGGGAGCCAGGGGGATTATATATATTTTTAATTTAACCCTTGGGCTACTAGCTTGCACTAATGTTGATGTCAACAGTCTTGTCTTTTCCTCTAGCTTTTTTTTTTTGTTCAATTTTGATCAATCATTTGAAGGCCTTTACTTGCTTTAATTGACTTAATCTTGGTACCATTGGAAAGGTATGGATGTCTAGTTTCCAGATCACTTAACATTTTGAAGATCAGACAGTCTAATCAAAAGTTATGGCCTTAGGAAGCAAGCTGATGCACCCGACATAGTTTTCAAGATATCTCAAATGTTATAACTCTAATTTTTACCCATGGGTAGTCATTGGAAAATAAATTCAATATTCTTTGCAATGATATTGGCTTCAACCTATTCTAACAATCAGATCAAAATTAGGTTTTCGGTCACTGACAAGTGTCAACCTTAGGTCAAATTTGGTCAAAGTTAACAAAAATCTTAGATAGCCTTGGGTTTGATGTAAAAACATGAAAAGTATTATTTTGGTGTTTTGACTAATTTTGACTTTCAGTCAACCATGTATTGACTAGGGTAATCTTGGTCGTTTCGACTTAAAATGTTATTTGAGTGCACACTAATAGCACCAAAACTTAAATCTACTCCCCAAATAATTTTAGTAGACCATCAATCAATATGATGTAGTAGATTGATGGTCTATTAAAATTATTTGGGGAGTAGATTTAAATTTTGGTGCTATTAGTGTGTGGTTTGATTCTATGTTGAAAATATATTTATGTATGACTTAATTTTAAGGGCCGATATATATTAACAAAAATAAACGGAATAGTAAAATAAATTGGCTTTTTTAATTTAGAGCCAAACCTACACATCACCCCAAAAGAAGAAGAAGAGAGATAAATATTAAAAAAAGGAAAAAAAGAAAAGAAAAGAAAAAATAAACGATGAGTATTAGGCTCCGTTTGGGAGTTCATAAGGGAATGGAATGGAATGATCATAAGGGAATGGAAAAAAATGGAATTGAATGAAATGTATTTAAGTAAGGGAAATGAATGGAGAAGAATGGAATGGAATGAAATTAAGTAACTTTGATTGGATGTCTTACAATAAAGGAATGGAAAGGAATGATAATGAATGGAAAGTAATCTTGTTTGGGAGCTACATGGAGGGAATTGAATATAATCATTTTATGACAATATTACTATTAGACCCCTATTTTAAAATAAAGGGTTAAATATATAGGGATTGTAAGGACGCAATTTGAGTGTCTGGCCCACAAGATGGATGGACTTAGGCCCAAAAAGTCCAAAACAATGAATTTGTAGAGAGTGAGTTAGAAAATTGAGCTCTAATAAGTTAGAGAACAAATATAATGGATCCAAATAACCAAATGAGCTAGCATAGAGCGGATTTATTCAAAGAAAAACGTCCTCGGCTCAATCTGAGGAGACTAGTTCTTATATACTGACTCACAAATTGATTATAAATTTAGTTCTTGGTTGTTACAGTGTTTTTCCTTCTATTTTTCTTTACCCCCTCTCTCAGGGTCCTCCCCCTGTTTTATACTATCTTCTCCTTCTTTCCCCACCCTCCACGTGTAGACCAGTTTGTTTACGTTGATCCTTGTCCCATTAACACCTTCCAGAAGTCTTTAAATAGTAACTATAAGATTGAAAATTACTGTTCAGACATCATTTCTCCATTAATGTGGCTAGAGGGTTAGCTACAGAGTATTCAATGCGGTGGCGGCAGCTTTCCTCTTAGATATTTCATAACCTCTCCATATCACATTCCTTCTTGAACCACCCTTGGACTTAATAGGTGTCCTCGGACTGGATTTGGCCCAATACATCCTATTGGGCCCAATCATCCCTACATCGCGTGTAATTGTGGTTGTTTCTGATGCTTTGGAATCCACAATGTCTCATTTAATGCTCCAGGCGGCATTTTGTTCTCCACATCTAACGGTGGGATGTAAGTCCAACGACCACTGTTTTTTCCTCAAATTTGAGGTGGAATAACTCCCAGCCAATTCCTTCCTTTATAAAAGGCACCTGAGAGGAGTCTCATTTCTTACTTTATTGATCTTTGTTCTCTCCAGACCTACATAACTCTCAAATCTTCAAAGTTTTCAAACTCTTACAAGTCTTCCAAATCTTCCAAAAGAAATTTTCTTTTAAAAAACTTTTAAAAGTTCCGGAAACAACCATTGGGTTAATTTCTGTAAGTTCTTCCTCCTTTAAGTTCTTTTCTCCTCGGCCATCAATTCTTTATTTCCTTTCTCTGAGTGTTTTTTCATTTCCTTTTAGATTGTTCAGATGGGTAGATTTAAGCATTTAGTAAGTTCTCTCGCTAGTATGGAGGCATTCAGAGCCAAATACCACATTCTGTAGGGAGTTGCCCTGAGGTATTGTGCCCCAGAAAAAATTCTTACACATAGAAACGAAGGGGAGGTTGTCATTCCTATGATCGCCTTCATAGAAGGGGGAATAACACTCCCCATGGGTAGGGTCACCCAGGACTACCTTATTAACCATAGGTTATGCCCTCACCAGTGCGCGCTTAATCTATTTAGAGTTTTGGGCAGTGTCGATGCTCTCAAAGAGCAAATGGGTCTAGGACTCACCTGGCATGATGTCGTCCATATGTACGAGTGCCATTCACTCGCCGACGCGGGGTATTACCTCAAGTCCAGGTCCTCGGACGTTAGGCTTATATCGTGTCTTTCTAAGTAAGACAAGGGCATGAAGGATGACTACTTAATCGCTTCTAGGGAGTGGCACAACGGTCTTCACTGCCCAACTCGGGAGGGAGAACCAGGTGGGCCATCTTAGGGTTAGGTCTCTGGATGTGAGATTTAGTTTATTAGCTTTCTGCTCTTCCTTTGATTATAGGTTTCACTGATTTGACTGTGATTTCCTTCTCAGCTGTTTGTGCAGATAAAAGGCACATAGCGCCCGCCTCAGTTTGGTTAACATAAAGGGACTCAACAAAATTCTAAGGTCCGAGGTGTTTGTGAGTGAGGACGGGTAGCTGAGAGCAGTGCACTTCATCCTAGACTTTGTGCCACTGTCAAATAAATTCCAAGAAGTGGGCAACGCCATTAGGGCAGGTGATCCTAAATTAAAGTGAATTGACGTTTCACGGCCAGGTTTTTTAGCCCAAGAAGACCTTCAACCAATTGAGTGGCCACTCCACTGCCTTCCTCACGAATTAGTTGCCCTGAGGGAGGAAACAGCCTCATCACGCTTGTCCCTCGAGGCCGAAATAGATCAATTCCGTTTTGAGGACGAGGAGGAGCCAGCAGAAAAAGCAATTCAAGTTTTGGACTTTGAAGACGAGTCCGACAGAGGTTCTGGCATCCCGGGTCTAGTTGTCACACGTGCCAAGGACAACTCAGAAGACAAAGAGGAGATGACCTTGAACCAAAGGATAGGTCTAAGGGACCTCTTAGCAGGGAGGAAGAAGGGTCAACTTCTCAAGATGTCCCTGAGCCTCAGCTCCCCCCTTTTCTTCCCCCTCCCCCTCCTCACCCTGTAATCGGTCTTCTCCCCATCTCAAATTTGAAAAAGAAGAGAACGAATTAGGACATAGAGGAGGGCGACCTGGGCCGAAAAAAGCAGGCCAAGCAATAGAAGACGGCCAAGGGCTAGGTAAGAGCCTCTTCCGCTGAAAGCGTCGAGGATCCGAAGATAACAGAGGTGTGCCCACCATTCCTAGTGTGGGCCCCTAAGCTAGAAATGGATGGGGCAGCTATCCCCCGGAGTTCCTCTATCCGAGAATTCCAGAAGGGGCATGCTCATCACTTGGCTAAGGCCTTGGAGCAACCACTGCTGCTACCAAAAGATATGGCTGCCCTTCAAACCATGAGGCAACCAGATCTGTTCTTATCCTTAAAGAAGGACTTGGCTTTGGTAATTTCTTAAACCCTTTTTTAAAAAAAATATTTAGTTGTTCCTTCTGCTTGTTTTCTCTGTTATTTCTGTCTCACTATACATACACATTTATTTTACATGATATTCCATTGTTTTTGCATAGGCCATCCAAGAAGTTTTTGTAGCCGAGGAATGGGTTAAAGAAGCTCGAAATGACGTTCGGGTAGAGGCCAACCTCTACGCCGAGGCCAATAAGGCCTTGGGTGTCTCTAAACAGAAGAATAAGAAGCTTTCCACTAAACTTGTTGCTGAGGAGAGGGCGCGTCTAAGTGCCTAGGCAGGCTTAAAAAACACCCAGGACCAAGCTGAGGACCAATGCAAAAGGCTATATCATACAGAGATAGAGCTGGCCATAGTTAAACAACAGGTCCTGGAGCTTAGTGTCGACCTGGAAAAGGCCAAGGCCATAGTTCGGAGGTCCGAGGAAGCTGCTGAGACCATGAGGCTAGCATCTTATGAGCAGGGGGTGCAGGAGACCGATGCCAGGTTGACGGATGAACTGGCTGAGGTTTGCAGGGACTACTGCAAGGAAGTGTGGTTGGAGGCCCTCAATCTTGCAGGAGTCCCTGCTACCTTGGAATGGAAGGGGGCTAGGAACATTTATTATCCTCCTGACATTCGCAAGGTCCCAGGCGCCCTTCCTGCCGACCTCCCACCTTCCACCATTCCTACATCATCCTCAACAAAGTAGCCCCTCACTGCCGAAGTCTCTCTTCCCCCTCCTGGGGTCCAAAAGGAGCCAAGTCAAACTGATGACCAAGGCCAAGGGGTTGAGATGGCCAAGGACAAGGGAAAAGAAGTCCAGACTTCGCTAGAGGCCAAAGGTTGCACCAAGGTCAAGGACGGCATTGTCAAAACAAAGGGCAATACTAAGGCCAAGGATGATGCTCTCAAATCAAAGGAGGCCAAGGACAAACCTAAGGATGATGCTAAGGTTAAAGACGCATCTGCCTCCCAACCGGGCGCCAAGAAAGACCCCTCTCCCAGCTCCAAGGTTTAGCTCTAGAACTTTATTTTTTCCTTGCTGTTTTTCTTTTTGTATTTTTCTTTCTTTTTTTTGTAATGGCATTCTGCCTTTGTGTATAATGTATTTTTTCTTTCAGTTAATGCAAAGATTTCATTTTTTACCTTATATGTCTCTACTTTTCTTTCTTGCAACATTTATTCTTTGGTTAATGTGATTACTAATTTCCCCTTTGATAAGATTTAAGATAAATTGTTGCTATTCTTTCGCTAATAAGGGTTAATAGTAACACATTGATACTTAATCCAGCTAGATTGAACAAATAAAAACAATAAAGCAAACGATTAAAGTCTTGCGCTGAAAGGAATTTTATAAAGATGAACAACACACTTAGAAAAATAAAAATAAGTAGGGCAAACAACTCATATATTGTTTATCATGTGGATAAATAATCAAGAATATTAACCTACTCGAGGCAATTGAGAAGCTGGGTTTTACCTGGGATTTGTTTTGATGCTTATGAGTGTTTTCTTGAACCTTAAATATGTAGTATGAGAAGCCTAAAATAACCAAGGCTTTACCCTGATATATGGTAAAAATGGTATGAAGTATTAATTTACCTAAGGTATGTGGTCCGAGAGACCAGACATGACCAATGTTCTATTTAAAACTTAGTGAAAATGAACTGAAGTATTAATTTACCCAAATTATGTGGTCCGAGAGACCAAGCATGACTAAGGTTCTGTTTAACACTTAGTGAAAACGAATTGAAGTATTAATTTACCTAAGGTATGTGGTCCAAGAGGCCAGACATGACTAAGGTTCTGTTTAACACTTAGTGAAAATGAACTGAAGTATTAATTTACCCAAGGTATGTGGTCCGAGAGATCAGACATGACCAAGGTTCTGTTTAACATTTAGTGAAAATGAATAGTAAAATGCATTTTATGCAATGTAATAAACTCTAGTTTAGTAATCAAAATTTTCATTAATAGTAATACATTCTTAGAATATTTACATTCCAGGGACGTGGTATCGGCCTTTCCTTCAAATCCTCCAGGTAGTATGCACCTATTCCAGCCATTGATAGGATGCGATATGGTCATTCCCAGTTGGGTCCTAGCTTTTCCCATGCTAGGTTCTTTGCAGTACCTATAACCTTTCTTAAAACCAAGTCTCAAAGTGCTAATGGCCTTAGCTTCATATTGGCATCATATCCCTGCTTGAGCTTATGTTGATAGTAGGCTAATTAGACCATAGTATTTTCCCTCCGCTTGTCAATTAGGTCCAAGCTTCTCCCTAATAGTCCATCATTGTTGCTCGGAGTAAAAGAACTTGTTCTCAACGTTAGGAATCTAGTTTCTAAGGGGTGACAGCTTCAGCTCCATAAGTCATTGAAAATGACGTCTCCCCAGTAGATCTGCGAGCAGTTGTCCGATAAGCCCAAAGGACATGAGGCAGCTCTTCCACCCATTTTCCCTTTGTATCATCTAGCCCCTTCTTAAACCCACTCACTATGACTTTGTTGATAGCCTCAGCTTGTCCATTCCTTTGTGGATATGCTGGGGTGGAATACCTGTTTATTATGCCTAGATCACAATAGTATCTTCTAAAGGCCTTACTATTAAACTGAAGACTATTGTTTGAGATGAGTGTGCGAGGTACTCCAAACCGAGTGACAATGTTTTTCTATACAAATCTCTTGGCATCCACATCCCTGATGTTGCCAATGGTTCAGCTTCGACCCACTTAGTGAAGTAATCTGTGCTAACCAGCAGATATCTTTTATTCCCAGATGCTTTAGGGAAAGGACTTACAATGTCCAAATCCCGTTGGGCAAATGGTCAAGGGCTAGATAGAGGATTAAGAACTCCCCCTGGTTGGTGAATATTCGGTGCAAATATCTGAATTGATCACACTTCTTCACATACTTATGTGCTTCTTTCTGCATGTTTGGCCATCAATACCCCTAAGTGAGGGCTCTGTGAGATAAAGACTTGCCTCCAGTGTGGGTTCCACAGATCCTCTCATGTAACTCTTCGAGGAGCAGCTCTAATGCCTCAGAGTGTATGCACAACAAGTATAGCCTAGAAAAAGAACACTTGTACAATTTTTGGTCCTTGGACAACCAAAATTGAGGAGCCTTTCTTCGTATCTTGTTAGCCTCCGATTTGTCCTAAGGTAAGATATCTTCCTTAAGGAATAGCACTATAGAATCTATCCAGCTGGGTTCCACTCTAATTTGATGGATACGGGTCATCTCCTTCTTCATTTCAATACAAGTTTGTACAAATCTTCAATAAGGATGACTCGGGGTAAGCCCTATGCCAAGGAGGTCGCAAGAATGGCCAGAGAATCCACATGTGAATTTCCACTTCGGGGGATATGTAGCAAGCTGAAAGATTCGAATCTCGATTGCAGTTATTTTACACAATTCAAGTACTTTTGCATTCTCTCATCCCTAGCCTCTAACTCTCCTTTTACTTGGCCAACAACCAATCTTGAGTCGGAGAATATTTCCATCAAATTTTCGCCTATTTTTTGAACCATGGTCATCCCCACCAATAGAGCCTCATATTCAGCCTCGTTGTTTGTGGCTGAGAAGCCCAATCTTAAGGATTTTTCAATAGTGATCTTCTCGGGAGATATTAAAACTAACCTCATCGCGGATCCTCTCTGATTTACTGCATCGTCAACGTATACCTTACAGGACAAAGGTTCTCGCACGGAGATCAGGCCAATTGAATTTTCATCCATGCCTAGCCTCTCGGCACTTTCTTCTAGCAAAGGCTCAGCAAATTTAGCCACCAAATCAGCCAGGACCTGACCTTTAACAGAGGTGCGAGGCAAGGCATATACTTGATGTCAAAAGTCCCTAGGATCATACCCCACTTTACAATCCTCCCCGTGTAATCGGCACTCTGAAGTAGAGTTCTAAGTGGGATCTGGGTTAATACAACAACTGTGTGTGACTGGAAATAGTGGGGGAGCTTATGAATGGCGTGCACTACTGCCAAAATAGCCTTCTCCAGTGGTAGGTAACGGACCTTGGCCTCATAAAATGACTTGTTCACATAGTGAATTGGTTTTTGTATGCCATTATCAACCCGTACAAGCACCAAACTTACTGCGTGGGAAGCCACAGCAATGTAAGCAAACAAAACCTCATCCACCTCTGGTTTGGACATAATGAGCGGCCGAGATAGATATTCTTTCAATTGTTGGAAGGCCAAGACGCACTCCTCAGTCCATTCAAATCCCTTCCACTTTTTCAATAATTGGAAGAAAGGCCTGCATCTGTCCGCTAATCAAGAAATGAATCGATTTAGGGCAGCAGTCATTCTAGTTAACTTCTGGACCTCTTTGGGATTCCGAGGTGGCTGTAAGTTGTTGATTGCTTTAATTTGATCTAGATTGACTTCAATTCTGCAGTGAGTAACCATGTATCCCAAGAATTTTCCTGATCCGACACCAAAAGAGCACTTAAAAGCATTAAGTCGCAGCTTGTATTTTCTCAAGATTTTAAAGATATTTCCGAGGTCATCAACATGCTCGTATTCTAATTTACTTTTGACTACTATGTCATTTATATAAACCTCAATGTATTTTTCCAGCTGTGGCTCAAACATCCTGGTCATCATTCTCTGATAAGTAGACCCCGCATTCTTTAGACTGAATGACATCACCTTGTAGTGGTAATTTCCTGTGGGAGTAACAAATGTGGTCTTTTCTTGATCATCCAAAGCCAATGGTATTTGGTGGCATCCCTGAAAAGCATCCAAGAAACTCATTCGAGGATGGCTTATCGTTGTATCAACTATCTGATCAATCCGAGGCATGGGGAAATGATCTTTTGAGCAAGCCTTATTTAAATTTGTGAAGTCTACACACACTCGCCACTTCCCATTCTTCTTATTTACTATCACTGTATTAGCCAACCATTAAGGATAAAAAACCTCTTTAATAGCCTCAGCTTGCTTAAGCTTATTTACCTCATCCTTGACAACGTCGTAAAGCTCCCTTGATGAGCGCCGAGGTGGTTATTTCTAGGGAGAAAAGCTGGATTGACGTTCAAATGATGGCAAATGAATTTTAGATCTACTCCAAGAGCTTCATAAGCATTCTAGGCGAACACATCAATATTCCTCCTAAGAAGTGCCATAAGTTCCTCCTTCTCTTGAGGAGGCAACTGAGTTCCGATCTGAAAAAACTTCTCCGGATCACCGTCTATAGAAATTTTCTCTAATTTCTCACATTTTGCTTCCTTGGCTATCCCATCCAGGGATAAA
The DNA here is from genome assembly GCA_033629205.1 of Lithocarpus polystachyus. Classification (NCBI taxonomy): domain Eukaryota; kingdom Viridiplantae; phylum Streptophyta; class Magnoliopsida; order Fagales; family Fagaceae; genus Lithocarpus; species Lithocarpus polystachyus. Next base: position 433,839 of record JAWTZU010000019.1, on the reverse strand, counting down.
ACCGGAGTTCTTGATTGCTATAAGCCCACATCAGTAGAGGTCGAGGAGCCGGTCTCCGGCTGATGCATAATTGCAGCCACTAAGTATTGTTTAGCCACAAACTAGCTTCTAACCAGTTCTTCAATTTGATCTCCGGACGGATACTTCACCTTCAAATGAAGGGTGGACGTAACAGCCCCTAGAGCATAGAGCCAAGGCCATGCCACGATGGCTGTGTATGGAGAGAAAGCATCCACCACAATAAAGTCTACTTCCATCACCCTTGGAACTACGACTTTTCCATCAAAGCCTACCAGAGGTGAATTATAGCTTGTCAAATCTTCCGATTTCAAATTTAATTCTTTGTAAAGATCTAGATACATAATCTTAGTCCCACTACCCATGTCTACTAGTACCCTCTTCACATCATACCCTTTAATTCTAAGGGTGATCACCAAGGCGTCATTATATGGTTGTATGGTTTTGGCTTTATCATCATCCGAGAAGCTCAACACTGGTCGAAACTCTATTTTGGCCCTTTTCGGCTCATGTTCAGAATCCTCGGTAGATGGCCGAGACATAGACATCACCCTGGACACATGGATTATGCCCAAAGGGGGTCTCGAAAAAGCATTCCCCTGAGCACCTGATCCTGCTAGGCTTCCTTGGTCGTTGGGCCGATACAAAAATTGCTTTAGTTTGCCATCTCAGACCAACTGCTCCAGATGACTCCACAAGGTTCTACAGTCTTCGGTGGTATGTCCCCGCTCTTGGTGGTATTGACAATGAAGACTTTGGTTGCGCTTTATGGGGTTTCCTCCCATCTTATTTAGCCATCTAAAGAATTGCTTATTCTTAATCTTCTCCAGGACATGATGTACTGGCTCTCGGAACACCGTGTTAACCACCTGAGGCGTTGTGGACCCAAAATCCCTTCGAGGTCTGTTATTGTTATAACGGTCCGACCTAAAATCCCTTCTCTCTTGAAGTATAACCTTAGCTTTTCCTTTTCCTTGCTGTTAATCTTCTTCAACCCGTTTGTACTCGCCGATACGATTCATTAGTCGACGCACACTCCTTACTGGCCTCTTGGTCAGAGACTTTCTTAAATCGTGCTCAGCTAGCAGGCCGGCCTGAAAAGTCCTTATGGCCACGTCGTTAATGTTTCTATCGATCTTATTGAACATCTCCCAGTATCTGTTTGAGTACGTTTTTAGGGTCTCCCTTTCTAGCATAGACAGAGACAACAAAGAATCTAAGGGCCGAGGAACCCTATTGCAGGTAATAAAATGAGAGCAAAACACCCTTGTGAGTTCCTTAAAGGAACCAATAGAACCTACTACCAGGCCATTGAACCACCTCATTGCCACAGGCCCTAAGTTAGATAGGAATACCTTGCACATCAAAGCTTCATTTCTGGAGTGTACAGCCATTCTCTGATTGAAATGACTTACGTGCTCCATGGGACCCGTTCGACCATTATACATGGTGAACATGGGTTGGGTAAACCGTCAAGGAAGCCTCCCTCCCTCCCTCAATTCTATGTATAAAGGCTGACTTGGAAATTTGGTTGAGTGCTCTACTCATAGCATTATTTCCCAAGCCTTTGGAAGATGAGTTTCTACTCCTGCGTTCCTGATGGTACTCCTCATCATGTGAGAAAGACTTGCTAGGAGGATTCCTTGACCTGCGCATATAACTGCCATCTTCTTTATCATTAGAAGAAAGGTCAGAAATGGAAGGACTTCGCCTTCTCCGCTCGTGGCGCAACTTCCTCTTTAAGTGATCAATTTCCCGCTGTATGTTCCTGGTATTATCTGCATCAGGGATGTGGCCCTCATCTCGAAATTGACTCCTGCTAATATGAATGGTATGCACGCTTCCCTCACGGTCCCTTTCTCGTTCTTCATGAAGAAAGTGATCATGATGTTGGGAACCACCAAACTCCGCCTAGTTTGGACCTGATCCTACCATGGTTGAATGCCAAACTCATTGCCATACCAGAATTTCCCACAGACGGCGCCAATTGTAAGGACGCAATTTGAGTGCCTAGTCCACAAGATGGATGGACTTAGGCACAAAAAGCCCAAAACAATGAATTTGTAGAGAGTGGGTTAGAGAACTGGGCTCTAATGAGTTAGAGAACAAATATAATGGATCCAAATAACCAAATGAGCTAGGATAGAGCAGATTTATCTGAAGAAAAAGGTCCTCGGCTCAATCCGAGAAGACTAGTTCTTATATACTGACTTACAAATTGATTATAAATTTAGTTCTTGGCTGTTACAGTTTTTTTCCTTCTATTTTTCTTTACCCCCTCTCTCAGGGTCCCCCTTCTATTTTATACTATCTTCTCCTTCTATCCCCACCCTCCACGTGCAGACCAGTTTGTTTGCCTTGATCCTTGTCCTATTAGCACCTTCAAGAAGTCTTTGGATAGTAGCTGTAAGGCTAAAAATTACTATTCAGACATCACTTCTCTATTAATGCGGTCAGAGGGTTAGCTACAGAGCATTCAATGCGGTGGCAGCAGCTTTCCTTTTAGATATTTCATAACCCTTCCATATCCCATTCCTTTTCGGACCATCCTTGGACTTAATAGGTGTCCTCGGACTGGATCCGACCCAATACATCCTACAGGGCCCAATCATCCCTACAGGGGTATTTTGGGAGTCTAGTAAAAAAAATCATTAAATTTAATTCCATTCCCTCCCATTCCTCTTAATTTCGGGGGGAATGAAAATTTGAGGTTTTAAAGGAATAGAGAGGAATGAGTGTTCCATTCTACCCATTCAATTTCCTCCCACTTAAACTCCCAAACAAGGAAATGTGCTTTCCATTCCCTCCATTAAAACTTCCAAACAAGGGAAGAAAAGAATATTCTAAAATGATTTTTTTCATTCCTTTCGATCCCATTCATTTCCCTCCTCCCAAATGAGGTTAGAGATTAAAAGAATGGATAATTGAATATAGACAAACTTCAAAATGGCACCACATCAACGTCACATAAAACCCTAACAACATTTAATTAAAGCCCTAACAAAGGTTAAAACCGAAACCCAAATAATTGAGTTTCTTCAAATATTGAATCTTAATTTGAAACTGAAAGAATCCCAATTGGAAACTGGGATATTTGTGATGGATCGGAATGAATGCTCAATCTAAGCATATGGTTGGCTTTTAAACCCTTTATTAATACAATTGTTTTGGCTAATTTAACATATGCAATTTCATACTAATCATGAAATAGTACGTGCATCTGATTAGCTAGTGAATAAAAGTTTTTCAGGCTGATAGTTAGAAATCAAACTTGGCACAGAGATCAAATCATTAACATTAATCTATGTTAATTTACGCATAAAGAAACTGTTTTGGTGTGTAATTTGAGATTTTCTGTCAGGCACGGGGAGGAATTACAATTATTAAGTAAAAGAAAAACAGATCAAACCTAAGTGCAAATGATAACAAGGACCCATTATATTTGCATGATGTTCAACAAAAAAAAAAAAAAAAAAAAAAGCTAAAAACTAATTTACTTCCAAAAAATTGAACTTTAGATTATTTGAAATAAAATAGAGATAAAAAGTAGTGCAAGACTTGCAAGCTCTACATAAAATAAGTGGTTAAAAAAAAAAAGATCAAAAAAAGCAAACTTATAATTAGCTTATTTAGCTTTTTGTTGAAAATGTTCTAAAATATACTTACCCTTCCATTACAAGTCGCATGGGCGGCGCTACAGCTAGCCCAGGGGGTTCGAATGAACCCCCTTACCAAGCCAAAAAAAAAAAAAATTATATATATTTTTGTTTTGACTCCTAAATAAAAAATTTGAATACCCTGAATCTAAATTTTGTTTAAACCTAGATGAAATAAGCTTGAATATAATTATCTTCGTGCTACTTTTACAATATCTTCACAACAAAAGTTAAGTTGTATGTTGTAATAGGTTTTTATTTAAACCCACAACTGACATCACTTTTTTACGTATTTTTAACAACTAGTTACCTAGATTTTATTATGAAAGTGCCGCATTAGTAGCATTACCGTTAAAATTGCTTCTTCGTTAAGCAAAACAAATTAGTTTTCAAGGGTGAATTTTACTCATGATTTTGTATCATTTAGTATTAGAGCTAGTCATCACATAGCTTGTTGAAAATGAAGATCAAATGAGTTGCGGTTTTGTGGTTGGATCTTAAAAGGGGGGCCTAGAGGCTAGATTAAAATATATTGCTAAGTTATTGACTAACTAAGCGATTCTCAAAAAAAAAAAAAAAAAAAAAATTGACATATGAGTGACACTTTGAAAAAGTGAGATTCTTACAAAATTATACATAAGAGTTAAAAACTAGCCAAATAAATTGGACACAGAATAATTCACCAAAGTGTTTTTTTTTTTTAGTAATATAATTCACAAAAAGCTATATTTGGCAATGTCAAGACTCAAGGGACAAAAATTCACAAAAAATTATATAAGTAAACCACTTGCAAAAACCTATATTTGGCAATATAATTTGCAGAAAGCTATATAACTAAATAACTATATTTCACAAAAAACTAATATATATAATAATAAATTAATAACTAAATAACTTGCTAAAGGTTTTAGTAATATAACTTTTTTTTTGGTTAAAATATATTGTAGGGGTAAAAGGCCCAATGCCAGATAATGGGCCGTGGACCTGTCCGAGGAGACCCATCCGTCCGAGGACAACAAGTTGTGAGGAATGTGCTTGGCCCAACCCTTTTCTGAAGTGTAAGTTACATAAAAAAAAAAGACTGGTCCGAGGAGACTCGCCTGTTCAGATTATCAAAGGAATGATCCAGATGAATGCTCCAACATCGATCCTACCATTTCTGGAGAATCCCCCGACTTATGTAGGCAAAAAGGACAGGTGGCGACGATGAGATATTAGGTAAAAGGTTGCTGCCACCGCATTTATGATCCTACAGCTAACATCACGGCCGCATTAATGAGAAAAGACATCTGAACAGTGGCCCTGATCCTTTATAGCTACCATGTAAAGGGTTTAGGGGAATGTTGATGGGACAAGTATCAAGAAAGGACCACCTAACTGGCACGTGAGAAGAACTGACATATAAATAGAGCTTAAGGCAAAGAAAGAAGGGGGGGGGGGCAACCAAAAAAGAGCAACAAGGAAAGAGAAAGATAAATACTCAGACAACTACAAAGATAGACTCCTCGGACCAAGCCGAGAAGAACCCAATATAGCTCCAGCACTTTGTCTTCATCAGGCTAATCATAACCAGATTTGGGCCAGCAACCAACTTGCTTTTGACCGAGTTTACTTAGCTCACTCTCTTACAAATTTATTGCAAGGATACTGTTTGCTTGTTGGGCTAGAGTCCATCTCATTTAGAGGCCCGTCGTGCAATTTGTGTCCTTACATATATAATTTTCAAAAAGCTAATATTTAGCAATGTCAAGACTTAAAAAAAAAAAAAAGGACAAAAATTGAAACTACGTTGAACTTATACACCTTTTTAGATTTTTACCTGAATGAAACTTCTTGGTTTATTCTTCTCAAGTCTCAACACCACTTGATTCTCAAAAAAAAAAAAAAAAAAAAAAAAAAAAGTCTCAACCCCACTTCCACACACGCTCTCTTTCACAGACTCCCAGTCCCACCTTGGCTTAAACCCTCGCCTGAACCCAAAACCCCCCATTTCAAAAACATTCCACCTCTAATCTAATCAATTCTTCAGAGAAAGAATATGAGCAAAAGAGTGATAAAGACTCTTCTCTTTCAGTCACTCCCTTCTTTCTCTTCCTCTCTTTCTCTCAACTCCAACCCCAAATCTTCGTCCATTATCTCCCGCCAAAATCTCCTCTCCGTCATTTCCAGATTCGTCTCCACCTATTCCCCCGACAATCTCGACGGCCTAATCGATCCGGACGACCCCTTTTCGCTTGATAATTCGCGGGTCAAGCCCGTTTCAGCTGAAGATTTTACCTTTCTGCAGGACTCTTCCATGGATTCCAATGCTGTTAGTGGGTCTTCTGGTGGAAAACTCGACTCCGGTAAGTGTTCAAATGATGCTGCTTTGATAGTTAATGCAATTCGTAGTAACGGTGATGTGTTTGGTGACAAAACCCACAAGTTTCTTAGGCAGTTTAGGGACAGATTGAATGAGACTTTAGTGGTTGAGGTGTTGAGTCTTGTGCAAAATCCTGAATTAGGTGTCAAGTTTTTTGTTTGGGCGGGGCGGCAAATTGGGTATAGTCACACTGGAGTTGTGTATGATGCATTGTTAGAGAGATTAGGGTGTGATAGTAATGAGAGAATACCGGAACAATTTTTAGGAGAGATTAAGGATGATGATAAGGAAGTGCTTGGGAAGTTGCTTAATTTTTTGATTCAAAAGTGTTGCCGAAATGGGTGGTGGAATCTAGCATTGGAGGAGCTTGGGAGGCTTAAAGATTTTGGGTACAAGCCCACAAGATGGACGTATAATGCATTGGTTCAAGTGTTTCTTAAAGCTGATCGGTTGGACACGGCATATTTGGTTCATAGGGAGATGTCGAGTTCAGGGTTTAGTTTGGATGAGTTTACCTTAGGTTGTTTTGCGCAATCTCTCTGCAAAGCGGGGAGGTGGAGAGAAGCTCTCTCGTTGTTTGAGAAGGAAGAAATTGTGCCCAACACAGTTCTTTATACAAAGATGATATCTGGGTTGTGTGAAGCTTCTCTTTTTGAGGAAGCTATGGATTTCTTGAACAGAATGCGGGCTAGTTCTTGTATTCCTAATGTTGTGACATATAGGACTTTGCTTTGTGGGTGTTTGAGGAAAAGACAGCTTGGTAGGTGTAAGAGAATTCTTAGTATGATGATCGCAGAAGGTTGTTATCCTAGTCCTAAGATTTTTAATTCTCTTGTTCATGCCTTTTGCAGATCAGGAGATTATTCTTATGCCTATAAGTTGCTTAAGAAAATGGTCAAATGCAGTTGCCAGCCAGGTTATGTGGTTTACAATATCTTGATTGGGGGTATATGTGGCAATGAAGAATTACCAAGCTCAGATGTTTTAGAGTTGGCTGAGAAAGCTTATGGTGAGATGCTTGATGCAGGGGTCATATTGAATAAGGTCAATGTCAGCAATTTTGCTCGATGTCTTTGTGGTGCTGGAAAATTTGAGAGGGCATATACTGTTATTCGTGAAATGATGAGTAAGGGATTCATACCTGATACTAGTACCTATGCTAAAGTGATTGGCTTTTTGTGTAATGCCTCCAAGGTAGAGAAGGCCTTTTTATTGTTTGATGAAATGAAAAGGAATGGTATTGTTCCTGATGTTTATACATATACAATTTTAATTGATAGTTTCTGTAAAGCTGGTCTTTTTAAACAGGCTCGCAACTGGTTTGATGAAATGGTAAGGGATGGTTGTGCCCCTAATGTGGTGACATATACTGCTCTTATACATGCCTACCTTAAAGCTAGGAAACTTTCCAATGCAAATGATTTGTTTGAGATTATGTGTTCTGAAGGTTGCATTCCTAATGTTATTACATATACGGCTTTGATTGATGGCCACTGTAAAGCTGGGGAGATTGAAAAAGCATGTCAAATATATGCGAGAATGAGAGGTAATGTGGAAATCTCTGATGTAGATATGTATTTTAGAATTGATGATGGCAATTCCAAAGAGCCAAATGTTTTTACATATGGAGCATTGGTTGATGGTTTGTGCAAAGCTCACAAGGTCAAAGAGGCCGGTAGCTTGTTGGATGCTATGTCAGTGGAAGGCTGCGAGCCAAACCATATCGTGTATGATGCTCTTATAGATGGATTCTGCAAGGCTGGAAAGCTAGATGATGCACAAGAGGTGTTTGCTAAGATGTCAGAGCATGGATATAATCCTAATGTCTATACTTACAGCTCTTTGATTGACAGGTTGTTTAAGGATAAAAGACTGGATCTTGCTTTGAAAGTCTTGTCTAAAATGCTAGAAAATTCTTGTGCACCAAATGTTGTCATATACACGGAGATGATTGATGGCCTCTGTAAAGTTGGAAAGACAGATGAAGCCTATAAGCTTATGCTAATGATGGAAGAAAAGGGGTGTTATCCAAATGTTGTGACTTATACTGCAATGATAGATAGCTTTGGGAAAGTGGGTAAAGTCGAAAAATGTCTTGAGCTCTTGAGAGAAATGGGCTCAAAGGGTTGTGCTCCAAATTTTGTCACCTACAGGGTTCTTATAAACCACTGTTGTGCCACTGGCCTTCTGGATGAGGCTCATAAACTCTTGGATGAAATGAAACAGACATATTGGCCAAGGCATATATCAAGCTACTGTAAGGTCATTGAAGGTTTCAATCGAGAGTTTATTATCTCACTTGGGCTTTTAGATGAGATCAGTGAGAATGATTCTGTTCCTATCGTTCCAGTATACAGAATACTGATTGATAGTTTTATTAAGGCTGGGAGATTAGAATCAGCTCTGGAGCTGCATGAAGAGATTCCATCATTTTTCCCTTTAAAAGCTGCCAGCAAGAATATGTATAATTCTTTGATTGAGAGCCTCTCCCGTGCAGGTAAAGTCGTTAAGGCTTTTGAGCTGTACACAGATATGGTAAGGATGGGTGGTGTTGCAGAGCTGAGCACATTTGTTCACCTTATTAAAGGTCTCATCAATATTAACAAGTGGGAAGAAGCACTTCAACTGTCAGATAGCATATGTCATATGGTCAGTCTCTCTGTATCTACATTTTCTTTGCTCAAGCTTTGGTATACATTATGGAAACAAATCATGTTTTTGCCTATCGAAGTTGTCAGTTCTCAAAATTTTGTAAAATATATAGTGTCTATCCATTTGGTTGTGAAATTGGTTTCTACTTAAAATTTGCAAGATATGAGAGAAAATTGCTCCAAATTAAAATAAATCTGTCTTTAGAATAATTATGGGTTCATGAATTTGCACCCTTTAGGAGAACATCTGTTTGCCAACTTTTGTGTTGTGGGATAATGATATCTAACTACGTTGAATTGAATGATGAAATCTGGTTTTCTAGCTGTACTGGAGACTATCTGTCTGTCATTGCATCTTCTTAGTTATCTACTTATTTTGGTTTGAGTATTTAGCCAAAAAAAAAAAAGAAGAGAATATCTAGGTTTAAGCGAATCCTTGACTGGATTCAATAATGTAAGTTTATATGTTGGTTCTTTAATATCCTGCATGTTTTGGGTCTGTAAGTGGAAAAACTGGGTTTAGCTTGTAAAGGTTAGTAGGTCAGAGTGACACTTAATAGAATTTTTGGCATAAATGCAAATAGATGTAAGGAGACCACTGTTTCTTCTTTATTTATGCTCCACTTTTTTTTTCCAACTGATTGTAGTCTAAGAAGAATGAAAAACTTCTTGGGAAGTATTAATTAGGAGACTTTTAGATATTTATAATATTGTAGTAGGATAAGCTACTTCAGGAAAGCTAAATCCACTTTGGTTGAGGGGGCATCCAGCTGTATACATTACATGCATTAATATTATGGCACTGGTGGAAGGTCTCACTTGAGTTTTACCATTGCCCACATATTAATGATTCTCTTTCAAGTAAAATTACATTTTAGTAGGTGGCAACTGAAAGTGAGATACTGAGACATCGAAAAATATTTTGTTGTTTTAAGTGATAAATTGTGCTTGCTTTGTGAAAAGACAAAAGAAGCTGTTCAGAAACAGTGTTGCTGAAAATTTTAGTTGTCCCTTGTATTGTGGTGAAACCTATTTAAGAATAAATAGGTGTCTAGTTACTTGTATAATAATTTCTTCTTCTTTTTTATCATTATTTATTTCTCCTTCCTTTGAGCAGGATATCCATTGGCTTCAACAAGAAGATACATCTTTCAGAAATTAGGCTTTTGAGCATATCTATTGTTTTTTCTCAAGGTTGATGTGATAGCATAATGGTGCATGTTAAAGTTTTTGCTCAGATAATGACTACATTGGTGGAAACTCTTGATGCACACATGAAATTCCTAGGAGGTGATAGCTGTAGCATAATTTGCATCGCAATGAAATGAGTATAAAAAAATATGGACATCTTTGATTGACTGTTTGAAGCAACTAGAAGCTGAAATAAAGCTTGAGGGAAATATTTTGCCTTTCAATTATTCAGTCTCATAAAGTTGGTGAGCTCTCTTTAACCTCTTAACAAAAACCAATTGAAAAAACTTCTTAACAAACAAAAAGGTCCTATTTGTCCTTATTTGCGATTATTTTGTGCACCATTGCTTGCAGCTGATGTGGCTTATTGGGTATGATGCGAATCAGTGTTGCTAAAACTGATTTACTTCTTCAGTCTCATAAAGTTGGTGAGCTCTCTTTAACTTCTTAACAAAAACCAATCGAAACAAGATTCTTAACAAAGAAAAAATGTCTTCTTTATCCTTATTTGCATTTATATTGTGCACTGTTGCTTACAGCTGACACGGCTTATTGGGTATGATGCAAGTCGGTGCTACTAAAACTGATTTACTTCTGCAGTGCCCGCCTTTGAATTTGTCAAGGTCAAGTTTACTCATTAGTATTCTTCTGTGACCTAGATGGTAGTGACTATGTATATCTTGTTCTTTCATCATTCAATGTAAATAAATCCACCATTCCTGTTGCTAGCTTTTAGTAAAATCATATCATTCATTATGCAGCTGTGTTGTATACAGCTAAAGTTGGTTATTGAATGCAATGCAGAATGTGTTACTGGAACCCATTTTTTGCTGCAGATAGCCTTCGATTGTGATAAGGACTTCTGTGGTGTTGGTTCTATCTTCTTTCTTGTGCAGCTTTGACACTGATGACGACGACACATGCATAGACACTGACAAACACACCTACAAATTATCACACTTTTCCCCCACTCTTGCCTGGGAATGTAGTCGCATGAATTTGAATTTAATTGACTGTTTGCTCTCATTGATGATTGGGAATACTTTCTTTCCCACAAAAAGGCCTATTTCAATATAGATCACAACATGGATCTAATCAAGTTTAATTTATGGAGTAATGTCAGCAAGATCTGTATTATTTCACAGGAGATTTTAATGACATGTTGCAATTTGTATTGCATGTGAATGAAATTTTTATACAGAACAGATTGGTGCTTTTGCCATGTACATATTCTCTTAAACATTGTTGTTGCACTTCAACAACTTTTATAGAGACAGTTGCATGATCCATAGAAAGTGACCCAATTTAAAATTTTAGAAACATGGCACTGTGGAGTCCAAAGGTGAAATCCTTTGTAAAGTTCATTGAATGCAATGGCATCGTTGTCAAATATGAAATAATGAGATTACTCGTGTCGTATCATAAGAAATCTATGTAAATTCATTCTCATAACATCTCCATGTTTTACAGAAATTAACAATTTGCATGATGGGTGCTGGAGGTTGGTGTTACTCACTTTTAGTTCGTTTGTGCTGTTTTATACAAAGGAAAATCACATTTTTTCAGATTACATCTCCAAATTGGGGAGGCTGTCTTCCAGCCACCTCTCATAGACCTTGCACAAGTGGGAGCGATGTGCCTTGGGTATGAAATCTGTTTATCTACAGAAAATTTCTTTTTTATTGTCCCATATATGTCTTTTTTATGAGAAACTTCCTGTAGTTCATAACCAACAAAACTTATTTATATGTCCTTTTTTGGAGAAACTTTTTATAGTTCATAACCTACAAAACTTAATAAATAAATAAAAAAGGGTGGGGGGTGCAATTTGGTTGGAGCATGGAATCTTGAGGCCCAAACACAAGTCCTCCTTCCAAAATATAATGATTATACATACCAATGATGGAGATCCATGCTAACTTGGCTATCTGAAACTCTCTAGACTGATCTATAGACAATAATTGGTAACTTGCTATATAAAAAATAGACTTCTAACAATAATTTACGTAAGTTTCCTCTCTTTAGAGAAATAAAAGTTGAGGGCTGAGGTTCTCAAGAATAAATCTCAAATAGAATTTCCCAAGTGTTTTTCATTGTCTTTTCTTTTTGTTACATGATTTCTTGACTGTAAAACTGCAGGCATTGGAGTGGCAGTAAGAAGCTCAACAAACTTGTTTGCTTCACTTTCTAATGGGGTACTTCGCCTCAAGTACAAGTTTCCGTTTTTTGTTGCCTCAGGCCTCAGGCATTTATTTATAGCTGGGACACTTTGAGCAGGGTATTGGATGTGGGACACTATCAGCTGGTGCTTCCTTTTACGAAAATTAGGTACCGTATACTTTAGTTTTCCCCCCCTCCTATCTTACCAGAAACATTATTTATAATTTATCATTAAGGAAATTATTTTCTTACAAGCAACCTCTATAACTCTAAATCTTTATTATTTATAATATCATAAATGACCTCACTCTTTTATTCCCCTTTCTTTTTTTTTTCTCTCCTATAACTCAAAAATCTTCATGTGCTGATGAAATTTATATAGAGGGCTTTATATTAAAAATAATATTGAATTCATTTATTATAAATCCTCAACTAAAATGCAATTTTGAAAATTTTCATTTTGAAAAAAAGGTAAACAGGTAATTTCATGCTCATCGAGAGAGTGCCAAGACAATAACTTTTTTTAGCTAAAATGATAGGTTGGGTTGGGTTGACATGTGGGTTATACATGTTGGTCCCTATTTTTTGAAATAAAAATCTCATTTTTATTTTGTTTTCCCTCAATCAGATAGATCACAGATACAAAAATACTGTCGATCTCAATTCTCAAATTGACCCAAAAAAAAATCTCAAATAACCACCTCTGGTCTCTCTCTATTCCTTCACCTTCATAAGTTCGTCTTTTATTGTTGGGTAAATTATACCAACCTCCCTTGTGGTTTCACAAAATAACACTCCTCCCTCAAGTTTTCTATAAATGCAATAAATCCAAATGCCCTCTCATAGTGCTACTTCCTACATAGAATTTTTCATTTAAGAAAAAAAGATTCACTCATGTTTACAAACCTTAAGGGGCAGAGTGTTATGTATAATAACCAAAGGAGTGGAGTGTCATTTTCTCTAGAGTTTTGGTAGGAATATTTTTTGAAATAGAATATTTCTTTAGGAAAGCCAGGCATGCACTTATCTGTCACATTTATACAAAGCTCAAGGGGAAGTATCATTAATACATACATTTGGAAGAAGTATAATTTTGATAAATCTCAAGATAGGTTGGCAATTGGTGTAATCTATCCTTTGTTCTTTCTCCCTCTGCCTCTAGTCTTACTCAACCAAACCTCTAGCCACACTACGATATGCCAATCTCCCTCCATCTCTAGTTTCAATTCCACATTTTCAATCGTTCATTTAGTTGTCGATGACCATGCTATTGGATTTTGTATAAAATTAATTTGATGTATATTCAAGATATGGTTGTATGATATCATGTAATGTTTCATTTCTTTATGATGGTTTGTAGCCTTTTTTCATGATTACATATTACTAGATTGAAATTTTGAGTTAGTAATTTTAGAACATTTATTTTGCATGGAGTTAAAAATTTAATGATTGGAAAAATGGGGGGGGGGGGGGGGGGGTGAAGAAAAAAAAAGTCAAGAGTTGAAACGAAAAGAAGGGAAATGAAATGAGAGTACCTTGCATTCAAAGTGTTGGTTTGCAAGGGAGAAAGGAAAGGAAAAAAAATCCTCATGCTCTAGTACATATTCTCTTTTCTCTCTATTTCCTTCCAATTTGGGAGGAAAGGAAAATGTTGGCCCGATGGAGAACTCTGCATTTTCCTTTCCCTCGTTCCATTTCTCTCCAGACAAATAAAGGATTTTTCTTTTCCTTCCTACCGTAGCAATCCCTTGCTTTCGCTCTAGCTTCCCTTCAACCAAACACATATATCTTGAACATTTTTCTTCCCATAGTGTTCATTAATCACTGTATAGAATATGGAGTAGTTCGGGAACTTGCAAAACCTTTTTTTTAGAGAGATGGAAATCGAATACATGATGAAGAAAATGAGGGTTGCCTATGTAGTTCGAGGGCTTTGTTTTTTCTAATGCGAAAAATAAAAAAATGCAAGTTATAATGGATTGAGCTGCCACATTAAAGACCAAATTAGTCGAACTCCAACCTGCCCAACTCTATTTGTTACAAGAATTTCACATCAGAAACTAGCAAATTGGATACCAAGGTTTTTGTTTTCATTAGAAATTAACTTGTAATCTTTGTATAATTATAAATATTATAATTAAATAACCATATCATATTTGTAATGAGAGATTTTATATTATTTTAATTTGATAAAAATGTTGGGCTTTGAAAGTTTAATGGTTTGCATTGAAAAGATAATAAATAGTTTAGTTTTATTAATTGCATCGGTCAAGATATAGATATTTCTCTCTCTCTCTCTCTCTCTCTCTCTCTCTCTCTATATATATATATATATATATATATATATTTCTTAATTAATTTTTTAAATGTGCAAAATCAGTTACATATATAACGTTCAAGAATCAGGTATTTAGGATAACACTATCAATTAGCTTTTAAATTTTGGTAGAGTATGCAAATTTGTTCCTTCTATATTACTCTATATAAAAAATTAAGGTGGTTAGTCATATTTTAATTTATTTTTTTATAAATAAAGTAGTTATTGATTTATATATTTGCACGTCCTTTTAAAACTAAATGTTATTTTTGTGATACTAATGTTAGAATCATGCCTAATAGATTTTTTTTATGAGTTATAAAATATATTAAAAAAATTCGAGACATTTCCTTTTGTTTTTCTTATTTTTTATAATACAATAGTTGGGGGAAGGGTTGTTCAGCTCATCCACAGACTGGACCCACCTGAAAAATCCAACTAGATTTGAGTCGACTGCCACCCCTTACTTGACTACTCTGGCAATTGGCAACGAGTCTCTTTCTACACAAACCGATGTCGGTGGGTCAGTTGTGGATCTACTCACCTAAAACTTGAAAAACTCAAACTAATTGATTAGAAGGCCCTTTTTTAGGTGAGATTTGCCAAATCTAGTGCGCTATTAGCCATTTATAGCAAGATTTTAGCTAGATTCGGCTAAATTTCTATTGAACCTAGCAATATCTCACAAGATTTGGTGATATTTTCATCGGATTTTCATTTTTATCTTATTGGATTGTCGTCGTTTTTGAGATCTATGACACCAACCAAATCGATTGCTACCATTTGAGGGCTTGATCTATCTAATCTGATCAACTTTTTTGATTAGTGGTGGGTTGAGAAATGTTCCTCCCAATCAGGTCAGATCTAGGGGTTAGGCCTAAACTCGATAACCTAATCTGTGGACAGCCTAATTGGGAGAGAGGGATATAGCCTAACTTGTGGACAGCCCTAGTTGGGAGAGAGGGATTTAAACATAGAAAATTGGAAAATTTTAAATTATACAAATGGAATCATCTTGAAAAATATACATAGAAAGAAAATATTGCCCAAGATTTAAAATTTAGAACATATAATAATATTTTAATAAACAAATCAAAGCGTTAAAATGAAGAGTGAATCAAAATCCAGCTTTAGAAAAGTTTTAGAAATTCCGTGCGATGTTTTAAATTAGATAATGTTTTTTTTTTGGTTAAAAAATTAGATAATGTTATGCTTAACTTACTATTTCTCTCTTCTTTTGCTCCCATTATTTATTGTATTTTGTTGATTCTCTTAGATCACGTTCCATAGGCTGTGTTGAATGGGATGGGTGTCCACTGGTCCCAATAAACCTGTATTGTTGACTAACTATTTTTGCTACTCACCACGAAGTCAAGGAGAAATTATAAGGTTTACATGGTGGACAAGTGACATGGTTTACCATTCTATTAAAAGACTCACACATGTTTAAAGTTACTGAGTTGGAAATTTTTTTTAAAACACTGACTCAACAATTTTAAACAAGTAGAAGTTTTTTAGTAGAATAGTAGATAGATGACGTGGTCCACCAAAGGACTGTATAATTTCTCCAAGTCAAGTGGCAATGCAGGTGCCAAGTGGTGCAAGCAAGACCTAAATTCCCAAAAGTTCTAATAAACTTATAATTTTTATTTTATTAAAGACTGACTATTTTATTAGGGAAAAGAAAACATGTACAATCGTCATGTAAAGAAAACGTGTAAAGTTTTACCAGTAATTATCCCCTATAAATAATCAAAGAAAAAAAAAAGCTATATCTAGCTGACGAATATTGTTCATTAAAAACGTTCCAAAAGGACTTGCGCTGTTGATCAATTCTTCTTATGCCCGTACAGTCTTGCACATATATTTACATAGAAAAATGGACAACTTTGGTAGAAAAGCATCGAGAAACAAATGGTTGAAATGTTTCAAATATTTACATAGAAAAAATTAAATGGATAAATTTGGCAGAAAAGCATCGCGAAACAAATGGTTGAAATGTTTCAAAGAAAAGGGTACGGCTCCCCTCTCATTTGGAATCCTCATGTTTCCTTCTGTTTTTATCTAGAAGAGTGACACGTGGCAAAGACACATCGAAAGGGTGAAAACCACCCACGTCAACTATGATTTTCTCTCAATTTTATGGGTCTTTCTCTCTCTCATTCTTTCTATTTCCCTCTTTGCCCCTTTCTCTTAAGTTTTTGCCCCTATCTCTCAAACATCGTCACACTCACCTGAGAATCAAAGGCGCGAAGATCATTACTTTCTGGCAAAAAAGAGGTAAAAGTAGGACAATAGATGAGAAAATCAAAGAAGAATAAAATATCTTTCTGCCAAAAGCCAAGGAAGCTCTATTGTGCAAGGTGGGTGTGTAGATTATTGTCCTCTGTTTGTAAACCCATTTTCATTCTGCTTGTAAAACCATCATCTGTTCTATACTTCTATCTCCATTCTTGTTTTAAATTTCTTTAATTTTGTTTTATCATTTTTTTTCCTACTGTTTTGAGTAATTGTTTGACCGCATAATCTATTGTATATTTCTTGTTGATTTGGGCTATTGAAGACCCAACACGTTATCACCAAATGGCTAAATCTATTCAACTTCAAATACTTCAGTTGACTTTTATTCCTCCACGCTTTGCTTTTCTCAAGTTCAGTTGTATATTGAGATTGAAAATAAAGCAAACTTGGGTTTTGTCAAAAAAAGAAGAAAAAACAATCTTGGGTTTTCTCTTAGCATTCAGAATTCACTTTTACTCAAGTTTTGATCTTGATGCCTTTGATTTTCAGGTGGCGGTGATAATGTTGGAGAGATAGCTAGAAAGAGGCAGATAGAGAGCGGAAAGAAAAACCCAAAAAATTGGGAGAAAAACCATAGTTGACGTGGGTGGGTTTTTAACCTTTGGATGTGTCATTTGCCACGTGTCACTCATCTAGACAAAAACTTAGAAAACATGAGGATTCCAAACGAGAGGGGTCCAAA
This sequence comes from Lithocarpus polystachyus, assembly GCA_033629205.1. NCBI lineage: Eukaryota > Viridiplantae > Streptophyta > Magnoliopsida > Fagales > Fagaceae > Lithocarpus > Lithocarpus polystachyus. The sequence continues at coordinate 416,501 of JAWTZU010000019.1, read as the reverse complement.
TCCATGGACTTCCTGTTCTTCAAAGTCTGTATCACAGCCCACTAGTTCTCTCCTCTCTCTAAAAGCCTAAATGATAAGCTTCTTAACCCAGATCTTGCCTTAAACACATGGCAATGGTTTCTTCAAGACTTGTCTTCCTCGTTTCCATTTGCATTCTGCTTTCTCAAGCCATTGCTCAGCCAGACTTCGTAGAATATTCCTGTTTAGGCAAGGGTAACTACACAAACAACGATACCTACAATACAAACCTCAAAGGAGTCCTCTCCTCCCTCTCCTCCAATACAGAAATTGACTATGGGTTCTACAATTTTTCTTATGGCAAAAGCCCTAACATAGTATATTCACTTGGACTTTGTAGAGGAGATGCCAAGCCAGATATTTGCCGTAGTTGCCTCAAAAACGCTACAAATCTTCTCCCTCTGCGTTGTCCCAATCAGAAGGAAGCAATAATATGGTATGACTATTGCATGTTACGCTACTCATTCCGTGACATATTTGGCATGGAGGAAATTAATCCTCCTGTCTATAAGTGTAACGGTAGTAACGTATCAGCCAGTTATGATCAGTTCAGTCAGAACCTGAGGACCTTGTTGGAAAGCCAAAGAGGTCGAGCTGCTGCAGGCAGTTCTCTTCGTAAGTTTGCGGCGGGAAGTGCAACAGCACCAAACAATCAAACACTATATTCACTTGTGCAGTGCACACCTGATTTGTCCGATCAAGATTGCAGAGATTGCTTGTTTGGGGCTACGGAAGATATACGAAATTATTGTGCTGGGAAGCAGAGTGGGAGAGTTTTCAAACCCAGCTGTAATTTAAGGTTTGACGTCGCTCTCTTCTATGACGCCACAGCTGATAATGCATCAAACAACACCCCTGCTGCAAAAGGTACCAATGCCATTAAGCTTAAAATGTAATCCATTTGGATGCAACCTTTTGGTGAATACATATTTGCTTTGCTGAATGTTGATTAAAGAAAAAAAAAAAAGATTTTGAAAAGCTGTATAGATGCGAATAAGGTCAAAAGCTTACAACTCTTTATAAAGGGGTCCTTATTACTTTCCCTATAAATTCTCAAGTTTCGAAACTAATTTTAATTTTGTGACCCTTTCCATGTATCCATTTGAAACTTTTAACATACATCTGTCAGAATTTTTTAAGTAAACATATTTCTGGTTTTTGCAGGAAAGGGGAGTAACAAATCTCGAACAGTCGTCATAGTTGTGCCCATTATTTCTTTTGTGGTACTAATTATAATCTCCTTCTGCATCTACTTAAGAGTCAGGAAACCAAGGGAGAAACCACAAAGTAAGTAAAATAATTCATTTATTATTTTTTGTTATCCCAAAATTTGAATTATTGCAAAGATAATAACAAAAAATGTCAGAAATTATGGGCTTAGTTACATAGATGTGCTTCCTAAAGTTCTCAGGTATGTGTGATATTTGTGGGAGTAAAAAATTCCACCTATATTATGAGCCTATGAGGACAAATTTCTCAGCAAGTATTAACCTAAAGTTCTCAGCTATGTGTAATATTTGAATTATTTTTTTATTTATTATTTTTCATAAAATGATACTTAGTTACTACAAATTAAAAAATAATCAATGTGTTCCGTCAATAAATTGACTTGCACTAAAGCAAACAAAAAGTTATAATATACTAATAGACATGACTTTCCTATCTAGAAGATTTTGATAAATAATAAGTTTTTAGAGGTCATTGCTGTTGCATGCACGTATTTTAAATTGTATTGGTTTTAACTAATGCACTAACGTCTTGTTCAGGCGAATCTGTGGATGAGATTAGAAGTGTGGAATCTTTGCAGTTAGGCTTTGGCACTATTAAAGTTGCAACAGATGACTTTTCTGATGCAAATAAGCTTGGACAAGGTGGATTTGGTGTTGTTTACAAGGTAAACCTAACATTATCAATAGCCTTAAAAAGGATAATTTAATGGGCAGGACCTGCCTCATGATTGAAGTAGGGTATTGATTCAAACACTTTCCCTCCCACCCCCACCCCAAATTGGAAAAGTTTGTAGTCAGGGTTGCACATGTTAACTCCAAAGGGTTAAATATGTTCTAATCTAATACGGTTTCAGGGTGAACTCTCCAATGGACAAGTTATTGCTGTGAAAAGGCTTTCAAAAAATTCTAGTCAAGGAGATCTTGAATTTAAGAATGAAGTTTTGTTAGTGGCCAAGCTTCAACACCGAAATTTAGTTAGACTCCTAGGATTTTGCTTGGAAGGAATTGAAAGGCTTCTAATTTATGAGTTTGTGCCCAATGGAAGTCTTGATAACTTCATTTTTGGTATGATTTTACTTCTACCTTTATTTCAAAATTATATTCATTGTAATTTATTTTGATTACATGTCTTTTGTGGATAGATTTCGTTCACATTTTAGTCCAATATAATATATTTGATTGACTATGTAGATCCAAACAAGCGTGTCCTACTGGATTGGGCAAGACGCTACAAAATCATAGGAGGCATTGCACGAGGTCTTCTCTACCTTCATGAAGACTCTCGACTTCGTATTATTCATCGGGATCTCAAAGCAAGCAATATCCTATTAGATTTTGAAATGAATCCAAAAATTTCAGATTTTGGTATGGCAAGATTGGTTGAACTTGATCAAAGCAAAGGCAATACCAATAGAATTGTGGGGACCTAGTAAGTATCAAACTTTTTTTTCTTGACAATCTACTATCTTACATAGGTATACTTTGTGTTTACGTTGTACCAAAGGATTTAACATGAAATGCTAATAAGTATTGTTGAAAATAATTGTGAATGTGCAGTGGATATATGTCTCCAGAGTATGCAATGCATGGACAATTCTCAGTAAAGTCTGATGTCTTTAGTTTTGGTGTGCTAGTGTTAGAGATAATAAGTGGACGAAAGAATAGCTCCTTACGCAATGGAGGGAATATTAAGAACCTTCTAAGCTATGTAAGTATTTTAATTTTTGGGTCTAATGGCACATACACCCCATAAGTATAGAGTCATAGGTCGGACTGCATGTTCAAATACCACCCTGTGGTGGGGTGGGGGTGAGGGGATTAAATGGCACAACGGGAGTGGAAAAAATTTGAAACAATACCCTTTTATCTTTAGGATGTGGAGTATCAAGTATTCTACCCGTTGGCCTGTACCTATTACTATGGCACTAATATTGTCCACAAAGTTACAAATTATTGATGTAGCTTGTATAGCTAGTTGGCTTTATACCAAATACATAATAATCTAGCAGAAATGAAGGATGAGGTTGAAGGAAATGAAGAAATACATCAAGTTGCGCAAATAAATTTCTTTTTAAAACACAATAAAATAATGTTTTCTTGAATACTAAATTAGTCGGTTTAAATTATCTTGCAGGCATGGAAAAATTGGAAACAGGGTATAGTTTCAAATCTTGTAGATCCCACGTTGAAGGCAGGTTCGACAGCCGAAATAATGAGATGTGTTCAGATTGGATTATTATGTGTTCAAGAAAATGCAGCTCATAGACCAACTATGGCATCTGTTGTTCTCATGCTTAACAGCTACTCTATTACTCTAGCAATACCTTCGAAACCTGCATTTTTTATGAACAGTGATACTGAATCAAACATTTCCTTGCAATGGGAGCATGATTCAAGGGTGACAGAGTCAAATCAATCTAAAAGTAGCTCTAGCCAAGCTTCGATAAATGAGGTGTCAATCACAGAGCTATCTTCTCGCTAATGTTTAAAGAATTTGAAATGTGATACTACTATTTTCCTTATTTATTTATTTATTTTAATTGAAGAATACACAATATAACAATGAGTTACTGATGATACATTAACGACGGTAGCATTCTTTTCAAAACCCGAACTATTTTAGTGACCCAAAAGAAAATTGGCTTTCTGTTTTCTTTTCAGGAAAACAGAAAGCCACATTATGATTTGCCAATCTTACTATCTCCAATATCAATTTTTCTATTTGAATCATATGGTATACAATTGAATTATAAAATAAGGATTTGGTATAAAATTAATTTTATGTATATTAAAGATATTGTCATGTGATGTCTTGTAATATTTTACTTATATAGGATGGTAGTGGCATTTTTTCATGATTCTGTATTACTGGATTGAAATTCAAAGTTAGTAATAATGGTGATTCTGTATATATATATATAAAAACATAGTAATGTTGGAACATTGATTTTGCATAAGATTTAATGTGTGGCAAGATGAGGGAAAACAAAAGAAAGGGGAAAAAAAGTGGAGTACTTTTCAATTTTTTATTTCTTGTCCCCATATTTTATTGTATTTTGTTGCCTTACTTAGATGAAATAATTCTAATGAAATCATTTTTATTTTTCATAAAATTTTCAAAATAATTGAAGTAATAAACTATTAATGATAAACAATAAAAAAAAGAGTATAAGTTATTGTGAGCCTACTTAAAAATCAATAACCCTGTCATCTTCGGTCAACAAGAAAAATAAAATAAAATAAAATCAATAACAATTTGCAAAAAATAAAAATAAAAGTACGGAAAAGATTGCGTACCTCTAACATTACTCCATTTAGATGCCATTCCATGTGCCGTACGTGTTGAATGGGATGGGAGTCCACTAAGACCAGTACACTTGTACGTTGACTTCCATTTTATTTATTTATTTATTGTAAAACATTAAGTGGATTTCATTAATATGGACTAGAGTCCAATGAGATTACATCATTGAAAATCTAAAGTTCAATTGGGGGAGGAGTATCCTCGACCCATATTATACTATCGGTTACATTCTTTGCATTCCTAGCTAGAAAGTGAGCAGCTGCATTGATGTTTCTTCTGGTATGCTCAGCTTTCCAAGAGTTGAAATTTAGCAAACATCGCTTCGAGCCTTCAACAATCTTTAGGATGGGAAGGGCAGGAGAGTTGGAACCGTTTGAGGCTTGTATAACTAGTTGGGAGTCCCCTTCCACAACTATGTCCTTCAACCCTAGGTCCCAGGCCAAGAGAATTCCTACTTCAACAACTTTAACTTCTGCTTCTAGGTCCTCCAACGGGAAATCTACTTTCTTGCACATTGCGCCCATCAGCTGCCTTTGGTCATTTCTAATAACCACCCCAATCCCACAACAACCCTGTTCTTTGAACACAGCAGCATCTATATTGCCCTTGTACTTGCCTTGAGGAGGAGGGGCCCAATGCTTGATCATAGGACCAAGTGGGGTTCCTTTGTTGTGGATTGGTATAGATGCACGCACTTCGTCTACATATTTTTTAGCTTCCCAAGCAATGGTTTTCCACCGTTTGCAAACTCCCTTATGACGAGTTGAGTTTCTGTTGTTCCAAAAGCTCCATGCCGTGATAGCAAAACCTTTCCAGTTCTTTTCCCTCGGTGTATCCATTAGCAGCCAGACCACATCTAGAAAATCCTTTAGGGGTTGAATTAGCTTGTCAATCTTGAATTTTCGTTTCATTCCAAGTTTCCTTTGCAATCATGCATCCCCACAAGATGTGGCTAGATGATTCACTATCACCACAAAAGTCACACTTGTCCTCCGTTAAGACCTTTCGATGTAGCAGACACTGCTTTGTGGGGAGTACATTTCTATAGGCTCTCCACATAAAGTGCTTGACTTTGTTTGGATACTGTAAGTTTCATATGACCTTCCATATCGTTGTCATTTTGGAGTTGTCAGAGCAACCTGGGCTTTCCTTTCTTCCCTTAGTGTCAACAAGATATTTAGATGCTATTATGTATGCACTCTTGATAGTGAATATGCCATTTGGGGACTTCGCCCAGATTTGGGAGTTCGATGGGTTCATATGGCTGATTATGATGCTTAGGATAGCCTCAGCTTTGTGGGGGAGGAAAGTACATTTTATTAAGGTGACATCCCACTTAGCTTCCTACATAATAAGGCTTGCAACTTTCACTCCACTTCCCATTGAGGTTCTTGGTGTTATTATTCTGCCTGACTTAGTGGAAGGGATCCATTTCTCCTCCCTGATTTTAATGCTTCTCCCATCACCAACAACCCACCTTGCCCCCTTTTTAATCATTGGTTTGGCAGCCAAAATACTTCTCCATAAATAGGAAGGATTTTTTCCCACTTGAGCATCCATGAAGGAGGAGTTCATGAAGTATTTTGCTTTAAGTACTTTATGGATTAAGGAGTTGGGGTTTTGTTGTATCCTCCATCCTTGCTTGGCTAGGAGGGCAAGGTTAAAGGCTTTCAGGTCCTTAAATCCTATACCCCCCTCTGCCTTTGGTTTGCACAAATTTTTCCACGACACCCAAACAATCTTTCTTGCATTTCCTTTTTGTCCCCACCAGAAACCGCCTACCATTGAGTTTATTTCTAAGCGCAAAGAATCAGGGAGCTTAAAATAATTTATGGTATATGTTGGTGTGGCTTATGCAATAGCCTTTATAAGGATTTCCCTACCAGTGTTGGACAGCAACTTCCCCTTCCAACTTGCTATTTTCCTTCCCACTTGGTCTTTAATAAGATTGAAGGCCTTTTTCTTGCCTCTGCCTACCACTGGGGGTTAGCCCAGGTACTTTTCATGTTGTTTTACAATTTGGGCTCCAAAGGTATCCTTCATAAATTTTTGAATATCTTCTTTCGTATTCTTGGTGGAAAAAAGCGAGGTTTTCTCCCTGTTAAGCTTTTGCCTCGACTCCTTTTCATAGACATCCAACACCGAGGCCACATGCTTACATTCCTCCATAGTTGCTCTACAAAATGTGATGTAGTTGTCTGTAAAAAATAGGTACGAAATTGAAGGTGCTTGTCTACTCACTAACACCCCCCTTATCATCCCCACGGCTTCCTTTTTCCTGATCATCGCTGACAGTCCCTTGGCACACAGCAGGAACAAATACATGGATATAGGGTCCCTTTGGTGTAGCCCTCTAGATGGGATAATTGTTCCACATGGTTCCCCATTAATGAGCACCGAATAGGATACTGTGGTCACGCACATCATAATAAGTGAGATCCATATTTCTTTGAAGCCCATTTTACGCATCATTGACCCAAGGTAAGCCCATTCAACTCGGTTGTAGGCTTTGCTCATGTCCAATTTAATGGCCGTAAGCCCGTCCTTCCCCTTCTTTCTTTTGGCTATGGAGCGCATGGTTTCAAAGGCCACAACCACGTTATCTGTTATAAGCCTCCTCAGAATGAAAGCACTTTGTGCTTCGATGATTACATTGTGCAAAATCTTCTGCAGTCTATTCGCTAGGACCTTTGATATTATCTTGTAGATTACATTGCAGAGGTTGATTAGGCAGTATTTAGTTATCTTTTGGGGGGTTTTTGGTCTTAGGAATCAGGCAGATATATTTGTCATTGATGCCCCTTGGCATTATGCCTGTGTTGAGAGCTTGTAGTACACAATTCGATACACTAGGACCAACAATTTCCCAATATTTTTGATAAAAGATAGGGGACATACTATTGGGGCCCGGTGATTTTGTGGGGTGCATTTGTTTGAGCATTCTCCAAACTTCCTCTGCCTTGAACTCCTTTAGAAGCTCATTGTTCATCTTTAGGGTTACCCTTTTATCCATATCCTCCAGGCTTGCTTCAAAATTGGAAGGTTGGTCTGAGCTAAAGATTGATGAGAAGTAATCTAGAATGATCTTCTCTATTGCCTTTTGCTCTTTATGCCACACTATCCAATCATTCATGAGACCACCTAATCTATTCTTCCGTTGCCTTTGGCTGACTGTAGCATGGAAGAACTTTGTGTTTTTGTCCCCATTTTGCAGCCAACACACTTGAGATCTTTGGTTCCACTTGATTTCTTCCCTAATGTGTAGTGCATTGATCTCCTTCTAGACTATTTGTATCTCCTCTGTTGTCTCGTGTAATAGGTTAAAGGACTTAAGTTGTTGAAGGCGAATTTGTTTCTGCTTCAGAGTCTTGTAAACATTGCCAAAGTTATTTTGGTTCCAGAATTGTAATTTACGTTGGCATCTCTCCGGCCTCTCCTGGATAGGCCGAGATGAGTCCTCCTTATACGGATCCTAAGCCAATTCGATGACTTCCCTACACTCTTCCTCTCTTGTCCACATTGCTTCGAACAAAGAGCGTTTCTTCCCTTGTTTGCAATATTGATTCTTTTTGAGGAATAAGGCCAAAAGGCAATGATCCGATGCCGACATCGAACCATGGTGTAACTTTGCCTCAGGGAAAATTTGTATCCATTCATCATTAGCTACCATTTTGTCTAGTTGAAGCAGTGTGCGTTGATCCCCAAACCTTCCATTACACCAAGTAAATCTCTAACTGACAAAGCCTAAATCAAAGAGGTTGCACCTGTTGAGCGACTCTCTTAACTCCTTCATCTGATTAACGTGTCTTTCTTTCCATCCTATCTTCTCATTTGGGTGCATAATTTCATTGAAATCCCCATAAACCAACCACGTTATCTTGCATTGGGCATTAAGGGATTCAATTAATTGCCAGGAACTTTGCTTTTTGCTCGTGTTGGGGTGACCGTAGAAGCCAGTGGTCTTCCACGGACCGTTTCTCCCTTCGTCGTGGACCACCATGTCAATGTAAGAGTGCGACAGCTCTTGAAACGTACATCTACTTCTACCCTCCAAAGCTTCACTAGGCTTCCACTCTTACCATCGCTAGGGACTACAATCCCTTGAGTAAAGCCTAATTTGTGTTGAATGCCTTTCATTCTATCAGTGTTTGCCTTCGTTTCTACCAAGAACACCAAAATGGGGTTTTTACCTTTCACCTCCTTGGTGAGTGTTTGAATTGTCGGAGGAGTCCTCAACCCCCAACAATTCCTTGCTAAAATGCTCATTGGGCACGGCGGTGCTGCGCCGCAGCCACCGCCTCACTGCCAACCTTAGTCTTATCTTCATTTAGATTTTCCCTTATCTGACCTTTCCCCTTCTTTCGTTTGGTGTTTGGTACGTTAGGATCTAATTCCTGCAACGAGACTGGGCCAATTCTTTTTGTTTTTTCTGGGCTAACTTTTTTAATTGGGCTTGGCTTGTTGGATTGTCTTAGCTAACCTTTTCCAATGGCCACTTTTGGGGCTAAGAGTCTTAGCAACCCACCCCTTTTCTTGGTCAAAACTCACTGCTAACGGGCTCGAGTTGTCATCGGCCCATGACATGTTTTCTTTGACCTCTAAGCCCATTTCTCTACTAGCTTTCGTGTATCTTATCTTTTCTACAGGTTTACTGGCTCCCACCTCGGACTTCGTTCTCTCCCATTGCATGTCTCCCTTTAGGTCTGCTGTGGGTAGGATGTTTGTCAGGGATTCCTTCCTTCTTATGTCTAATCCATCTTTCCCCTTTTCTTGTAGTAGGTTGACCTTTCCATTTCTATGATCAATTTCTAGTGTCTGACACATCACCCTTGTTCCCTCTGGACTGTGGCTTGGACCAACCCCTTAATAGGAAACCTACCCATCCATGTGATCCTCACCTACTCTCGTCCTCTCATCTTGCCGGATCTTTTCTCGTGTTGGCTTTCTCGTCACTGTCTCCTTCTGACTCGAACTAACTTTTGGTCTATTTACTTCTTCCATTTTTCCCTGATCTTTTCCCACACGTCTACCTGGCTCTCCTTTGAGCCACGCCCCATATTGCATACAATCTTCTCCATCTCTATTCCTCGTACTCGTCTTTTCTAAACAGTCCTTTTCTCCATGGTCCAACATCCCACACTGGTAGTAGAAGTTGGGAAGCTGCTCATATTTGAAGAAAATCCATCTGCTCTCTCCACCTTCAATCGTGACCCTTTTTCCCCTGACTAGCTTTTTTGTAGCATCGAAACATATTCTCACTCTTAGAAATTTTCCCTACTGTACTCATTTTTCAGGCACATCAATGTCTAGCACCATTCCAAACTTTGCTCCAATCTCCATGCCTGATTCTCGTGTCATGCTCTTTAGGGGGAGGTTATAGATTTGAACCTAAAGCGGGGTCCATTTCAGGACTATCTCCTTTGGAACCAGCTCACCTTCAAAGTCCTGTAGGAGTATAAGTTGCTTCTCATAGCTCTAAGGGCACATCTCCATTATCCTTTTTTTTTTATCTCTTCCATTGCCAAATTCCACTAAGAACATGTCTTCTTTGATTTCAGAGATCTGTAGTCCCTTGTTTGGTTTCCCCAGCATTTTCATGTTCTTCCTTAGAGCTTCCAACATGATGGTGCGTTAAGTTAGAATCTTCATAACCACTCAGCTTTTTCCGATCTCCCTTGCCATCTTCGTACTATTTGTTCCTAGTTCAATATCTTCGCCTTCTTCTTCTGTAAAAGTTAGCTTACTCCATAGAGCTTCCAGCTCGTCCGCCATCAGGCTAGAATACCCACTCTCCCTACCTCCGAGAGAGGTTACCAAGATTGGCCTCACCACACTAGGAGGTCACAAGACTTTTGCAAGGAGATGATGCAAGACAAGCACTGCTTCTACATGCGTGTGAGCATAAGAGCACATACCATTTTTTAAGTTTACAGAAAAGTCCTAGTGGTGTAAAGTTGAAGTAGGTGAAGTAAGACTTGGCTTCCCTAAAATTTTGATAAACTAGTATTTAATTATTTATCTCCATGATTATGAACCAATCTGATATGAGAACTATAATGCATATATTGAATATATGTGATAATTTTTGCTATTTAGTAAAGGTAAGACTAAAATGATAGGAATTTTTTTAGTTCAATTAACACCATCCGAAGTCATAAGGTTTAAATCAAACTATCCTCAACTATCAAATTATAAAAATAAACAATAAACAAAAACATAAGTGCAAAAGAGACCAATATAATGGTAGCTCTTCGTAATAGGTCAACCATTCAAGTCCTATATATAAAGAAAAATTTTCATGAGCAAATATTTTAGAGCTAACCTTTTTATTTTATTTTTATTGATATCTTAATCAAAACTATATGTTCAACAAAATGAAGGGGAATAATGATATTTACCCCTAATTTGAAAATTATGTAGCAAAATGCTCATGTTTTGAAATTATTTAGTAAAATGCTCTTGTTTTAATTGGAACTCGATTTCAACAAAATCGAGTTAGGTGAAAAACTCGATATCTTCAAAATCAAGTTTTATATATATTTTTAAGTAGAACTTGACATTAAGAATGTCGAGTTCCACTTAAGTTTTCAAAAAAATTTAAGTGGAAAAATATTTATAGAACTCGACATTAACTCGACATTGCTAATATCGAGTTTCACTTATAACTTGATTTTGTTAATGTCATGCTTATATATTGTATCTCCTACCCTTGTAAAAGAAATGGGTAGTTTTGACTACCGGGGTAGTTAGCTTAGTGGTCATGGGCTCATTTCTAAGGGTTTGGAAAATGGAGGTCGCAGGTTTAATTTCTGCAATAGAAAGCCCTGGAAAAATAACTTCATACTCACTGGTTGTTACATACAGTGTGACACAACAATGTGTTTTATCTTTAAACTCACATTTGCAATTATGAAAAAACAATGTGTTTTATCATTACTCATTTATCCTAGAAACCCAGGCGACATGTGTGGGCGCATGATGGCGAGATCGGTGGCCGGACTTCTTGGGTTTGCAGTTCGACGAGCTACGAGGCTAATAGAGTGGCGTGTGTAACCATAATCCTATCTGGGATTCAAGAATTTTGGCGGCGCGTGGGAGGAGGAGCCAGAGCCATTTTTCGATGGAGGCCGAGTTCTTGGGCTTTGGTTACGGGAGGTCATGGAGCACGTCTGTGGTGTTAATTTCATTCGGGGAAGCCTCGATTTGCACATATCTGATAGGGAGAGGCACAGATTGCTTGGGCTTGAGGATCTTGATACAGTAGTGAGCCATGGCGGCTGCATGATGTTGTGGAGTCTAGATCTGAAGTTAAGCAGGGGCACTGTGAATCTATGCTATGCATGTATGAATCTTCTTTACTGTGTAGAAATGTTTGTTTGATGCCAAGAACAAAATTTGGCTCTAATACCATGATAAATATAGTATTAGCAACGCGATGTGTTATACCATGTTGCATATGCTTGAGTGAATGCGGAAGGAGAAGTATAAAATTGGAATACAAAAATCATGAGAGTTATGTGGTTTAGCCTTGTCGGCCTATATCCATTGAGGAATCTCTTAAGGGCTACATCTTTATTGTATAAGAGTGTAGTACAAAACCTGTGTTACAATGAACCATAACATGAGCATTTATAGTAGATTAAACCTTCGACTACTAGTACAAGCATGAGTGGGCTTGGGCCTATTACATTTGGCTAATATATCTAATATATCTCTAACAGAGAGAGTGCCAAGACAGTAATCAGACAACCTTTTCAGCTAAAATTCACAAATCACAAGCTTGTCCAATTGAAGGATACAATAAATAAGGGAAGGATCAGCATCTATCAAAATTTTCGGCCGACATTTGTGGGAAATTCCCCAATGGCATTGATTGTTACCTAGTAAAAATAAAGTTCAATTCACGAAGGGTAGAAGTAGGTATGTGTTGTGGTTTTTTGGCTCTGCAAAAAGAGGTCTAACTCATGTCCCACTTGTGAAAAATGACAAGGCTCAGTGCGTGGAAATCCAAGCAGAGCGTGGTTCACAAAATGTGAAGAGAAAATGAATGTGCGGACGTTTTGGCAAGAAAAGTATATGCTAAAATGGCTTAATCCCTTCATCGTCTAAATTGAATATTTAAAAATTGTGGCCACCAAACAGGTAGTCCATGTCCATCTCAGACCATCAATTGTCCATGAAATAAATTGAAATTGATTTGCACTCTGAAAAATCATGACTGGACAATGACAATGATTGATTTCCGCCCAAAAACACAACTTGATCCTTCAAAAATTCCACATTTTTCTAACATTTTCTTGCTGAAATCTAACTTGTAGACACAAAAAACAACTTTGTATAGTATTGACAACCAAAGGTTGTGTGTAAATTTCCTTCTGCAGTAACAAAATTTCCAACGGTGCGTTGGATGATCAAGAAGTCACTTTTTTTTCCTTTCTTTTTTCTCTCTTACAACACAAAATATTCGTGTTTTTTTTTTTTTTTTTTTTTTTTTTTTTTTTTTGTGACAAGAAAATCTTCATGTGCTAATGAAATTTATACAAGGGATTTACATTAAAATGCTTTTGAATGCATTTATTCTAAATCCTCGACCCCAAATGCAATCTTGAAAATGTTTTTCATTAGCAAAAAGGTAAAACAGGTAATTTTCAAGCTATTTGAGAGAGTGCCAAGACAGTACTTAGATAACCTTTTCGGCTAAAATTCACAGATCATAAGCATGTGCAACTGAAGGATACAATAAATAAGGGAAGGATCGGTATCGTTTCCATGTCCCACCTGTGAAAATGACTAGGCTCAGTGCGTGGAAATCCAAGCAGAGCAAGTGTGGTTCACAAAATGTGAAAAGGAAATCAGTGCATCGGCCAAAAAAAAAAAAAAAAAAAAAAAAAAAATATATATATATATATATATATATCTTTCTAATGATAAAATGGCTTAATCCCTTTATCATCTAAATTGAACGATCGAAAATTGTGGCCACCAAAGAAGTAGTCCATGTCCATCTCAGACCATCGATTGTCAGTGAAATAAATTGAATTTTATTTGCACTCTGAAAAATCATGACTGGACAATGATATCGATTGATTTCCGCCCAAAAACACAACTTGATCGTTCAAAGATTCCACCTTTTCTGACATTTTCTTGCTGAAATCTAACCTGTAGACACAAAAAACAACTTGAATAGTATGGACAAACCAAAGGTTGTGTGTCACTGGAATTGAGTAAGTAACAAAATTTCCTTCTGCAATAACAAAATTTCCAACGGTGCAATGGATGATTAAGAAGTCACTTGATGTCTTTGCCAAATACAACTGATCATTGAAATTTTGTCTCTGGAAAATATACTATCAACATGTTTTAGTGGTGTTTTAGAAGGTTCAATGCTCTAGATTTTCGTGTTGTACTTTAATCCTCCTTACATTTTGACACAACTTCTAGTTAATGGTTGTTACGTACCTTAGATTTTGTACTGTTTAATTTGTTTTAGGCTAAAATGTAAATTACATCTTTTAAGTTTGGCTGAAATTCATTTAAGTCCTAATTTTATTTTCATTCATTTGAGTCATTCAAGTTTTAAATTTATTCAATTTAGTCTTTCTATCCAATTTAGTTAAAAAATTTTCCCTAAAAAAAAGTATTTTCACATGAAAAAAATATATAAAATTAGTAAAAATATATTATAAATTTTTTTATGTAAGAATTTTTTTTTCAAAAAATATTTTTTTCATTAGTTAATTGCATACTTAATAGATTTTTTTATTTTTGTTTTATGAAATTGAATAAAAGGCTTGAATTGAATAACTTTGAAATTTATAGGATTCAATTGAAAGAAAATAAAATTAGAAGACTGAAATGAATTTCACTCAAACTTAGAAGGTGCATTTTGCATTTTAGTATTTCTTTTAATTATGTTCCCTTTCACCAAAAAAATAAAAAAAGAAAAAGAAAAAAGATTATCCATTTTATTTGAAATGAAAATCTCCTTTTTATTTTTTTTCCCAATCAAACAAATTCATACATACAAAAGTACTTCATCTTTCTCAACTTTCAATTCTCAAATCTACAAGTTAGAAATCTCAAATAACCACCTTCAATCTCTTTCTAATCTCTATCCTTTACGTTCTTCCATTTGTACTTTTATTTTTGGGTAAATTACATTAATCTTCTCTGAAATTTCACGTAATAAAAGTGCCACTAAACATTGTACGAAAATGGAGAATTATACTTTATCATCCTAAACTATACTCTAAATTACACTCCACACCATAAACTTTTCGAATGCACATTTTGCACTCTAAACTATGACCATTATTACACTTTGCACTACAACGTTAAGTTTGCTATTAACTTGGATGAAAAAGTATGACATCATGTGAAAAGACTCAATTGCCCATTTTCTCAATCCCTTCAAAACAAAGAAGAAATTACACTTCACCACCCTAAATTAGGGATGACAATGGGTAGGGTATACCCATATCCAACCAAATTAATTTATCCATGGATACCCAATTACCTTACCCAATTAGTATCTATACCCAATTGTTACCCGGTTTGTTTATCCATAGATATCCATACCCTATCCAAACCCAATTTCTATAAAAGCATCAAATATTTTCAAAAACCACTAAAAAGCTCAAAATATCCTCAAAATCTCTAAAATGACCAAAATACCCATGAAACCTCTAAAATGACCAAAATACCCCTAATATTTGTAAAATTACCAGTTATGCTAAAAAACCACTAAAATGACCAAAATACCCCCAAAATCACCAGATATGCTCAAAAACCACTTAAAATTATCAAAATTCCCCTTAAACCTAAAAAATAACCAAAATACCCCCAAAACCTAAAAAATGACCAAAGTACTCACAAAACCAAAAAATTTCCAAAATACCCCATAAACCCTGAAAATGACCGGAATACCCTCGAAACCTAAAATTTGACTGAAATACCCCCGAAACTTCAAACTTACCAAAATACCCACTAAACCTAAAAAATAATCGAAATTCCCCCTAAACCTAAACCTAAAAATTACCAAATTATCCCCGAAACCTAAAAACTTACTAAAATACCCTCAAAACTTACCAAAATACCCTTGAAATCTAAAAATTGACCGAAATACCCCGTAAACCTAAAAATGACAAAAATACCCCTGAAACCAATAAAATGGCTAAAATACTCCCGAAATCTATGAAATGACAAAAATGCCCCTAAAATCTATATGATGATAAAAATACACCCTAAATGTTAAAAAAAAAAAGTCTAAAATACCCTTAATCCTATAAAATGACCAAAATAGCCCAAAACCTTCAAAATGACCAGATACGCCCAAAACCTCTAAAATGACCAAAAATAACCCCAAACCTCTAAAATTACCAAAAATACCCCGAAACTTATAAATGGACCAAAATAGCCGTAAATCTCTAAACGATCAAGTACCTTGGAAATATCTAAAATGACCAAAATACCCTTGAAACCTTTAAAGTGACCAAAATACCGCTAAATTACCAAAATAGAGGTTTGGGGTATTTTTGATGTTTCTAGTCTATTTTTGTTAAATTAAAGGTTTGAAGAATATTTCAATCATTTTGTAGGTTTTGAGGGAATTTTAGTAATTTTTTAGGTTTTAGGGTTATTTTGGTCATTTTTTAATATTCTAAGGGTATTTCAATCATTTTTAGATTACGAGATCATTTTTGTCATTTTTAGGTTTTAGAGGTATTTTGGTAATTTTTATATTTTTGGGCCATTTTGGTAATTTTATAGGTTTTGGAGGTATTTTGGTAATTTTTAGGTTTCGGGGGTATTTTGGTAATTTTAAGGTTTCAGGGGGTATTTTGGACATTTTTCAGGTTTGGGGGGGGGTATTTTGGTTATTTTTTAAGCTTTGGGGGTAATTTCGGTCATTTTTTGGGTTTTGGGATCTTTTGGTCATTTTTTAGGTTTCGAGGTTATTTCAATAATTTTTTAGGCCTATTTGCATTTTTATCATCTTATAGGTTTTAAGGGGATTTTTTTTTTCATTTTATAGGTTTTGGGGTATTTTGATAATTTTATAGGTTTCAGGAGTATTTCGGTTATTTTTTAAGTTTAGGAGGGTATTTTGTTTTTTTTTTTTTTATAAGTTTCGGGGGTATTTTTGTCATTTATATGTGTAGAGGGGTATTTAGGTAACTTTTAGGTATTTGGGGTATTTCGGCCATTTTTAGGTTTAGAGGGTATTTTGGAAATTTTAAGTTTTCAGGTGGTATTTTGTTTTTTTTTTTTAGGTTAGAGGGTATTTTGGTAATTTTTAGGTTTTTGGGGTATTTTGGTCTTTTTTAGGTTTCGGTGGTCTTTGGGTCTTTTTTTAGGTTTAGGGGGTATTTTGGTCATTTTTAGTTTTCAGGGGTATTTTGGTCATTTTTTCGGTTTCAGGGATATTTTAGTAATTTTTTAGGTTTCAGGGGTATTTTTGGTAATTTTTTAGGATTCGGGGGTATTTTTAGTAATTTTAAGGTTTTGGGGGTATTTCGGTCATTTTCTAGATTTAGGGTGCATTTCGACAATTTTAGAGGATTTTAGGAATACTTTGGTCATTTTCAAGTTTTAGGGGCAATTTGGTAATTTTGATTATTGGCTAATTGGGTGGGTTGAGATTTACCCATAATAATTTGACTGAGTTGGGTTTGAGTTAGATTTAATTAGTTAAATGGGTAATATCCAAACTCTACCCAAAATATTTGGGTAATATCCAAACCTTACCCAATTATCTTCTATCCATTAAGAACTGGGTATTACCCAGAATAATTAGATCAGGTAAGGTTGGATATCCATTACCCGATGGGTATGGCCATCTCTACCCTAAATTATTCTCTTGATTACACTTTGCATCATAAAATTTAGATTTCTATTTAAATTAATGGCAAACTTAACGTCGGGGTGCAAAGCGTAACAAATGTGATAGTTTATGGTGAAAACGTGCATTCGAAAAGTTTAGGGTGCAAAGTGTGATCTAGGGTATAGTTTAGGGTGCTAAAAGTAAAGTGTAATTTTTCCTAAATTTTTTGAATGCACATTTTGCACCCTAAACTATGACTATGGTTACACTTTACACCCCAACGTTAAGTTTGCCATTAACTTAGATGAAAAAGTATGACATCATGTAAAAAGACTCAATTGCCTATTTTCTCAATCCCTTGAAAACAAAGAAGAAATTATACTTTACTACCCTAAACTATACTTTTGATTATACTTTGCACCCTAAACTTTACCACCCTAAACCTTAGCTAAGGGCATATTTATTTTTTAAATATCACTCATTTGTACAAAGTACAAACCATTTGAGGTTAAATTTTATTTAGGGAAAATTACGGTTTACCTTTACCACCATAAACTATACTCTTGATTATATTTTGCATCCTAAACTTTAGATTTCCATTCAAGTTAATGGCAAACTTAATGTTAAAGTGCGAAGTGTAACAAAGGTCATAGTTTAAGATGCAAAACGCGCATTTAAAAAGTTTAGGATGCAAAGTGTAATTTAGGGTATAGTATAGGGTACTAAAGGTAAACTGTAATTTTCTCTAAATAAAATTTAACCTCAAATGGTTTGTACAAATGAGTGATATTTAAAAAATAAATATTCCCTCAGGTAAGTAATTAATACTATGAGAGGGCATGAGTTTATTTGTTACATTTATAATAACCCCAAGGGGTAATGATATTTATAAAGCAGTTTGGAAGGAGTATTATTTTGTTCAATATCAAAAAAGGTTGGTGCAATTTATCTATTTTTTCTTTCTCTCGCCGTAGTCTTATTCCAGCAAACAGCAAGCCACATTATGATCTACATCTCACTTCTCCGTCTCCAATTTTAATTTTTCTATTTCAATCTTTCATTCGATTGTCGATGACTGCACTGTTGTATTTGATATAAAATTCTTAAAAAATGTGCGGGAAGGTCAAAACCTATTATGGCGGTTTAAAACCGCCCTTATAGAGAATACAAAACCTCTAGTTACTAGACATATAAAATCCACAACTTCTTTTTTAGAAAAAAATACTTCAAAATTAATAAATTTAAGTTTATATATAAATTTACAAAATGACATAAGGGGGATATGAACTCTAATTTCCTAATAAATAATAGAGCTGTTTATGCCATCCTTCACTATGTATTTAAGCTAATACTATCAATATTAGCTTTTAAATTTTTTTAAGGAAAAATGGATTTGAACCGTAGTTTCCCTAATAAAGGAAAGTAGTTTTTTTTTTTATTATTTATTTTTTTTATTATTATTGAGTAAAGCAGAGTAGTTTTTTTACGCCGCTCTTGACAGTGTATTTAAGCTTAATACAATTTTTTTTTTGGAGAAGAATAAGCTTAATACAATTGATATTAGCTTTAAATTTTTTCACTCTTGATAAACATTTCTATAGGGATATCCATTTTAGTAAGAAAAATATGATAGGTTATTGACTTATTCATATACTTAATTTTTACTTCTTAAAATAAATTTTGTTATTGAGACATGACATTTAGGATTGTGCATACTATATTTTTAATGATTAATAAAATATAGACTAAAGTACAAATTATACCTTTAAAGTTTGGGAGTTTTTGAATTTTCCACCCTGAAGTTTTAGAATTTAAATTTTATCTCCTGAAGTTATGTATGCATTAGCAGCCCTTTTACCTATATTTTTTGTTAAGTGCCACATGAGCTTGTCACGCATGTTCAGTTTGTCTAATGAAAATGACATGGCATCATTCTATTGAGTGAATTGAACATGCATTGCAAGCTTATATGGTGCTTAATGAAATTCAAATTCAGAAACTTCAAAGAGCAAAATTCAAACAGAATATGATTTCAGAGAATAAAATTCAAATTCTAAAACTTCAGTGTAAAATTCAAAGATTTCCAAATTTTAAGGATGTAATTTGCATTTTACACTAAAATATATATATATTTTTAAAATCAAAGGACGCGTATTAATACTATGTAAAAATGAGATCATCTAGGAAAACAAAAATAGAAAAGACTTAAAAGCACAATATTTAAAATTGAATACATATTATCAAAGTGTTAAACGAGGAGTAAATCACATCCACCTTGAAAATAAATTTATGAAACTTCATCTAATATTTTTCTTGAGAATGAATACTCCCCAAAAGCTTGGATATTAGATTAGAAATGCTATATCCACAATATTTTTCATAACAAATCTAGATCATAGGTTGTTATTGATGGGTAAAAACGTAATTTTAGTAGTGAATATAAATTGGAACCTATATAAATTTGCAAATTTGATTTATTGTGAATTTATTGTGAAAAAGATCGAAAAAAATATCTAATAATTAAAAATAAATGCACAACTTTTACCACAATTCTCCATGTGGCTAATTATGATTGATGAAAAAAACAATTAACGGGTCCATGTAAAAATATTCTGCAGCTAGTCGAAGTCTACCACGTAAGAAAGTAATGACAAAAGTCATGAGTTTATTTATTTTTTATTTTTTTATTTTTGAGAATGAGTCATGAGTTTATTTGTGGTAGTAGAACTCGAAAACGATTGTCTCTGGCATTACTCCACGAGATGCCATTCCATGTGCCGTGTTGAATGGGATGGAAGTTAGGACCACTCCACCTAAATAGTTACAGTCGTAGGTGGAGTGGTCCTAATTAGGGACCCAACTTTGGTCCGTTATCTCAAATTAAGGACCCAACTTTCTTTTCATGTGCCAAACGATCTAGATCCGTGTGTCTCTTTTGCTTCAGCTCTCCTTTTCTTGGGCAGTGACTTTAGGCGTATGGTATACCCAGACTTCTCTTTTCTCTTCAGCTTGTTCCACACGCCTCAAAAGTCAGTCTCCAAGGAAGTGATGCTGGCTTTTGAGTCTTTTCCAATTACCCCATTACTAGGGGTGGCAAATGGGCGGTCGGGTTATAAATGGATTGGGTCATAAATGGGTTGAGCATGTAATTACTCATTTATCCATTTATGACCCGTTTATACATAAATTAATTATCCATTACCTGCCCACTTAACCTAATATGACCCAAATAAATAAATAACTTGTTAAAAACTTTAAAAACAAAAATTAAAAAGTTCAAAAATCACTTTTCCTGTTCCTTCCTTTCATTTTCTCTTTGCAAAATTTATTTCTCAGCAACCAAACAAAACCACACAGAAAAAAAGAAGAAGACTTTTTTTCTTCTCTGTACTGCTTCATCTCCTTCAACCTCACTCTTCCACTCTCCCCAAAACTCTCTGGTGCTCACCACGTTCCTCTTCCTAACCCTAACGAAATCAACAACTCCATCCCCATCCTCCACCTCCACCACAATTGCGTTTCTTATCGCCAACAAATCGATCCAAAGCTGCGACCTCACAGTCCACTTTTCCAAAACCTTCTTGCTGAAATTCGGCGACGAGTACGCCCGCCGGAACTTCGAAAGCTTTGGCTGGAGCCTCTTCATGAAATCGATCTTCGTCGGAGGCAATCGAATTGCCGACATAGAAAACGAAGTCGAAGCCGAGTTGAAGAAATTCTCGAGCTCTCTGTCGAACGATGTCGCTAAGTTCCTGAACAAGTTGGCTCGGTGGCGCATGAGTTGGATATCCGCATCTGCCGTGTCACGAACCTCTCGCCAACCGCTGGATATGAAGGAGAACACGCTCATATTCGATGAAGAAGAAGACACGTCGTTGCTCGATTCTCATTGTCCATGGCTGACTCTGAAAAAGAACTCTCTCTCTCTCTCTCTCTCTCTCTCTCTGAGAAAATGTTTAGATTTAGAGGTTAAATTTTTAAGAAAGTGTTTGGTTATTGAGAAAATTTTGAGGGAGAGCGAGACTGATGTCATATTATTTATTTAAGTTTTAGATTTTAAAAGGGTTTAGTGGGCATTAGTGGGTTTTTTTAATTTTAAATTTTAGATGGGTTTAGTGGGTATTGGTGGATTTATTCATTTAGACCCATCTAATTAAATAACCAAATGGGTCTTTATCCATTTAACCCAAATACTCAAATGGGTTGGGTTAAGACTAATTCAAATAAGGTAGGTAATGGGCGGGTTCATGGATATAGATAAAAATTGCCACCCCTACCCATTAGTGAGGTGTTTTTAGCAAGCGTGGGCTGGACCATAGAGGGTATGTGCACCCTACTAATTTCCTATATCAATATGAAACTTTCTTCACTTGAAATCTTGCGAAAATTTTATGGAAAACATGGCAAAAGTATGTTCAGGACTTCTCTTCCTGTCAGCCATTTGCCTGTTCATTGCTCAAGCCATTGCTGCTCAGCCAAACTTCGAAAATAGCTGTGTGTTTAGACAAGGGTAACTAAACTAGTACCCAAGTAACTCCTGAATTTTATGACATTCCTCCAAGGTGGATCTGCAAAAAATCATAAAATCATCGGCAAAAAATAAGTGGGTTAGTTTGGGTCCATTCCTGCAAATAGAAAACCCATGAATTTCTCCTCGTGACATCGTACCACTTAACAAAGCATTTAACCCTTCCGCACAAAACAAGAATAAATAGGGAGAAAGAGGATCCCCCTGCCTCAAACCCCTCGATCGTGTGATCATACCCTTTGGTTCACCATTCACAAGAATAAAATATGAAACTGAAATAATGCACTCCATTATCAACTCCACCCAAGACTCCTGGAATCCCAATTTGAGAAGGATTTGCTCAAGAAAAGACCATTCCACCTTGTCATAAGCTTTGCTCATATCCACCTTCATAGCCATAAAACCATTCTTCCCTGTGCAATTCGTCTTCATATGGTGTAAGGACTTAAAAGCAATCAAGAAATTATCTGAGATCAATCTATTTGCAATAAATGCACTTTGAGTTTCTGAAATTATGGAGTGAAGCATAGGTTTAAGACGATTAGCTAGCACTTTATAGATTGTTTTATAGATCACATTGCAGAGACTTATAGGTCTAAAACCAGTAACTTTCTCCGGGTTATGAACTTTAGGGATTAACATAATAAAGGTATGATTAATAGATTTAAGAACAAACCCCGAATTTAAACTAGACAACGCAACCTGAGTAACATCCATACCTATGTTCATCCTGTAAGTTTGGTAGAACAGCGGTGGCATACCATCCGGGCCTAGAGCTTTAAGTGGTGCTATTTGCCTTATAGCTTCACCAACCTTCTCACTAGTATAGGGTTTTCCAAGCTCTACTCTCATCTTATTAGTAGCCACAGATTGAACTCCATCCAAAATGCGATCTAAATCCTTTGGGTTAGAAGAGGTAAAAAGTTTAGTGTAGTACTTAACAAGGAGGGCTGAAACAGCCCCTTCATCCTCTTGCATCACTCTTTGCTGATCCCGCTACCCCTTAATAAAATTCTACCTTTTCCTCTGTGTTGCAGACCCATGAAAAAAACGAGTATTCTGATCCCCATTCTTCAACCATTGTATACAAGACCTTTTTTGCCACTTTTTTTTTTCTTTGTCATATAAAACATTTAACTCTTTCTTCAGTCAATCAACCTCCTCACAATTCCCAGATTTGGCAGAGACATCTTCAGCCCTCCAAAGCCACTCCTTGGTCTACTTAATACTACTCTTCACATGCCCACAGTGTACTCGACTCCATGCTTTTAGACCTTGTTTACATTTTTTCAATTTCAAAGCCGTGGCATAAATAGGAGTTCCACTAGGAGAGCAATCCCAAGCTTGTGTAATAGTATCCTTACACCCAGGATCCGAAACTCACATAGCTTCAAATCTAAAAGGTTTACAACGCCATTTGTGATGCTCCCCACTTGCATCCAAAGACAAAAGAATGGGACGATAATCAGATGTGAAGCAATTTAAATGCCTTACCCAACCCGTGGGAAATTTAGTCAACCATTCATAGTTCGCAACATCCTTATCCAATCTCTCCTAAATCATCTCACCCCTCCGTCTCCCTTTCCAAGTGAAATTCGGACCTGAATATCCCAAATCAACAAAGCCACAGAAGTCTAATACATCCTGAAAGTTTTCCATTAAATTATGAGCTCTCGGTGTCCCACACTTCTTATCTTGCACTTTAAGCAATTCATTGAAATCTCCAAAGCAACACCACAGAAGCTTAGGTTTTAAACTTAGCATGCGGATCCGCATGCTGAGTTCAAAACCTAAGCTTCCGTGGTGTTGCTTTGGAGATTTCAATGAATTGCTTGAAGTGCAAGATAAGAAATGTTCCACCCTCACTCCTACGGCTTGCCTCAGGTTCACCATAAAATCCAATTAGTCGCCAAGCTTTTTTCGAATTACCATGAATAATTGAATTGATATGGTAACTCGAAAAACTATCCACCCACACATCAATCCCCTTTTTCCAAAAAAGAGCCAAACCTCTACCATCTGTTGGAACCATAAAACAACCAATACATTGAATCCTATCCCAGACCCACAACATGTACTCCTTAGATGACCATGTTTTTGATAAAAACATAATCACGGGATCTTGAGGTTGTACAATATCAGCAAGCTCTTGAACTACACGAAGGTTCCCAAGCCCTCGGCAGTTCCTTGCTAAGAGTTTCATGGCTGTTGGTGGGGCCAACCATCAGCCTCCATCATTAAATCATTAGAAAAAACTGCCCGTTTCTTACACCTCTCATTTGCTTCCTCCAAAACCTCATCCCCATCCTACCTTGACCTTTTAGACAAAACCAACTCCAAAGGTGCATGGACCTTACAAGATTTCCTAGGTACTCAGTTAAACTTAGGCCGATTCAAATTAAGTGAAGTAGACTTCTCCTGTGTGAACAAGTTCTTCAAATAAAGGGCTAGTCCCACCAACCTAGAGCCTACCCTTTCTTGAGCAATCTCTAAATCGCCCTTCACATTATCAAACCGAGACAATTCACCATCTATCTCATCCAGCTGGGCCTGAGAAGGGTGTGAAGAAACGGCCTGCTTTGTCAAGCAGCCTAGACCTGAGACCAAATCCACATTTGCCAGAAATTCCTGCATCACCATTTTTACTCCTTTGTCATCCTTGTCACGCGAAGCTTGCTATCCAACCTTAGTTGTCGTCCTATGAACACTATTGCCTCCAATGGAATCCTATTCTTTATGCCTTCCTCTTGGTGAATTTGATGCAAACTCCCCCTGAACTTCATCCTCGTAACTTGCAACTTGGTAAACAGTTTGCTTAGCCAAATTCAAAGTATTAGCTCGCAACCACAGTCCAAATTGCTGATTCTTTTCCTCGATAGCTGCTCGATAGCTGTTCGATCCATTGAGGTTGGCTCGATAGCACCTCGACACCTTTCGATCTGTTGAGATCCTCTTGTATGCATTGTTTTTCACATGTTTTGCATTTTTCTTTTTTCTTGTCATCCATAGCATCTTATTTCATTACATTCATGCATTTTTATGGATTCTTTGTGCCCTCTTGATCATCTTTATGTTAGGAGGAGTGCTTACCTCCTTCTTGTACACCGGTCTTGTGACCATATTTACATACATTGTGCTTATCTTTGATATATATATATATATATATATATATGATGATGTATGTCTTCTTTCACTTATCTCTTTATGTGTTGTTTATTTTCTTTCTTTATACACATGTTTTTTTAATTGTATGCAATCTATTATTTCTGTTTCACACTAATATACCTTGATGAGTTTTGTTTAAAGTGTTTCAGAAATATAGGCTGTCAAAGTCTACTTGCCATAAACTTTCTTCTTGCAAAGTTTTTTTAAAGAATTTGTGTTAAGATAGATTTTATTGTATTCAACAAGTGAATATAAGTTGAGTGATTTATGACTTCTCTCATATCTCATTTGTTAGTTGTGGTTTTGTCACGAATTTTCAAAGGGGGAGATTGTTAGGACATATGTGATTTGATGTTAAGAACATATGTCAATATTTTGTGTAGTTGGCTAATCCTTTGACAAAATGCACTTTACTTGTATTTGGATAGATCTAGGATGTGTTTAATATTTCAAAGAACATGTTGTTTAAGTCTAGTATTAAAGCCATGAAAATTGGACCAAGAAACAAGTGTAGAAAAGTTGTTCACTAAAGCTAGATAGATAGCTCGACACTTGCAGACAGATAGCTCAACAGTTTCTCGACAGATAGCTATCTATCTAGATTTAATGAATGAAGCTCGACAGATTCTAGACAAATCGAGAATCTATCGAGGTTACGAAAATCAGAGTTTTTAGATCTGCTTTCAGCCCATGCTTATGTATTTGTGTAGAGTTTCTTTTCTCACAACCCTAGACATGTATAAAGCTTGGTTTAGAGGCTGTCACATAAGAGAATACAAGGAGAACACATGCAAAAGGTGACCAAAGCCTTATTCTCTCAAAAAGAAGCTATTGCATCTTTTGCGCCTTAGGGTTTTGTAACCAAGTGCTTATTGATCTTCATTGTTGATGAAGTGAAGAACTTTGCAGCCAACATTCTTCTACCTCAAGTTGGTGAGTGAGTCACGTACTGGGATTCGTGCAATGGAGTGAGTCACGTACTGGGATCTATGTATCAAAAAGGGTGGCGTTCATATATTGAAGAGTTCAGAGGTTTTGAAGCAGTAGAAGGTTTCTACTGTAAGTTTATCTACGAGGATTGTAGAGTTTAGGGACAAAGGTTTTGTACTAAATCTGAAACTTCTCTTTACTATAGTGGATTGCCTTTTGGGAAGGTTTCCCCTCAGGTTTTTTACTGTGAAACTAGTTTCTTTCATTAGTTTTCTTAGGTCATCATAACTTGTCTTATTTATTTTTTCGCTGCATTTATTTTTGATATGATATTGATGTTTATTTGTTTTAACAAGTTTTATTCATAATAAATCTAATTAACAACTTGGATTTAAAACTTGTTAATTTTATCAACCGGGGTCTAAATTTCCTAACAGTTCTTGCAATCGCCTCCATGCTAAGCACTCTTCTAGTGAAAAACCTTGCTGCCAATAAATGTGGCCCCTCCACGCTACTCTCACTCGCCCTATACAGGCTTCCCTCGGATTCAGAAAAAAAGAAAGTTTCCCACATGGCCGAAAGCTTCTCAATCACCTCTTCATAGTATTTTTAACCACGTTCCCCTACTAAGAATACTAAAAGAAAAGATAAAAGCCTAACTCAGAGAGTAGGCACACCTTCCATTGTCGCTTAGGGTTTCACACGTTCCCTAGGGCAGAGAAACTAGATTTGAGTGTTAACATAATAGCTTTACAATATCTTATTGTTCCATTGATATTTTTGTTGGGAAATTTAGACCTCGGTTGATATAAGTAACAAGTTTTAAACTCAAGCTGTTAATTAGATTTATTATGAATAAAACTTGTTCAAACAAACAAACATCAATATCATGTCAATATCATACAGCGGAAAAAATAAATAAGACAAGATATGATGGCCCGGGAAAACCAATGAAACAAACTAGTTTCACAGTTTAAAACCTAAAGGGAAACCTTCCCGAAAAGCAATCCACTATAGTAAAGAGAATTTTCAGATCTAGTATAAAACCTTTGTTCCTAGACTCTACAATTCCCGTAGATGAACTTATAGTAAAAACCTTCTACCGTTTCAGAACCTCTGAACTCTTCAATATATGAACACCACCCTTTTTGCATGGATCCTAGTATGTGACTAACCAATGATGCACGACTGCTAGTACGTGACTAACACACCAACTTGAAGAAGATGTTGGCTGCAAAGTTCTTCATTTTATTAACAATGGAGATCAAGAAGCACTTGGTTACAAAACCCTAAGGCGCAAAGACGCTGTAGCTTCTTTCAGAGAGAATAAACCATCGGTCACCCTTTGCATGTGTTCTCCTTGTATTCTGTTATGTGATGGCCTTTAAAATAAGCCTTATATATGTTGGGGTTTATGCCCTTAAATCCAATTTATTGACATGTCATAAAAAATTAAATTGTTTAATTATATGAGACTATTTATAAATGAACTAATGAGACATTATCTTAGTCCATGAGATGTATAGTATGCGATTTATTTGATTTAGTCACAGAAGATATAAATTGCAAGTTCTTTGTAAACTCATAATGTAGTTCGTAGTCGGTGATGAAATTGGGCGTTTCATTTACGAAGACTATAACATTTCAACTAAGATGATTTGTCTTGATCATGGAAATGGAGATTTCTAGTTGGTATGTTGATATGTTTTAAGAGTTAAGACATATTGAACTGGACCGCTATAAGATTTATTATTCTCCTAACGACTGTCAATTGAATAATAAATCTCACGACTTCTATTTACATCAACTGTAAATCTTGAGAGAATAACGGACCTGATCATGAGATGTAGGTTGCTTTGATATATCAGGAGTGAGATCTATAAGTTACGGTCAAAACCTCAGTATGTTGGGCATCCACATTTAGTGTTGATGGAACATATATTCTCAAGATGGAATTCATAATCTCTTAACGGAGATATAAAATATTCCCTTGAGATAAGTTTAATGAGTTTGGTTATTCAGAGAGTTAGGCCCAAACACTTTAGTAAGGAGTTACTAAAGTATATATTTATGGAATTGGATTTCATAAATATATGATGAATAACATTAAGGATTAAATCAGGTATTTAAGGATTAAGATGTAGTAATCTTCAAAGTGTCAGTCTATATTCATGACTTTGTATTACTACGAATATTTTACTGAAGGGGTTGCATGTATAATAAAGTCTTGGGATATAATTTATTAATAAGGCATAGAGTGCAATTATATTTATATAGTGGTATTGAATATAATTAATGGTAACTTTGGACTTGTCAAGAGTTGATAGAAAAGCCCAAGGCCCATTGGAGCTAGAGTCTTATTTGTTTCCTTTTGGTCTCACTCCAAGCCACACACTAGAGCCCAATTGGAATGGCCCAAAAGGCTAACCCAATTAGATAATCAGTTGTATATAAGGAGAGAAACATACAGAATTTCAGTGGTTCTTTGTATAAGTTTTTTCATAAGCGTTTTTCATCAAGATTATACAAGGAATGAAATAGTTTGTATGTGAGTGTTGGACACTTTCTTGTTCTCTCCTTGGAAACTGATTAAGAGACCACATATTTTGGGCATTAAGTGGAATTGGAGTGAAGATTAAAAGTCTTCCCAAGAACTTCTGATTTTTGGTTTTGAATTTCACCGCACGAAGGTATGCTTTCTTGTTCTTAAATTCTGAAACTTTCATAGTGCATGTTATCAATTGCGAATGAAGTAGATCCGTTAATTTTCCACTGTGTATGTTTTGTATGTGATATGAACACCTATTTTCCCAACAATATTTGTCTAGGGTTGTGTGAAAAGAAACTCTAAACAAATACATAAGCATGGGCTGAAAATCAGATCTGATAAATTGATTTTCGTAATTCGCGATAGATACCTCGATAGATAGTATTTGTCGAGACCTCGATAGATAGTATCTGTCGAGCAGCTGTCGAGCTCGATAGATAGCTATTTGTCAGGAATCTGTCCAGCTTTAATGAACGGCCCTTCTTCATTTGTTTCTTGGACAGATTTGCATGACTTCAATACTAGACTTGAACTCTTGTTCTTTGAAGTATTAAACACATCCTAGATCTACCCAAATACAAGTGCGTTTTGTCAAAGGATTAGCCAATTACATAAAATATTGACATATGTTCCTAATATTGAATCACATATGTCCTAACAATTTTAAACAATATTTGTTTTTTTTTTTAATTTATCTATGGTGTGGATCCTGTTTCAATGAGTGGACCAATACCATTGTTTCATGATGCCATTGTTGACGTTGTTAATATGTTGTTTTAGTTTATATTTCTGGGTGTTAGTATGTTGTTTTAATTTATATTTCTGGGTGTTAAGTATAACAACTGGAATATTGAGGTGAAGACCATGTGCCTTTTTAATGATATATTTACTCTATTTTTTCCCTTCAAATTTCGATTGAAATGGTAGTGTGTAGATTCAAATCATACGTGTGTAGATTCAAATCATCTTTTTTTCTTGTAAAGTTTGATTTTTCTTTCATCACCACCATTATCAATTCATCAGTATTTTTAATCAAAGTTGAGTGTTTGATTTTGTGTGTGTGTGTGTGTATTGTTCCTCTTCGCTTTTGGTTCCAACAAACACAATGGATTTGGTTTCAGGCTAAATCTCACGTGGGCATTTCCAATTCAGTCTCATTCCCTCAACAATTCACCCTCCAAGCTTATTGTCACATAGTTTTTCAATGATGCACAATTATTGCTTTAAATTTATCTTACATACAAGCCACCCCATAATTTTGAAGTCCATATTTAAGCCTATCAAAGTATGAATTGAGTAGAGTGCAAAATTGACTTTATAAGTTGACCAGCTTAAAACAATATTAATGGGGATTGAAGTTTAGAGTTTGCTCTAAGAATTGGTTCTAATAGCTTGATTTTGTAGATATTAGACATAACTCTTGAAGTATGTAATCAGCTCTTTATGGAATTGTAATAGGAGCTGTATGATAATCAATTTGAGGATCTATTTAATTTTATCACAGGAAAATAAGGTGTCAAAAGTTTCTACTTCATTTCTTTAACAAAAAATATTGTTGTCATTCCTTTGGACCCAATAAGTATGCAGTGCTTGTTAGAGCGAATGATTAAAAAAAGAAGAAGAATGATGACCAGTTGTTATGTTCCATTCAAAAAGGTTCAGCTCTTTTATAGCCTCAATGGCTTTAACACCTAGCCAAAATCTGTTGTTACATGGTAACCCCTAAGTGGGCCAAATTGCATCTTATTATTTTAAACTCACTATCACATTCTTCAATTTGAATAGTTTTCTTGGAATGTTTTGTGTCAATTTTTTAAATTTATCTAGGTAGGCAGTTTTCTTATCTATTTCTAATCTACCTATAAATATCTATCTTTATATTCTTTTGTGCAATTTCTATCTCTAATCAACCTATGAATTTCTATCTTAATATTCTTTTGTGCAAATTTTATATTCATGATGATATCACTTAGCTATTGATTGTTAATTAATGATTGGTTCAAAAGCTTAATTTGTTAGGAAATGGTGAATTTAATCACTTAACCATAATTCTAACACTCTTATCAGAGAAAAATGTTAATGGGAATGTGTAATGGGAATTGGAATTGTGCATGTTGATCTATAGAACAAATGGGATTTGCTGGATAGCTTAGTGTCATATATTTTGGTCTTTTACAAGAAGGTCGAATAATATTAGACATGGCTTGATTTTGGATATAATATATGTTTAGTTTTGAACTTGAGTTGGTAGCTTGTTAGGGTCATATTTTCTATGTAATTGGCTAATCCTTTAATAAAATGAACTTTACTTGTAATCAAGTAGTATGTTGTTCAAATATATCAAGTGGTATCATTAAAGACATGAAGGTTGGTCCAAGAAACAAGTAAAAAAAATTTGTTTCATTAAGTCTCTACACAAGCTCGACAGATGCTGCTATTGAAGTTTAATGGAGAAGCTCGACTCAAGCTCGATTTATCGAGATTTGCAATTTTAGAATTTCTAGATCTAAAATTCATCCCATAATGACTTGGATGATTAGGGTTTCTCTTCTTACAACCCTAGTCATATATAAGGCTCACACACGAAAACAGAGACTTAGAACTCATACCCTCTGCGGGAAGCTATTGCGTTTGTGCGCCTTAGGGTTTTGTAACCAAGTGCTTCCTGATCTTCATCGTTTAATTGACTGTTTAGTTTCACTGATGATTGAAAATACTTTCTTTCCCACAAAAAGGCCTATTTCAATATAGATCACAACATGGATCTAATCAATTTTAATTTATGGAATAATGTTAGCAAGATTTGTATTATTTCACTAGAGATTCTAATGACATGTTGATGCAATTTTCTATTGTGTGGGAATGGAATTTTTATACAGAACAGATTGGTGCTTTTGCCATGTACATATTCTCTTAAACATTGTTGTTGCACTTCAACAACTTTTATAGAGACAGTTGCATAATCCATAGAAAGTGACCCAGTTTAAAATTTTAGAAACATGGCACTGTGGAGTCCCTAGGTGAAATTCTTTCTAAAGTTCATTGAATGCAATTGCATCGTTGTCAAATATGAAATAGTGAGATTACTTGTGCCATATTATAAGAAATCTATGTGAATTCATTCTCATAACATCTCCATGTTTAACAGAAACTAACAATTTGCATGATGGGTGCTGGAGGTTGGTATTACTCACAAATAGTTCGTTTGTGCTGTTTTATACAGAGGAAAATCACATTTTTTCATATTACATCTCCAAATTGGGGAGGTTGTCTTCTTGCTGCCTTGTATAGACCTTGCACATGTGGGAGCAAATGTGCTTTGGGTATGAAATTTGTTTATCTACAGAAAATTTCGTTTTTATCGTCCCACATATGTCTTTTTTATGAGAAACTTCCTATAGTTCATAACCAACAAATCTAATTTATATGTCCTTTTTTGGAGAAACTTCTTATAGTTCATAACCAACAAAACTTAATAAATAAATAAAAAAGGGTGAGGGATGCAATTTGGTTGGAGAATGGAATCTTGAGGCCCAAACGTAAGTCCTTCTTCCAAGACATAATCATCATACATACCAATGGTGGAGATCCATGCTAACTCAGCTATCTGAAACTCTCTAGACTGATCTATAGACAGTAACTAGTAAGTTGCTATATAAAAAATAGAATTCTAACAATAATTTATGTAAGCTTCCTCTCTTTAGAGTTTAGAAAATAAAAGTTGAGGGCTGAGGTAGAAAAGGGCTTTCAGATTCATAATTGGTTGCATGCCTGGAGGGCTAATATTGTGTGTTTGCAGGAGACCAAACTTGAATGGGTTACGAGTTTCCGTTTTTTGTTGCCTCAGGCATTTATTTATAGCTAGGACACTTTGAGCAGGGTATTGGATGCGGGACACTATCATCTGGTGCTTCCTTTTACGAAAATCAGGAACCGTATACTTTAGTTTTTCTCAACCGTCCCCTATCTTACCAAAAGCATTACTTATAATTTATCGTTAATGAAATTATTTTCTTACAAGCAACTTCTATAACTCTAAATCTTTATTATTTATAATATCATAAGTGACCTCACAAGCAACTTCCATATTTTCATGTGCTGATGAAATTTATTGATGAAATTTATAGAGGACTTTATATTAAAAATAATATTAAATTCATTTATTATAATCCTCAACTCCAAATGCAATTTTGAAAATTTTCTTTATTAGAAAGAAAGGTAAACAGGTAATTTCAAGCTCATTGAGAGAGTACCAAGACACTCAATAACTTTTTTTAGCTAAAATGACAAGTTGGATTGGGTGGACATGTGGGTTATACATGTTGGTCCCTAATTTTCGAAATAAAAATCCCCCTTTTATTTTTTTTCCCTTAATCAAACAGATCACAGATACAAAAATACTATCGATCTCAATTCTCATATTGGCAAAAAAAAAAAAAAAAAAAAAAAAATCTCAAATAACCACCCCTGGTCTCTCTCTATTCCTTCACCTTCATAAGTTCGTATTTTATTATTGGGTAAATTATACCAACCTCCCTTGTGGTATCACAAAATAACACTCCTCCCTCATGGTTTCTATAAATGCAATAAATCCAAATGCCCGCTCATAGTGCTACTTCCTTCATAGAATTTTTCATTTAAAAAAAAAAAGATTCACTCATGTTTACAAACCTTAAGGTGCAGAGTATTATTTATAAAAACCAAGGGAGTGAAGTGTCATTGATGTAGAACAGACAACACATGCCTTCTTGGAGCAGCAGGGTTATAGAAAGTCGTAACGCAAGATCAAAGGGGGGTGCTAGTAGAGGCCATCGGGGTGACAGTGTCGTAATTGCATGAAATTTGGCAAGTTGAAGGAAAATGAAGTTCTGATCCAGATTCAGGACAACTTCCATGAACATCGCCAAAATTTAGGCAAATTCCTTCATTAAGGCCCCGAAAAAAGTGTTTTTGCTATTTATAGTAATATTTGTTTTTCCTTAATAACTTTTAGTTTAAAAGTTAGAATAAGGTCCCGTCTGTTTCGGGACGACCCTTAAGTTCAGTAGTTTATGATTCTGCATTTAACTCAATTTTGCCATTTTTGGTAAATTCTGGTATATTGTCACCTAATCACGTAATTAGTGCGAATTAGGGTTTTAGACATTTTTCTCAGTATTTATATGTTTTATAGCTGTTTGAGGTAAATCAAATTATTATCAATAAACATAGACTTTTGTTAAATTATTTCTTTAGTGGATTCTAATTTTCTTCTCCTTGTGGATTTAGGGAAATTCCTCGTGGATTTGAGGTTTAATACTAGGAACTAATAGTTTAGTTTCTGTTCCATCAAGAGAGCGTCATGTGTGCTTTCTTTAGGCTTCCATGACATCAATAATTTCCTCCAAAATTTCGGCAAGAATATTTTTTGAAATAGAATATTTCTTTAGGAAAGTCAGGCATGCACTTATTTGTCACATTTATACAAACCTCAAAGGGAAGAATCATTAATACTTACATTTGGAAGAAGTATAATTTCGATAAATCTCAAGATAGGTTGGCCGTTGGTGTAATCTATCCGTTGCTCTTTCTCCCTTTGCCTCTACTCTTACTCAACCAAACCTCTAGCCACACTACAATATGCCAATCTCCCTCCATCTCTAGTTTCAATCCCACTTTTTCAATCGTTCATTCAGTTGTCGATTGATGGGAATACGTACAAAATTCCTAGACTTGTGAAATGCAAAATTAGAGAAAAATATATGCCAAAGAAAAATAATCAGATACAAGACAGTATTTACATGGTTTGGCAATTTGCCTTCGTCCATGGATTTGTAGGGATTTCACAATTCTCAGGGAAAAATACATAGTATAGGGAAAAATATATAGTATATCAGTACAATTTTTCTCTCTCAAAAACGATATCAAAAACCTAATCTCAAAAACAACAATTTTTATATCCTACGCACATGATTCACAATGCGTTACAAAAACGGGCTAAAAAATATTTGTAAATACTCGATTTTGCACCCGCAATTCTATCAAGGAAGATAGCTAGAAGACCATTCATATACCTAAAAAATCATAATTGCATTACATGCATTAATTCATTCATTGTGTATCATAAAAATGATCTTGAGATTCTCATGGTCACGACGGTGTGCCCGATTTCCAAATCAGACCGTCAAATTGAAAGATGTTGCATGATCAAGTTTGTACAGTTTGCATGCATTTTGTTTAGGTGGAACCAACCACACATGGTTAATTTAAATTAATTCTGATTGGCTAGACAATTAAAATTAATTAAATAATTTTGTGATTGGTTGTTAGTTGGTGTTAAAAATAGGCTTGCTTGCATGGGAATAAAGAGGATAATCAGATAACTATAAAAATTGCAGATAATCAAGACTTTTTTGAGTATTTATCTACAAGATAATCATTGCTGAAAAGACTTGAATTATTAGAAAAAGAGTTTAATTTTTAGAATATGGATTAAAAACGCGTCTAAGTGCAAGTCTTGGCTTAAAAAGCCTCAAAAAATGAGTCCAAAATGGACCAAAACTCAAACACAGGACCGGCACCCATTCGGCGCTTTTGGAGTGCCGATCATTGGCATAAATGCGGGCCACAGCCCAAAGGCACTTGGATTGAGATAAAACTTATCGTTTTCAAATTTTTAGTGATAAGGCCGCGTCTCAGTTTGTACTCTGATCATTTAGTTAATTTTTCGAACATCTTAGCCTCTATAAATAGAGGGGACCTCTCAAAATTCAACACTTTTTTTTTACGCTCTCTGACTCCCCTCTTTTTGAGTCTTTTATTTTCTCTCTTACGTTAAAGATGTTCTAGAGGCTCTAACCTTAGGAATTTCTTTTCTATAAGGAAAATATTTTAGGTTTCAAAGAGAATTGAATAAATTTCTTTGAACCCTAAAATATTCCCTCACTAAGAAGAGCATGCTCATACAAGAGGTAGTTTTTCTTTTCTTTTTTTGTTCCTTTTCATTAATTTCACTTGATGATGCATGAATAAGTTTGTGGTGTTTTTATTATTTCTGAAACTGATGTAATTTCCATGTGTTGTTTAAACCTTTCTTAAAACATGTTCTTAATGTATTCTTGTTGTTATGATTTCTCTTTTGAGTCTCAAAAATCTACTAATTTACAAAGATTAAAAAAAAAAAACTAAAACTGATCTGAATTTTTCAGATTTGATTTTTTCAAAACACATCAAAACTGATCTGTATTTTCATTAAATACAGATCTGATTTTTTTACATAGAAAACTAATTTGTATTTTCATTAGATACAGATCTGAGTTTTTTAAAGGAAATTTTCTTTGTCACAAAATAGCAGATTTTGAAATTTAAAAGAAGAAGTTAAAAGTTGAGATGGTTTTTGATTGATGCATGTAACATAGATTTATTTACCTCTTCTAAACAAGTCTTTTTCTTATTTTATTCATAAAAAATAGATCTTTTTTTATTTTTTGTCTAAATTTTCTTATTCACCAAAACAGATCTGATTTTTCTAAATAAAAACCACCATTTTTTTACTTTGCTCCAAAAGAGATCTGACATTTTTTACAAAAATCTTGTTCTTTCTATTTACACAAAAACAGATATGATTTTCTTCACAAAACTAATTTTTTTTATCTACACAAAAATAGATATGGTTTTTTTTTTTAATGAATCAAATCACACTTTTTTATTCACAAAAACAGATCTAATTTTTTATTTTTATTTTTATTTTTCTAAAAGAGAGAACACATTCATAAAATAAGTTTATGTGAGTTAGTTTTGGTCAATGTTTGTCATGTATGTTTAACATATCATTCATATCATGTATAAAAGGTATATTGGTCATTAGAGTCTAGAAGACTAGACTCTGTTTGAGCGAAATGGGTGCCTAACACTTTCCCATTCTGTAACCTAGCTTCCGAATTTAGTTCTTTTGGATAGGTAGACCTGTGCTTTGTCTTTCTTTTATCTTTGGGTAGATTGTAGCTAGGACAAAAAGCCATGTATTCTTTTAGTAGATTGTAACTAGGACTCAAAGCTTTGTAAGATTCATTCTATCAAGCTTGTATTTATTTCTATTCAATCAATGACAATGAAGCATTTTGATCATGTGTTTTGTATTTTATTTTTTTCTTATTTTTTTGTATAAAAAATAAGTGGTGACTCCACACCACTTACCCAAAAAGAGAGGTGCCCTTACAAGCACTTGAATCTCTTTTTTGAAAGCAACTACGCTCCACAACGCCCAACAGTTGATGACTACTTTATTGGATTTTGTATAAAATTAATTTGATGTATATTCAAGATATGGTTGTATGATATCATGTAATGTTTCATTTGTTTATGATGGTTGTAACCATTTTCATGGTTACATATTACTAGATTGAAATTCTAAGTCAGTAATTTTAGAACAATTATTTTGGTTTAAACGAAAAGAAGGAAAAGGAAATGAGAGTACCTTGCATCGAAGTGTTTGGTTTACAAGGGAGAAAGGAAAGGAAAAAAAATCCTCATGCTCTAGTACAGATTCTCTCTTCTCTCTATTTTCTTCCAGTTTGGGAGGAAAGGAAAATGTTGGCCCTATGGAGAACTTTGTATTTTCCTTTCCCTCGTTTCATTTCTCTCCAAACAAATAAAGGAATTTTCTTTTCCTTCCTCCCTTTGCCATCCCTTACTTTCCCTCCAGCTTCCCTTCAACCAAACACGCACACACACACACGCACACACACACACACGCACGCACGCACGCACGCACGCACATATATATATATATATATATCTTGACCATTTTTCTTCCCATAGTGTTTATTAATCACTGTATAGAATATGGAGTAGTTCGGGAACTTGCAAAACCTTTATTTATTTATTTATTTTTCAGAGAGATGGAAATCGTATACATGATGAAGAAAATGAGGGTTGCTTGTGTAGTTCAAGGGTTTTGTTTTGTAATTTTTTTTAGGGCAAAAAAAAAAAAAAAAAAAGCAAGTTATAATGGATTGAGCTAACACATTAAAGACCTAATAAGTCGAACTCTAACCTACCCAACTCTATTTGTTACAATAATTTCGCATCAGAAACTAGCAAATTGGATATCAAGGTTTTTTCTTCATTAGAAGCTAACTTGTAATCTTTGTATAATTATAAGGACAAAGTTTAGTTACAAAATTGATTATAACCTTAAACTACAACCTTAATCAATATCTTTTTTTATTGGAGATGAATTTTGACAAATCCACCATTGGATTACATCTTATATTGTATCCACCATGTTTGCAAAATTTCAAGAAAATTAAAGATCAATACCTATGTCATCAATAAATTGTTTGAATAGCAAGTTTTTGTAGTTTAAAATTATGCATAAAATATAAGCTTATAGATTATGTAGTAAATAACATTCAATTGACACAAAATTTGACATGTGTATTAAGAGTGTAAAGAACATGTAATTCAATGGTTAGATTTTCAAAATATGTAGTAATGTTTATTTTATTGAGTAAGGTTGTAATATTAAGTTATTACTAATTTTATAGCTAAACTTTGTCTTAATTATAAATATTATAATTAAATAACCATATCATATTTGTAATGAGGGATTTTATTTTATTTTAATAGGATAAAAATGTTGGGCTTTGAAAGTTTAATGGTTTGCATTGAAAAGATAATAAATATATAGTTTAGTTCTATTAATTGCATTTGTCAAGATATAGCTATTACTCTCTCTCTCTCTCTCTCTCTCTCTCTCTCTCTCTCTCTATATATATATATATATATATATATATTTCTTTCTTTCTTTTTTAATTTTTTATAACGTCAGGAATCAGGTATATAGGATAATACTATCAATTAGCTTTTAAATTTTGGTAGAGTATGCAAATTTGTTCCTTCTATATTACTCTATAGAAAATAAGATAGTTAGTTATATTTTTATTTATTTTTTTTTAAATGAAGTAGTTATTGATTTATATATTTGCACATCCTTTTAAAACTAAACTAGTCGCGTACCTGCGCGTTGTGCGTGATAATTATTTTTATAGTGATTTTATTTATTTATTATAGGAACAATCATAAATATAATATAGGAACAATCCAAAACACCAAAAAAAAAAACATAAACTAAAAAAAATTAATAAAACTTAACAATGATTAATTGAGCCAATATTAGGATAATTTTTTTTTGATAATCTATTAAGGTTATTTACTTTGTAAAAATTATAATTCGACCACCCAAAACATATTATCAAATAAACAATTATTAGCAAAATCTAAGAATTAAATTTCTATACATGCATTGTTATAAAATAATAATAATTAAAATAAAATTGCAAAAGTTAAAATTTGTCACTTATCCGATTATTTTCGTTTGACTAACCTTTGCTTTTCTTTAAATGAATGGCATTATAGAGTACTTCTAATACAACTATTAAGAGTACTTTGTCCACCACAAAGGATTAGAAAATAAACAAAAATTAGTAAAGTCTCATAGTTTAACATCTAAATTGAGCACTATAAAATCATGATAAGCAACAAAATAAATACCAAATTATCCAAACCATACTATGTAATAGAATAATATTATATTTTTATATTCTATATTTAATTCTTTAAAATGCAATAGGATAACATTTAACAATCAAAGAGAATAAAAAATAAAATAAAAACTACAACAATTTAAAAAACAAAACTAAATTACATTAACCCAAAAATAGAGTTTTAAAGAATATAAAAAATTATCAACCTAAAGTAGAGATACAAGAAAAATAAAAAAATCCACAGAGAGAGAGAGAGAGAGAGAGAGAGAGAGAGAGAGAGAGAACCTTTTTTTTTTTTTTTTTTTTTTTTTTTTTTTTGTGAGGGAAAACTATGTATAGCATGGAAGAGATAGTGACAAATTTATAGTAAGAGGGTGTGAATAAGAAGAGACAAAAATAAAGGAAGATGAAGGGAAAGAGGAAAAATGATATTAATGTAGAGGACAGTGAATAGATAAAAAGGTAAAGAAAGGAGAAAAATTGAAGAAGTAGTGGAGAGATGAAATGGTAAGAGAGAGAGAAAGGTTGGAGAAGTGTAAATATTAAAAAAATAAATGTTAAAAAAAATTATAGGAAAATTTGAAAAAAAAAAATCTAAAGCTTGAAAGGTTTCAACGTTTTGTTTTGTTTTTTGCTTTCTTCCTTTAAGCTGAAAAGACTCACACAAAACTCTAAAACTAAACTAAAAAGACTTTGGGTTGAGATTGATAGTGGAACTAAATAAATAAGAGGTGGGCTAGATTAGTTATACAGATTTATTATAGGGTGATAGTGGAAGTAAATAAATAAGTTGTGGGCTGGATTTATTATATGGTGATAGTGGAAGAAAATAAATAATTAGTGGGCTGCATTTATAGGGCTGGAAATTGCAAAAACCATTTTAAAATTGTAAGACAAATTATATTTAAAAAAAAATGACGTGGCAGCTGATATGGCGTAATGTGAGAACAGCAGTATTAAATGCTACGCTTTAGCTTTTAGTAACATATAGATGTGATGATTGTGATACAAATGTTAGAATCATGCTTAATAGATTTTTTTTATGAGTTATAAAATATATTAAAAAAATTCGAGGCATTTCCTTTTGTTTTTCTTATTTTTTATAATACAATAGTTGGGGGAAGGGTTTTCTACCTCACCCACAGACCTGACCTACCTGAAAAATCCAATTGGATCCAAGTCGATTGCCACCCCTACCTGACTACTCTAGCAATTGGCAGTGGGTTTTTTTCTACACAAACCGAAGCCTGTGGGTTGGTTGTGGATCTCCTCCCTTAAAACTTGAAAAACTCAAACTAATCGTATAGGAGACCTTTTTTTCGACGAGATTTGCCAAATCTAGTGAGCTATATTAGCCATTTCTAGCAAGATCTCATCTAGATTTGGCTAAATTTCTATTGAATCTAGCAATATCTCACCAAATCTGGTGATATTTTCGCAAGATCCAGCGAAATTTCACTAGATTTTCACCTTTATCTTACCGGATTGTCGTTGTTCTTTAGATCTACAACACCAACCAAACCGATTGCTACCATTTGAAGGCTTGATCTATCTAATCAAATCAACTTTTTCAATCAATGGTGGGTTGAGAAATGTTCCTTCCAATCAGGTAGGTTCCAGCTCAAACTCAATGACCTAACTTGTGGACAGCCCTAGTTGGGAGAGAGGGATTTAAACACAAAAACTTAGAAAATATTAATTTAGAAAAGTTTTAGAAATTCCGTGCAATGTTTTAAATTAGATAATGTTTTTCTTAACTAACTATTTCTTTTTTCTTTTGCTCCCATTATTTATTGTATCTTATTGATTCTCTTTGATGACATTCCATGGGCTGTGTTGCATGGGATGGGAGTCCACTGGTCCGAATAAACCTGTATTGTTGACTGACTATTTTTGCCAGTCCCCACTAAGTCAAGTGGCAATGCAGTGCCAAGTGGTGCAAGCAAGACCTGAATTCCCACAAGTTCTAATAAACTTATAATTTTTATTTTCTTAAAGACTTGACTATTTTATTAGGGAAAAGAAAACATGTACAATCATTATCTAAAGAAAACATTTAAAGTTTTACTAGTAATTATTCCCTGTACCAAATCAAAGAAAAAAAAAAGGATATATCTAGCTGTGGAATATTGTCCACTATAAACGTTCCAAAAGGACTTACGCTGTTGGTCAATTCTTCTAATGCCCTTGCAGTCTTGCACTCATAATTACATAGAAAAATTGGACACGAATGGTTGAATGTTTCAAAAAAAAAACATGGACTTACTTTTCTTCAAAGTCTTTACTCAGCCCACTAGTTCACCCCTCTCCAAAAGCCTAAATGATATGTTTCTTATCCCAAGTCTTGCCTTGAACACATGGCAATGGTTTCTTCAAAACTTGTCTTCCTCTTTTCCATTTGCATACTGATTTCTCAAGCCTTTGCTCAGCAGCGATACTTCCTATACTATAATTGTTCAAACAATGATAACTACACAAGCAACAGTACCTACAAATCAAACCTCGATCACCTCCTCTCCACCCTCTCTTCCAACACTGAAATTGACTATGGGTTCTACAATTTTTCTTATGGCAAAAGCCCTGACCAAGTTTATTCACGTGGACTTTGTAGAGGAGATGTGAACCCAGATATTTGCCTTAGTTGCCTCAAGAACGCTACAATTCTTCTCACTCTGCTTTGTCCCACTCAGAAGGAAGCAATAGGAGGGTTTGACTATTGCCTGTTACGCTACTCATTCCGTGACATATTTGGCATCATGGAAGATAGCCCTGTTTTCACTATGAGGAACGTGGATAACGTATCAGCCAATTATGATCAGTTCCGTCAGGACGTGTCGACCTCGTTGGATAGTCAAATTGGTAAAGCTGCAGCAGGTGGTTCTCTTCGTAAGTATGCAGTGGGAAATACATCAGCACCAAACTCCCAAACACTATATACACTTGCGCAATGCACACCTGATTTGTCTGTGCAAGTTTGCAGTGATTGCTTGAATGGGTCTAAGGAGCTTTTATCAAACTGTTGTGATGGGAGGAAAGGTGGGAGAGTTGTCAGACCC
The DNA here is from genome assembly GCA_033629205.1 of Lithocarpus polystachyus. Classification (NCBI taxonomy): domain Eukaryota; kingdom Viridiplantae; phylum Streptophyta; class Magnoliopsida; order Fagales; family Fagaceae; genus Lithocarpus; species Lithocarpus polystachyus. Next base: position 374,374 of record JAWTZU010000019.1, on the reverse strand, counting down.
AGCTGTAATTTAAGGTATGAGGTCTATCTCTTCTATAATGCCACAGATGTTAATGCATCATCACGATCACTGTCTCCACCACCGCCTCCAGTACCATCAGTATCTCCTCCAGCATCAAACAACACCCCTGCTGCAAAAGGTACCAATGCCATTAAGCTTAAAATGTAATCAATTTGGATGCAACCTTTTGGTGAATACATATTTGCTTTGCTGAATGTTGATTAAAGAAAAAAAAAGATTTTGAAAAGCTGTATAGAAGCAAATAAGGTCAAAAGCTTACAACTCTTTATAAAGGGATCCTTTTTACTTTCCCTATAAATTCTCAAGTTTCGAACCTAATTTTGATTTTGTGACTCTTTCCTTGTATCCATTTGAAACTTTTAACAAACATCTGTCAGATTTTTTTTAAGTAAACATATTTCTGGTTTTTGCAGGAAAGGAGAGTAACAAATCTCGAACAGTCATCATAGTTGTACCCACTATTTCTTTTGTGGTACTAATTATAATCTCCTTCTGCACCTACTTAAGTGTCAGGAAACCAAGGGAGAAACCACAAAGTAAGTAAAATAATTCATTTATTTCTTTTTGTTATCCCAAAATTTGAATTATTGCAAAGATAATAACAAAAAATGTCAGAAATTATGGGCTTGGTTACATAGATGTGCTTCCTAAAGTGTTCTCAGGTATGTGTGATATTTGTGGGAGTAAAAAATTCCACCTATATTATGAGCCTATGAGAACAAATTTCCCAGCAAGTATTAACGTAAATCACGGCATACTTTGGGGATTTATTTATTATTTTTCATAAAATGATACTTAGCTACTACAAATTAATAATAATCAATGTGTTCCGTCAATAAATTGCCTTGCACTAAAGCAAACAGAAAGTTATTATATACTAATAGACATGACTTTCCTATCTAAAAGATTTTGATAAATAATTAGTTTTTAGAGGTCATTGCTGTTGCATGCACGTATTTTAAATTGTGTTGGTTTTAAATAATGCACTAACGTCTTGTTCAGGCGAATCGGTGGATGAGATTAGAAGTGTGGAATCTTTGCAGTTAGGCTTTGACATTATTAAAGCTGCAACAGATGACTTTTCTGATGCAAATAAGCTTGGACAAGGTGGATTTGGTGTTGTTTACAAGGTAAACCTAACATTATCAATAGCCTTAAAAAGGATATTTTAATGGGCAGGACCAGCCTCATGATTGAAGTAGGCTATTGATTCAAGCAGTTTCCCTCCCATCCCCACCCCAAATTGTAAGAGTTCGTAGTCAGGATGCACACGTTAAGTCCAAAGGGTTAAATATGTTTTAATCTAATTCGTTTTCAGGGTAAACTCTCTGACGGACAAGTTATTGCTGTGAAAAGGCTTTCAAAAAATTTGGGACAAGGAGATCTTGAATTTAAGAATGAAGTTTTGTTAGTTGCCAAACTTCAACATCGAAATTTAGTTCGGCTCCTAGGATTTTGCTTGGAAGGAATTGAAAGGCTTTTAATTTACGAGTTTATGCCCAATGGAAGTCTTGACCACTTCATTTTTGGTATGATTTAACTTCTACCTTTATTTCAACTTATATTCATTGTAATTTATTTTGATTACATGTCTTTTGTGGATAGATTTCCTTCACATTTTAGTCCAATATAATATATTTGATTGACTTTGTGTAGATCCAATCAAGCGTGCAAAACTGGATTGGTCAAGACGCTACAAAATAATAGGAGACATTGCTCGAGGTCTTCTCTACCTTCACGAAGATTCTCGACTTCGTATTATTCATCGGGATCTCAAAGCAAGCAATATCCTATTAGATTCTGAAATGAATCCAAAAATTTCAGATTTTGGTATGGCAAGATTGTTTGAACTTGATCAAAGCGTAGACAATACAAGTAGAATTGTGGGGACCTAGTAAGTATTGTACCTTTTTTTTTTTTTTTGACAATCTAGTAAGTTTCTTACATAAGTATACTTGATGTTTACATTGTAACAAAAGAAACAATATGAAAGTGCTAATAAATATTGTTGAAAATGATTGTGAATGTGCAGTGGATATATGTCTCCAGAGTATGCAATGCATGGACAATTCTCAGTAAAGTCTGATGTTTTTAGTTTCGGTGTGCTAGTATTAGAGATAATAAGTGGACAAAAGAATAGCTCATTCCGAAATGGAGAGAATATGGAGGACCTTCTAAGCTATGTAAGTATTTTTATTTTTGGGTATAATGGCACATATACCCCGTATGGAATGGTAGGGCTGCATGTTCAAATCCCACCATGTGGTTCAATTGGAGTGGAGACATTTGAAACAATACCCTTTATCTTTATGTTTATGATGTGGAGTATCAAGCATGCTACCCGTTGGGTTGTACTTATTAAGTATGGCACTAATAATGTCCATAAAGTGTCAAATTATTGATGTAGCTTGTATAGCTAGTTGGCTTTATACCAAATACATAGGAAATGAAGGATCAGGAGATTAAAGGAAATGAAGAAATACATCCCAAATATATTTCTTTAAAAAAAAAAAAATAATGTTTTCTCCAATACTTAATTTGCCATTTTAAATTATCTTGCAGGCATGGAAAAATTGGAAACAGGGTATAATTTCAAATCTTGTAGATCCCACATTGAAGGCAGGTTCGACAACTGAAATAATGAGATGTATTCACATTGGATTGCTATGTGTTCAAGAAAATGTAGCTGATAGACCAACTATAGCATCCGTTGTTCTCATGCTTAATAGCTACTCTATTACCCTACCAATACCATTAGAACCAGGATTTTTTATGAATGGTGGTACTGAATCAAACATTCGCTTGCAATGGGAGAATGATTCAAGGGTGACGGAGTCAAATCAATCTAAAAGTAGCTCTGTCCAAGCTTCGATAAATGAGGCGTCAATCACTGAGTTATCTCCTCGCTAGTGTTACATGAATTTGAAATTTAATACTACTATTTTCCTTATTTGTTTTTTCAATTGAAGAATGCACAATATATGAGTTATTAATACATTAACAACTTAGCATTCTTTTCAATTTTCAAAACCTGTATTATTTAGTGACCCCCAAAAAAAATAATTTTGGATTTGTTTACTGTATTATAGTGTTTGAGGACTTTGTGTTTGATTGCCAAAGTCCTCAAACACTATGCTTGATTTGCTTTTCCTCGTGCTTCGCATCCAGTGGAAGCTCCTAATGCAACAACATAGGTCTCAACATGGGGGTTTTTTAGCCCATTACTAATAATATTGCTCTCGTGGTACTAATGATGTTCGCCTTCTGCATCTATCAAAGAGTCAGGAAGTCGAGGGAGAACCCAAAAAGTCACATAATTAGTTTATTGTTATCCTAAAAGTTAAATTTGAATCATCACAAAGAATAAGCAATCAAAGTTTAGATTTATTTTTTTATTTTTTATTTTTATTTGATGAGAAGCTTATAAGTTAACTTTTATTCAAACTGAAATAGAAACTAGTTGAAAGATGGACTGATTATGAACAAATCAATGGTGGGTGAGGTTTAAGACTGCCTATATATAGTACAATTTGAAAGAGGGGGAAAGAAAAGAAAGAGTTCTATAGTTCTACTTCTAAGGCTATATTGATAGTTTGCAGGAATTTTTGTGATCATCAAATTCAAAACAATATGGTTAAGTTTGGTGGGCTAAAAGTTTGTTAGTAACAAAATTGAAGTATGTGTGGCTTCATGGAGAAAATGGGTGAAGAATAGTTTATGAGTTCTTCTAGTAGTCATGTAGGAAAGTTGTGGCAATGCTTGGGGTACTAGAATGTTTTATTGTGTATATAGGTGGAAAATGTTGAAATAGAATGAATATCAGTGAGCATATTTCAAGGGAAAAAATCTACAGAATCAAATTATCGAGGCTTGTAATTGTAAAGTTGTAATGTTTACAAGAAAACAAAACCAATTTATCTTTGTTTCTATCATCCTGAAATTTCTAGTGGTCCCTTGTAGTAGATAATGATTTCGGTCCATGCCATTGATACAAGCTGTTCAAAAGTTATCGGCGTGAACTGTACTGTGGCAAAATTGAAGTACAATTATGGTTCTTTTATATGACAATAACCATTATGGTGGGTAAGATTTAGGACTGCATGGGCCATAGCACATTTGACCAGAAATTTGAAGGAAGCATTAAAAAATATTCAAATTTTCCCATTAAAAAAGTACAATTTTTTGTTATGAATATTACGAATTCGAAATGATTAAAAATTTGTTATTTTATATCATAAGTGATTTGTTAAAGTAACCTCACTTTTTTTTTTCCTTCCTTCTTTCTCTCTTACAACACAAAATATTCGTGTGTTTTTTTTTTTTTTTTTTCTTTCTGACAAGAAAATCTTCATGTGCAGATGAAATTTATACTTTTGAATGCATTTTGGAAAACTCACTTAGTGTGTAAAGTACTTATGAATGTTTAGACCTCCAAATTCAAAATATCCAAAGCAAGCTTATACTCAAACAATTGATGTGCAGAATGATAAATACAAGCTATACCCAAGCATGCAAACTACTCTAAATCATAATTTAATTACAACACAGCAATAATTGAAAGCAAAGAGTAGAGGATAGAGATAAGTAAACGCAAGATAACATCGGCACGTGTTATCAAAGAGAAAACCGAAGAACTCGGATAAAAACCTCTCTATCACCCACCAAGCGGTAAAATGATCCACTAGAAAATTAGTTGGGATACATGAATAGTAATAGACCCTCCAAGCCTAATCTACCCGATGCACTTAAACCCTTCAAACTTCTTGCTCTATTAGGGTTAAGCCTAACCTTGTTTTCTCTAGCTTACTAGATCCCGCAATAATCTCATTGCTTCAACCAAATGAATTAATTCTCTCTTGAACTGCTTCCCAAGCATAACTTTCTTACTGATATGAATATGGTGAGGTAAGAATTTGGCTAAAGATCCTTTCAAGAGTATGACAGTGGAGAGGGTGAGAGTAGAGGAATTTGAAGAGTTAAATGTATAAGATTGTGGATGAATTAATCTTGTTGTCCTGGGGTTTTTCTTTCAAAATTCTATCTGGAAGCTCTTTACATTTCATGAGTATAAGGGTATTTATAGTAAGTTATGAGAAGGAATGTGAAAAGTCATTTTTCTGCAAAACAGGGTGTTTTGGCAAGTGACTTGCGACTGGGATGAGTCGCGAGTTCCAGTCGCCAAATAACAGAATGGCCAGATTGTACTTTTTGTCCTGTAGTGATCCAGTTGTCCTGACCCTTCAACTTCCTGCATGCTTCACACGTGTGACATTTCTAATGAGTCACCACTCGCGAGATGCTCTTTGATGCACACACTTTATCAATTCTTTACACTTTTTTACACACAACCTTTACATAATTCCCACCTAAATACAGAGTTTCTAATTACAAGATTACAAGCAAATTTGGCATAAAATAAAGCCAACACACAGTTGAATAAATTCAACCTTACACATTTATTCTAAATCTTCGACCCCAAATGCAATCTTGAAAATGTTTTTCATTAGCAAAAAGGTAAACAAGGGAAGGATCAGCATCTATCAAAACAGATCACAGATCACAGTCTTGAGGGAGTGCCAAGACAGTACTCAGATAACCTTTTCAGCTAAAATTCAGAGATCACAAGATTGTCCAATTGAAGGATACAATAAATAAGGGAAGGATCAGCATCTATCAAAATTTTCGGAATTCCCCAATGGCATTGATTGTTACCTCGTAAAAATAAAGTTCAATTCACCTAGAAGTAGGTATGTGTTGAGGTTTTTTGGCTCTGCAAAAAGGTCTAACTCATGTCCCACTTGTGAAAATGACTAGGCTCAGTGGGTGGAAATCCAAGCAGAGCAAGTGTGGTTCACAAAATGTGAAAAGGAAATCAGTGCGGGACCTTTCAGTAAAAAAAGTATATCTTTCTAATGCTAACACAACTTGATCCTTCAAAGATTCCATCTTTTCTAACATTTTCTTGCTGAAATCTAACTTGTGGACACAAAACAACTTTGTATGGTATGGACAAACCAAAGGTTGTGTGTCACTGGAACTGAGTAAGTAACAAAATTTCCTTTTGCATTAACAAAATTTCCATCAGTGCGTTAGATGATCAAGAAGTCACTTGATGTCTTCACCAAATGCAACTGATCATTGAAATTTCGTCTCTGGAAAATTTACTATCAACATGTTTTAGTGGTGTTTTAATTAGAAGGTTCAATGCTCTAGATTTTCGTGTTGTTCTCTAATCCTCCTTATATTTTGACTCAAATTCTAGTTGATGGGTGTTATGTACCTTAGATTTTGTACTATTTAATTTGTTTTAGGCTAAAATGTAAATTACATCTTTTAAGTTTGGCTGAAATTCATTTAAATCATAATTTTACTTTCATTCATTTGAATCATTCAAGTTTTAAACTTAATAAATTTCCAATTTAGGTAAAAAAAAATCCCTAAAAAAAATAATTTTCATATGAAAAAATATGTAAAATTAGTAAATTTATATTATAAATTTTTTATGTAAGAATACATTTTTTTCAAAAAATATTTTTTTCATTATTTAATTGCATATTTAACATTTTTTTTAATGAAATTGAATAAAATATTTGAATTGAATAGCTTTTAAATTTATAGGACTCAATTGAATGAAAGTAAAATTAGAAAACTAAAAGGAATTTCAGTCAAACATAGAAAGTGTATTTTGCATTTTAGCATTTCTTTTAATCATATTCCCTCACCAAAAAAAATTATCCATTTCTTTGAAATAAGAATCTCCTTTTTATTTTGATTTTTTTCCCGATCAAACAAATCATCTTTACAAAAATACCGTTTTTCTCAACTTTCAATTCTCAAATATACAAGTTAGGTGATAGTCAGTTTTAAACTTATGTGATGAATTTTCTAGAAATTGTGATTGATCGCTTTTTACGTATCACCTCACATGTATCTCAAGCTTTTGCTAATTACACACACTGTACAAGTTATTCTTTGCTAAACTTGGTACACTATATTGTGTGTGATCTTGTTGTGGCCATCTAAGATTAAAAGTCCCTTGATTTTAATGCAAAATATGTTTAAAGTTTGAGATTTGAGGACAAATTGTTTGAAAATCTTGTTTTTGGAAGATTTGGGTTAAATTCAAGGGTTTTTAAAAAACTTTTCATCTCATACTCATGCATTTTATTAATAAAATATTGTGCTTTGAGGAGTTTCTGCATTAAGATGCTCTGTTTTTCAAAAAATTAATTTTTTCAGATTTTCGATCGATCGAACTTGTTGCTCGATCGATTGAAATTGCGATTAAAAATTTGGTTTGAATCTGCCTCGCTTAATCGCTGCTTGATTGGTGCAGGATCGATCGAATGTGATTTTCGATCAATCGAACCTATTTTTTGATCGATCAAAAATTGGTTAGAGAGTTTTTTTTTAAAAAAACATGAGATTCTCACGTGTTCTTCACTATTTCAAAAGTTTTCAAAAAGGCTTTTCTCACTCTCTTCGACCAATCCAGATTCAATATCAATTTTTTGTTGTTTTCCCTCAATTTTTCTTCAAGGTTTTTGTCTTCTAGCACTAGTAAGACTATTTTTCCCTTTCTTTTTTGTTTTAATCTCATTTTTCATGTATTTAAGGGAAATTTCGAACCTATAGAAATTGGGGTTTCGAGTGTTTTTGATGTTTTCTTTCACAATTGATCAATAGGTTTTTCTTATTGGATGATGTAATCATGTTCCTCGTAGTTTAATTTGATCAATTTTGTGATTTTGGAAAATTTTGAAATTCTAAGGCTTGAAATAACCCGATTTGGGGATTTTGTTTAATTAAGCTTAATCTGGTGAAATTGGCATGTGTTATTGATTCAATTTGTCATTATATACAGTTATCTAACTTATGTAATGATAAATTGTTCAATTTGTTGGGATTTTTGAAAATGGGTTTTTCAAAGTTTGGGTTTTTGTTCTAAACCTATAAGTTCAAGCCAATTCTGTGTTTTTAAAGTATAATTGAACTATTCTCAATACATTAGAGCATGCATCATGTGGTTATATTGTTCATGCATCATTTAGATTGTTCTTTTCTATATTTTTTGTGCTCTAACCACGTCTGATGCAGTCCGCCTTTGGTTTTTTCTTTTCTTTTTTTCTTTTGTCTCTTCTCTGTCTGTCCTTTCCAACCCTTAGCATTATGGTTAGGAAGACTAGAGCCCATAGGACATCCACCTCCTCTTCTACTCCATCTTTTGATAGTGAGAGGTTTCTCAGTGAGAAAAACCAAGAGGCTTATGAGAAGTTGAACATTCTTAGATCTGTGTGGGTTGAGAGAAAAGTTGTTTTAGATGAGCTTGACCCGGAAATTAGGAAAAATTTTGAGCATAGGGGCTGGTTGCCTTTGATGGATATAGACCATCCTCCTCTAGCTACCTTGATTATAGAGTTCTACTCGAACCTCTCTGTCCACTCCAATGATTCCAACACTCAATTTGTGAAAAGTTAGATACGGGGTGAAGAGTGTGTCATTGCTCCTTCGGTAGTGGCCTCTGCTCTTGGGGTGCCTAAGGTACAGCATCCTGTGTATCCATATAATGAGTCTCCTCCACTCGATGACATAATATTATATCTGACTGGTACTTCCATTCAGTGGGGTACTGATCCTCGGATCATTTCTTATGAGTTGACCGAGATTCATTACTTGTTTTTCCGAATTTCTTGCCATTCTATCTAGCCCATCTCTCATTTGCACACTATTCCTATCGAGAGATGTGCATGCGTTTTTGTATGCCTTTGTCACAAATGCTCCTATAAGTTTTTCTCATCTTTTCATTCGATCCTTGGTTAAGGTTCATAGGGGTAGCTCTTCTGCTCATGCTCTTTTCTTCCTGGTTTTTATTTATCAGATATTATTGCATTTAGGATTAGATGAGTTTCCTGCTTCTAAGCCTATACACATTATAGCTCAAATAGGTACCATCTTCCTTCGGCAGAGAGCTGCTCAGATGCGAGCTAGCTCTAAACGCCCTAGAGTTGAGTCTTCTTCGGGTGTTGCACCTCCTCCTCCTCCTTCTTCAAGTGATCCGACTGCTAATGCGTATGTTGATCCGACTACTGCTGCTGATCCTCCACCTTCTACTTCGAATGATTCGAGCATTTGTCGTATATTGGACACTGTCATGACCGTTCAGGCGGCTCATGGTCAGCTTTTGGTGGACGTGCTCATGGAGCTTCAGGATTTGCGTGCAGATTTGGCTAGATTTCGACAGTCACCTCCGCCACCTCCTTTTTATGATGAGTTTTGATTGCCCTTTGGCAATTTGTCACAAAAAAGGGGAGTACATATGGATGGAGATAGGGGGAGATTTTTTTTGTTTTGTAGTTTTGGAGCTTTAGATTGTATCTAAGTGCTTCACATTGTACTTTTTCTTTTGGCTCATGATGTATTTATTTTGATGTTTTTATTTTTTATGAGTTGTATATGATAGAGGGAGACATTATATTCTTATTTCTATTTCTTGTTTCACATTGTGCTATATTGATTATTGATTTATATTTATGAGGTTCTTCATCATATATGTCTTTTATTTTATGTTTTGTGAAATCAAGAATTTATTTTATTTTACTTGTATTTTCCACACATGCATTTATGTATTTGTTGAGTGATTCAGGAATATACAGGTTGATTCAGTCGTGCTGCTGTCTACACTTGCGACTGATAGATAATAGTTAGATTGAATTTTTTTTTGGTTGGACTGTTTTTTTAACTTTAAGCATTTTTGTTTTATTATGTCTTTTGTCACGGATTGCTAAAGGGGGAGTTTGTTAGGTTCTAAGACTTTAGGATCTTAATGTATTAGAACTTCAATGTGTAATGTTAACAAACCATGATTAAAACATTTAGTCTAGATTTATGCTGCTCAAAGTGTGTTTTTGTGTAAAGTTGAAATCGAGTGTACTACAGGATTTATTGTGTAAATTTGTAAGGCTTAATCGATCGAAAATTAGACTCAATCGATCGAAGCTCGTGCAAATTTTTTTTTTGTAGAATTTTCCAACTTAGCCCAAGCCCATATAATGTGTAAGGTTGTATGTTTCGCCTTAAGTATATATATATATATATATATATAAAATCCTAGCCACGTTTTATTGTTGTTGTTTATGTTGTGTGTATGAATCTCTTATGAGATCTAGAGGTGTTTGCCTTCATACATACTTAGGATTATCAAGATCATGATTGATGTCGAGATCTTGGTGATCGTTGCTGCATAAAGAGCTTAATGAAATCACAAGTGGGAGTACTTGTTGTTGTTGTGAATCCAAGAAAGAAGTAGTCTATAGACTCGGAGTTGTCACGTGGTTGTGGTAGTAAGTTTTCTACTCGAGGTAACAATAGGAAGTTAGTAGTCAAAGTCGCTATTGTAAAACTTCAATTTTTTCATAGTGGATTTGTTTTACCTTGGGAATAGCTAGGTTAAATCCTCTTCAAGTATTATACTGGTTTGGTTTTCTAGGATTATCATATCGTTGTGTTCTTTATTTTCTGCACTGTTTCAATGATATGATTTACTTGTGCTAACCTAGATCTGAATAATTTACCTAAATTAATCACTTGGCTAAATAACTAGGTTAATTAATCTGTTTGTATTTAAAGGATCTAAAAACTTAGACAACCTTTTCAGCTAAAATTCACAAATCACAAGCTTGTCCAGTTGGAGGATACAATAAATAAGGGAAGGCTCAGCATCTATCAAAATTTTCGGCCAACATCTGTGGGAAATTCCCCAATGGCATTGATTGTTACCTAGAAAAAATAAAGTTCAATTCACCGAGGGTAGAAGTAGGTATGTGTTGTGGTTTTTTGGCTCTGCAAAATGAGGTCTAACTCATGTCCCACCTGTGAAAAATGACTAGGCTCAGTGCGTGGAAATCCAAGCAGAGCAACTGTGGTTCACAAAATGTGAAAAGGAAATCAGTGCGTCCGCAATAAAAAAAAAAAAAAAAAATATATATATATATATATATATATATATATATATATCTTTCTAATGCCAAAATGGCTTAATCCCTTCATCATCTATATTGAACGATCCAAAATTGTGGCCACCAAAGAAGTAGTCCATGTCCATCTCAGACCATTGATTGTCAGTGAAATAAATTGAATTTAATTTGCACTCTGAAAAATCATGACTAGACAATGATATCCATTGATTTCCGCCCAAAAACACAACTTTGTCCTTCAAAGATTCCACCTTTTCTAACATTTTCTTGCTGAAATCTAACTTTTAGACGCAAAAAACAACTTTGAATAGTATGGACAAACCAAAGGTTGTGTCACTGGAACTGAGTAAGTAACAAAATTTCCAACGGTGCATTGGATGATCAAGAAGTCACTTGATGTCTTTGCCAAATACAACTGATCATTGAAATTTTGTCTCACGAAAATCTAGTGCTGTTTTAGAAGGTTCAATGCTCTAGATTTTCGTGTTGTACTCTAATCCTCCTTATATTTTGACTCAACTTCTAGTTGATGGATGTTATGTACCTTAGATTTTGTACTGTTTAATTTGTTTTAGGCTAAAATGTAAATTACATCTTTTAAGTTTAGCTGAAATTCATTTAAGCCCTAATTTTATTTTCATTCATTTGAGTCATTCAAGTTTTAAATTTATTCAATTTAGCCTTTATATCCAATTTAGTTTAAAAAAATTCCCAAAAAAAATTATTTTCACTTGAAAAACAATGTAAAATTAGTAAAAATATATTATAAATTTTTTTATGTAAGAATTTTTTTTTTCAAAAAATATTTTTTCATTAGTTAATCGCATACTTAATAGATTTTTTTATTTTTATTTTATGAAATTGAATAAAAGGCTTGAATTGAATAACTTTGAAATTTATAGGATTCAATTGAAAGAAAGTAAAATTAGAAGACTAAAATGAATTTCACTCAAACTTAGAAGGTGCATTTTGCATTTTAGTATATCTTTTAATTATGTTCCCTTTCACCAAAAAAAGAAAAAAAGAAAAAGAAAAGATTATCCATTTCTTTGAAATGAAAATCTCCTTTTTATTTTTTTTTTCCCAATCAAACAAATTCATACGTACAAAAATACATCATCTTTCTCAACATTCAATTCTCAAATCTACAAGTTAGAAATCTCAAATAACCACCTTCAATCTCTTTCTAATCTTTATCCTTTACGTTCTTCCATTTGTACTTTTATTTTTGGGTAAATTACATTAATTTTCTCTGAAATTTAACTTAATAAAAGTGCCACTAAACATTGTATGAAATGACACTCCTCCTTCAAAGTTTATATAAATACAAAATATAAATCCATACTTGATCTTCGAAAAAGATATTCCATTTTTTCCAAAGGGAACATACTAAAACTTTTGGAGAAAATAAGACCTCCCTCCCGTGAGGTTTGTATAAAGAAAATGGAGAATTACACTTTATCACCTTAAACTATACTCTAGATTACACTTTACACCATAAACTTTTCGAATGCACATTTTGTACCCTAAACTATGACGATTGTTACACTTTGCACCACAACATTAAGTTTGCCATCAACTTGAATGAAAAGGTATGGCATCATGTGAAAAGACTCAATTACCCATTTTCTCAATCCCTTCAAAACAAAGAAAAAATTATACTTTACCATCCTAAACTAGGGATGGCCATGGGTAGGGTATTAGTAGGGTATACTTATATCCAACCAAATTAATTTATTCATGAATACCCAATTACCTTACCCAATTAGTATCAATACCCAATTATTACCCGGTTTGTTTACCCATGGATATCCATACCTACCCAAACCCAATTTCGATAAAATCATCAAATATGCTCAAAAACTAGTAAAAAGACCAAAATATCCTCAAAATCTCTAAAATAAGCAAAAAACCCATGAAACCTCAAAATTTACCAAAATACCCCTAATATCTCTAAAATCACCAATTATGTTCAAAAGTCACTAAAATGACCAAAATACCCCCAAAATCACCAAATATGCTCAAAAACCACTTAAAATTACCAAAATACCACCTAAACCTAAAAAATGACCAAAATACCCCCAAAACCAAAAAATGACCAAAGTACTCACAAAACCAAAAAATTACCAAAATACCCCCTAAACCTTGAAAATGACCGAAATACCCTCGAAACCTAAAGTTTTATATTTTGGGGGCTATTTTGGTAATTTTATAGGTTTTGGAGGTATTTTGGTAATTTTAATGTTTTAGGGGTATTTTGGTAATTTTAAGGTTTTGGGGGCATTTTGGACATTTTTTAGGTTTTGGGGGTGTTTCGATTATTTTTTAAGCTTTGGAGGTATTTCGGTCATTTTTTGGGTTTTGGGATCTTTTGGTCTTTTTTTAGGTTTTGAGGTTATTTCAGCCATTTTTTTGGTTTAGGTGCATTTTTATCATCTTATAGGTTTTAGAGGCATTTTTGTCATTTTATAGATTTCGAGGTATATTGGAAATTTTATAGGTTTCGGGAGTATTTCAGTCATTTTTTAGGTTTAGGGGGGTATTTCGGTTATTTTATAAGTTTTGGGGGTATTTTTGTCATTTATATGTTTAGGGGGTATTTCGGCCATTTTTTAGGTTTAGAGGATAGTTTGCTAATTTTAAGTTTTTGGGGGGTATTTTTGTAATATTTAGGTTTCGAGGGTATTTTGGTCTTTTTCTAGGTTTCGGTGGTCTTTTAGTCATTTTTTAGGTTTACAGGGTATTTTGATCATTTTTAGTTTTCAGGGGTATTTCGGTCATTTTTTAGGTTTCAGGGATATTTTGGTAATTTTTTAGGTTTCAGGGGTATTTTTGGTAATTTTTTAGGTTTCAGGGATATTTATGGTAATTTCAAGGTTTCGTGGGGCATTTTAGTCATTTTCTAGGTTTAGGGTTTATTTCGACAATTTTAGAGGATTTTAGGAATACTTTGGTCATTTTCAAGTTTTAGGGGGCAATTTGGTAATTTTGATTATTGGCTAATTGGGTGGCTTGAGGTTTACGCATAATAATTTGATTGAGTTGGGTTTGAGTTAAATTTAATTAGTTAAATGGGTAATAATGGGTAATATCCAAACTCTACCCAAAATATTTGGATAATATCCAAACCCTACCCAATTATTTTTTACCTACTAAGAACTGGGTATTACCCAGAATAATTGGACCAGGTAGGGTTGGATATCCATTACCCAATGGGTATGGCCATTCCACCCTAAACTATTCTTTTTATTACACTTTGCACCCTAAACTTTAGATTTCCATTCAAATTAATGGCAAATTTAACGTCAGGGTGCAAAGTATAACAAAAGTTATAGTTTATGGTGCAAAATGTGCATTCGAAAAGTTTAGGGTGCAAAGTGTAATCTAGGGTATAGTTTAGGGTGCTAAAGGTAAAGTGTAATTTTTCCTAAACTTTTCGAATGCACATTTTGCACCCTAAACTATGACCATTGTTATACTTTGCACTCCAATGTTAAGTTTGTCATTAACTTAGATGAAAAAGTATGACATCTTGTAAAAAGACTCAATTGCCCATTTTCTCAATCCCTTCAAAACAAAGAAGAAATTATACTTTACCACACTAAACTATACTCTTGATTACACTTTGCACCATAAACTTTACCACCTTAAACTATACTCTTGATTACCACCCTAAACCTTACCTAAGGGAATATTTATTTTTTAAATATCACTTATTTGTACAAACCATTTGAGGTTAAATTTTATTTAGGAAAAACTACAGTTTACCTTTACCACCCTAAACTATACTCTTGATTACACTTTGCACTCTAAACTTTAGATTTCCATTCAAGTTAATGGCAAACTTTACGTCGAAGTGCAAAGTATAACAAAAGTCATAGTTTAAGGTGCAAAATGTGCATTCAAAAAGTTTAGAGTGCTAAATATAATTTAGGATATAGTTAAGGGTACTAAAGGTATATTGTAATTTTCTCTAAATAAAATTTAACCTCAAATGGTTTGTACAAATGAGTGATATTTAAAAAATAAATATTCCCTTAGCTAAGTAATTGATACTATGAGAGGGCATGAGTTTAGTTGTTACATTTATAATAACCCCAAGGGGTAAGGTCATTTATACAGCAGTTTGGAAGGAGTATTATTTTGTTCAATATCAAAAAAGGTTGGTGCAATTTATCTATTTTTTCTTTCTCTCGCTGTAGTCTTATTCAAGCAAACAACAAGCTACATTATGATCTACATCTCTCTTCTCCGTCTCCAATTTTAATTTTTCTATTTCAAGCTTTCATTCGATTGTCGATGACTGCACTGTTGTATTTGATATAAAATTCTGAAAAAATGTGCGGGAAGGTCAAAACCTATTATGGCGGTTTAAAACCGCCCTTATAGAGACTACAAAACCTCTAGTTACTAAACATATAAAATCCACAACTTCTTTTTTAGAATAAAAATAATTCACAATTAATAAATTTAAGTTTATATATAAAGTTACAAAATGACATAGGAGGGATATGAATTCTAATTTCCTAATAAAATAGAGCAGTTTATGCCACCCTTCCCTATGTATTTAAGCTAATACTATCAATATTAGCTTTTAAATTTTTTTAAGGAAAATTTGATTTGAACCCTAGTTTCCCTAATAAAGGAAAGTTTTTTTTTTAAAATTTTTTTATTGATTAAAGCAGAGTAGTTTATTTACGCTGCTCTTGACAGTGTATTTAAGCTTAATACAATTTGTTTTTTGGAGAAGAATAAGCTTAATACAATTGATATTAGCTTTAAATTTTTTCACTCTTGATAAACATTTCTTTAGGGATATCCATTTTAGTAAGAAAAATATGATAGGTTATTGACTTATTCATATTCTAAATTTTTACTTCTTAAAATAAATTTTGTTATTGAGATATGACATTTAGGATTGTGCGTACTATATTTTTAATGAGTAAAAGAATATCGACTACAAATTACACCCCTAAAGTTTGGGATTTTTTGAATTTTCCACCTTGAAATTTTAGAATTTAAATTTTATCTCCTGAAGTTATATTCTGTATGCATTAGCAACCCTTTTGCCCATATTTTTTGTGAAGTGCCACATGAGCTTGTCACGCGTGTTTAGTTTGTCTAATGAAAATGACATGGCATCATTCCATTGAGTGAACTGAACATGCATTGCAAACTTATATGGTGCTTAATGAAATTCAAATTCAGAAACTTCAAAGAGCAAATTCAAAAAAAAAATATATATATACGATTTCAGAGAGTAAAATTAAAATTCTAAAATTTCAAAGTGTAAAATTCAAAGATTTTCAAACTTTAGGGGTGTAATTTGCATTTGACACTAAAATATATATTTTTTTAAATCAAAGGAGGCATATTAGTACTATGTAAAAATGAGATCATCTAGGAAAATAAAAATAGAAAAGAATTAAAAGCACAATATTTAAAATTGAAAACATATTATCAAAGTGTTAAACGAGGAGTGGATCACATCCACCTTGAAAAAAAATTTATGAAAATTCATCTAATATTTTTCTTGAGAATGAATACTCCCCAAAAGCTTGGATATTAGATTAGAAATGTTATATCCACAATATTTTTACAACAAATCTAGATGATAGGTTGTTATTGGTTGTTATTGATGGATAAAAAAGTAATTTTAGTGGTGAATATAAATTAGCAACTTTGATTTGTTGTGAATGTATTGTGAAAAAGATAAAAAAAATCTAATAACTAAAAACAAATGCACAACTTTTACTACAATGCTCCATGTGGCCGATTAAGATTGATGAAAAAAAAAATTAACAGGTTCATGTGAAAGTATCCTGCAGCCAGTCAAAGTTTACCACGTAAGAAAGTCATGACAAAAGCCATGAGTTTTTTTATTTTTTATTTTTTTTATTTTTGAGAATGGGTCATGACTTTATTTGTGGTAGTAGAACTCGAAAACGATTGTCTCTGGCATTACTCCACGAGATGCCATTCCATGTGCCGTGTTGAATGGGATGGAAATTAGGGACCCAACTTTGGTCCGTAATCTCAAATTAAGGACCCAACTTTCTTTTCATGTGCCAAACGATCTAATCCGTTTGTCTCTTTTTGCTTCAGCTCTCCTTTTCTTTGGCAGTGACTTTAGGCGTATGGTATACCCAGACTTCTCTTTTCTCTTCAGCTTGTTCCACACGCCTCAAAAGTCAGTCTCCAAGGAAGTGATGCTGGCTTTTGAGTCTTTTCCAATTACCCCATTAGTGAGGTGTTTTTGTCAAGCGTGGCCTGGACCATAGAGGGTATGGTCCACAAAATGTGAAAAGGAAATCAGTGCGTAGGCAACAAAAAAGAAAAGAAAAAAAAAAAAAAAATATATATATATATATATATATTTATATATATATCTATCTTTCTAATGCTAAAATGGCTTAATCCCTTCATCATCTAAATTGAACGATCCAAAATTGTGGCCGCCAAAGAAGTAGTCCAAGTCCATCCCAGACCATCGATTGTCAGCGAAATAAACTGAATTTAATTTGCGCTCTGAAAAATCATGACTGGACAATGATATCGATTGATTTCCGCCCAAAAACACAACTTGGTCCTTCAAAGATTCCACCTTTTCTAACATTTACTTGCTGAAATCTAACCTGTAGACACAAAATCTAACTTTGAATAGGATGGACAAACCAAAGGTTGTGTCACTGGAACTAAGTAAGTAACAAAATTTCCAACGGTGCGTTGGATGATCAAGAAGTCACTTTCTTTGCCTTTCTTTTTTCTCTCTTACAACATAAATATTCGTGATTTTTTTTTTTTTTTGTTCTGACAAGAAAATCTTCATGCGTTAATGAAATTTATACAAGCGATTTATATTAAAATACTTTTTAATGCATTTATTCTAAATCCTCAACCCCAAATGCAATCTTGAAAATGTTTTTCATTAGCAGAAAGGTAAAACAAGTAATTTTCAAGCTATTTGAGAGAGTGCCAAGATAGTACTCAGATAACCTTTTCAACTAAAATTCACAGATCACAAGGTTGTACAACTAAAGGATACAACAAAAAAGGGAAGGATCGGCCTCATTTTCATGTCCCACCTGTGAAAATGACTAGGCTTAGTGCGTGGAAATCCAAGCAGTGCAAGTGTGGTTCACAAAATGTGAAAAGGAAATCAGTGCGTCCGCAAAAAAAAAAAAAAAAAAAAATATATATATATATATATATATATATATATATATCTTTCTAATGCTTAAATTGCTTAATCCCTTCATCATCTAAATTGAACGATCGAGAATTGTGGCCACCAAAGAAGTAGTCCATGTCCATCTCAGACCATCGATTGTCAGTGAAATAAATTGAATTTAATTTGCACTCTGAAAAATCATGATTGGACAATGATATCGATTGATTTCCGCCCAAAAACACAACTTGGTCCTTCAAAGATTCCACCTTTTCTACATTTCCTTGCTGAAATCTAACTTTTAGACACAAAAAACAACTTTGAATAGTATGGACAAACCAAAGGTTGTGTCACTGGAACTGAGTAACTAACAAAATTTCCAACGGTGCATTGGATGATCAAGAAATCACTCGATGTCTTTGCCAAATACAACTGATCATTGAAATTTTATCTCTGGGAAATTTACCATCAACATGTTTTAGTGGTGTTTTAGAAGGTTCAATGCTCTAGATTTTCGTCTTGTACTCTAATCCTCCTTATATTTTGACTCAACTTCTAGTTGATGGGTGTTAAGTACCTTAGATTTTGTACTGTTTAATTTGTTTTAGGCAAAAATGTAAATTACATCTTTTAGGTTTGGTTGAAACTCATTTAAGTCCTAATTTTATTTAATTCATTTGAGTTAATCAAGTTTTAAATTTATTTAATTCAGTCTTTCTATCCAATTTTAGTTAAAAAAATATCCCTCAAAAAAATTATTTTCACATGAGAAAATATATAAAATTAGTAAAAATATATTATAAATTTTTTTATGTAAGAATATTTTTTTCATTAGTTAATTGCATACTTAATAGATTTTTTTATTTTTATTTTATGAAATTGAATAAAAGGCTTGAATTGAATAACTTTGAATTTTATAAGATTCAATTGAAAGAAAGTTAAATTAGAAGACTGAAATGAATTTCACTCAAACTTTGAAGGTGCATTTTGCATTTTAGTATTTTCTTTAAGTATGTTCCCTTTCACCAAAAAATGATTAAAAAAAAAGATTATCCATTTCTTTGAAATTAAAATCTCCTTTTTTTTTTTCCCAATCAAACAAATTCATACGTACAAAAATACTTCATCTTTCTCAACTTTCAATTCTCAAATCTACAAGTTAGAAATATCAAATAACCGCCTTCAATCTGTTTCTAACTATCCTTTACATTCTTCCATTTGTACTTTTATTTTTGGGTAAATTACATTAATCTTCTTTGAAATTTCACATAATAAAAGTGCCACTAAACATTGTACGAAATGATAGTCCTCCTTCAAGGTTTATATAAATACAAAATATAAGTCCATACTTGATCTTCAAAAAAGATATTCCATTTTTTTCTAAAGGGATCATACTAAAACTTTTGGACAAAATAAGACCTCCCTCCCGTGAGTTTGTATAAAGAAAATGGAGAATTACACTTTATCACCCTAAACTATACTCCAGATTACACTTTGCGCCATAAACTTTTTGAATGCGCATTTTGCACCCTAAACTATGACCATTGTTACACTTTGCACTACAACGTTAAGTTTGCCATTAACTCTGATGAAAAAGTATGACATCGTGTGAAAAGACTCAATTGCCCATTTTCTCAATCCCTTCAAAACAAAAAAGAAATTACACTTTACCATCCTAACTATGGATGGCCATGGGTAGGGCATGGGTAGGGTATACCCATATCCAACCAAATTAATTTATCCATGGATACCCAATTACCTTACCCAATTAGTATCCATACCCAATTGTTACCCGGTTTGTTTACCCATGGGTATCCATACCTTACCCAAACCCAATTTCTATAAAATCATCAAATATGCTCAAAAACCACTAAAAAAACCAAAATATCTAAAATGAGCAAAATACCCGTGAAACCTCAAAATTTACCAAAATTCCCCTAATATTTCTAAAATCACCAATTATGCTCAAAAGCCATTAAAATGACCAAAATACCCCCAAAATCACCAAATATGCTCAAAAACCACTTAAATTTACCAAAATACCCTCTAAGCCTAAAAAATGACCAAAATACCCTCAAAACCTAAAAAATGACCAAAGTACTCACAAAGCCAAAAAAATTACCAAAATACCCCCTAAACCCTGAAAATGACCGAAATACCCTCGAAACCTAAAGTTTTATATTTTGGGGCTATTTCAATAATTTTTTAGGTTTTGGCGGTATTTTGGTAATTTTGAAAATGACCAAAATATCTTGATTACAATTTGCACCCTAAAATTTACCACCCTAAAATACCCTTAATCCTATAAAATGACCAAAATAGCCCTAAACCTTTAAAATGACCCGATACGCCAGAAACTTCTAAAATGACCAAAAATTACCCCAAACCTCTAACATTACTAAAAATACCCGGAAACCTATAAATCGACCGAAATAGCCCTAAACCTCTAAAACAACCAAATACCCCTTGAAAATATCTAAAATGACCAAAATACCCTTGAAACCTTTAAAGTGACCAAAATAACCCTAAACTTGTAAGATAACCAAAATACATTTGTAACCTCTTAAATTACCAAAATAGAGGTTTGGGGTATTTTGGATGTTTCGAGTCTATTTTCATCAAATTAAAGGTTCTAAGAATATTTCAATCATTTTGTTGGTTTTGAGGGAATTTTAGTAAGTTTTTGGTTTCGGGGTTATTTTGGTCATTTTTTTAGATTTTAAGGGTATTTCAATCATTTTTTAGATTACGGGGTCATTTTTGTCATTTTTTAGGTTTTAGAGGTATTTCGGTAATTTTTATATTTTGGGGCTATTTCGGTAATTTTATAGGTTTTGGAGGTATTTGGGTAATTTTAATGTTTCAGGGGTATTTTGGTAATTTTAAGGTTTCGGGGATATTTTGGAAATTTTTTTAGGCTTTGGGGTATTTCGGTCATTTTTTGGGCTTTGGGATCTTTTGGTCATTTTTTAGGTTTTGAGATTATTTCAATCATTTTTTAGGTTTAGGTGCATTTTTATCATCTTATAGGTTTTAGGGGCATTTTTTTCATTTTACAAATTTCAAGGTATTTTGGTAATTTTATAGGTTTTGGGAGTATTTCGGTCATTTTTTATGTTTAGGGGGGGTATTTTGGTAATTTTAAGTTTTCGGGGGGTATTTTGGTAATTTTTAGGTTTCGAGGGTGTTTTGGTCTTTTTTAGGTTTCGGTGGTCTTTCGGGGTTTTTTTTGTCCTTTTTATATTTCGGGGTATTTTGGTAATTTTTAGGTTTCGGGGGTATTTTGGCCATTTTTTAGGTTTCAAGGGTATTTTGGTAATTTTAAGTTTTTGGGGGGTATTTTGGTCTTTTTTTAGGTTTCGGTGGTCTTTCGGTCATTTTTTAGGTTTAGGGGGTATTTTGGTCATTTTTTTTTTTAGGGGTAATTTAGTAATTTTTTTAGGTGTCAGGGATATTTTTGTCATTTTTTAGGTTTCGGGGGTATTTCGGTCATTTTTTAGGTTTAGGGTGCATTTCGACAATTTTAGAGGATTTTAGGAATACTTTGGTCATTTTCAAGTTTTAGGGGCAATTTGGTAATTTTGATTATTGGCTAATTGAGTGGGTTGAGATTTACCCATAATAATTTGATTGAGTTGAGTTTGAGTTAGATTTAATTAGTTAAATGGGTAATAATGGGAAAATAGGTAATATCCACTCTACCCAAAATATTTTGGTAATATCCAAACCCTACGCAATTACCTTCTACCCATTAAGAACTGGGTATGACCTAGAATAATTGGATCGGGTAGGGTTGGATATCCATTACCCAATGGGTATGGTCATCCCTACCTTAAACTATTCTCTTGATTACACTTTGCACCCTAAACTTTAGATTTCCATTCAAATTAATGGAAAACTTAACGTTGGTGTGCAAAGTGTAACAAAGGTCATAGTTTATGGTGCAAAATCTCTTTCAAAATTCTTTTTGGAAGCTCTCTACATTTCGTGGGTATGAGGGTATTTATAGTAGTGTGTATGAGGAATGCAAAAAGTCAGTTTTCATCCAAACAAGGCATTTTGGCAACTGAACCTCACGGCTGAAATTTTTATCCTGTTGTGCTCTAGCTAGCGTGACCCTTCAGCTCCCCTGCATGCTTCACACGTGTGCCACTTTGGCGACTTACCAATTGCGAGTCAGTCGCAAGACTCCTTTGATTGCACACATCTTGAGTTTTCTTCATACTCTCTCACACACAACCCTTACATAAATCCCACCTAAACACAAGGTATCTATTTGCTAAATTAAAAGCAAATTTGGGATGGAATAAAGCCAGCACATGATTGAATAAATTCAACCTTTCAATCTCGCCCTTTGGCTATTCCGTGATAAAACCATAAAACAGATTTTAGACTTAACATGTGAGTTAGGAACGGCTACCAAAACTCACTCACACATAACTCTAGAAATTGTGAAGCTCTTGAACCATACAAACAAGTTTTTCTTGAAAACAATAACACAAGACGATCGTTGTAAGTTGAAACCTTAAAATGCATATGGAGCAAGCACAATGTGATCAAGTAGTAAAGACTATAGTAATAGAGCATGACTTGACCAAACATGAACAATCACAATAATAGTGATCACAATGATCATTCACACAAGGAATGAACATCTGGACATGAAGCTAATAAGCTCAATGCAAAGTATCATTTGCATGTCCAATACTCAACCAATACAAAAACACAAAGCAATTGCATTAAGGATATAAAATCCAACAAGGGCACAAGACTGATGTACTAAAGAAGATGCATAATATTAACTAAAAGTACTAAGCTACAAAGCAATGGTACATAAATAAAGTACTGGAAATGAACTGAAAGATTTAAACCAATGTACTAAAAGCTTTAAGAAAAAGCAATGTAAATAACCAAGAGTTATAAAAACTATAAAAAAAATAAGCTGTAAACTAGACTAGCCAAATAATGGTTAGACTATCCAAAAGTATGTGTGTGTGTGTGTATCGGCTTTCTCCTTTTGAGTTCACACGACTCCCCCTTCCAATTTGCACACTTCCCTTCTTGTGTTACTCTCCCCCTTACTATGTGCTATTGTCCAATCTATACAAAGAGTTGCTTTCCCCCTTTTTGGCACGAATAGCTAAAGGTTCCCTTCTAGTTTGCATTGAATAGCATCTAACTGTGTCTCCATGGTTGTGAGACGCATTTGAACTTGGTTGTTGGTGGAGTAGATGACATTTTCAAATCCTGAAATACGCTGATGTGAACCCTCAATCAAAATATTCAACCTGTCAGCTTCAGAGCTAGATTGTCCGAGCTGAGTGCTAGTCATCTGCATCTCAAGATTGTGAGGAGATGCAGTCTCGGTATGCCCAGGCGTAGTGTGAGCTGCTGAGCCATGAACGGAAGGAGTGGCATGAGGGAAAGATTCACTCTTTGGTACTTTGGAAGAGTGACTTTTGCTCATTTGAAGAGACATCATGGATATTGGGCGATGACGAACTAGTATCGTTCCATCTCTTGGTTGACAAACACCTTTAAGTACCATGATTTTCATGATAAGACTACAAAAAGGAAGACATGTTCGTACTACTATTTTCCCTATTGTCTGGAAAATGTGAGCACAAATATCAATTGGAACACTTGTGATGAGATCACATAAGAACTGTGCTCTTCCAAGATTGATGAATCCAATGTTAGATAGTGGACAAAGATTGGAGAACATGATCAATGTGAGAGTTTTTAGTTCTGGTTCAAACTTTGCAGTTCCAATGGACATGCCTTTGGCTGAAATTTCATGATCAGGTCCAAGAATTTGAAGAATATTTGTCACTTGAGGAAGTCTATCATCATATGGAGAGATGTCCACATTTTCTAGTCGATTGATTCAAAGGACCTTTGCAATGTAATCTGGGGTGATGATGAATTCCTTTCCTCGCACCCAACACTTCAGTTCAACTCCGGTGAATCTAGCATTCTAGTAGAACTCCTTAACTAGTTCATCAATTGGATCCTCGAAGTTCCCAAATAGATTTTCCCAATCTTTATCCTAAAAAATCCTAGGAATAAAAGTTGATCCTAGGGTATCAAACCGCACAATTTGTTCCACCACAGTAGGAGCATCTTGAAAAATGCTGGGGTAAATCTGAGAATCTAGGGGAGTCTTGAATCTCTTACTGTTGGAATCATTGGACGAATGTCAGGTCCGTTTTGAAACAGGGAATGACGAAAGGTCAATCACGATTTTTTTACCACGAAAGGAACAAGTGCAAGAACACAAGACACAAACTTGATTAGATCCAAGTTAGTCCATGAAATAAGCACATAATCCTAACCAAAAAGAAATTTCACACAAACATGTTAAATGAGCCAATTATGTAATAACGTGTAGCTAGCATGATTGAGATGCAACAACATGACATGTGGGCAAGTATGTGCAACAAAGGTGCATATGGTGTGCATATGTGATGCATGTGCAGGTATAACTAAGCACATTGTATTCCATGAAGTCCTCAGAAACACAAGACAATTTCTGTGAGACATTTTACCATGGGCATGATATGCACAGCACACCACAAACAAGGTATAAAACTCAAAAATGAGAAGCAAACATGAAAAGCATGTATTATAGGCATCATACTACCAAAACCAACAAAACCCATACTTCAAACCCAACAAAACATCAATAAACCATATTCAAACATCTTATGTTTAAATCTCAACAAACACACTCAATCCAAGAAATCTAGGGCAAGAAACTAAAAACACATTGATAAAAAGACAAAACCCATACCTTTCTTGAAGATTGGTGAAGAAATGATGAAGAAAATGGAGGTTTTGTGTGTGAAAACGGTGAGTTTGGAAGAGGAAGAGATGGACAAGACTATGAATAGTCACTAGATGCGAGGGAAAATGAAAAGTTTTTGAAAAATGCCCTGAAAATAACCCTCAATGTGAAAAGCATGCGTTTTTTGCGACTGGGATGAGTCGCAAACAAGTCGCCAAAAACCCGTGTGACAAATTTTGAAAAATTTGTCTAAGTGTTTTTCACGATTGGAAGGTCCACTTGCGAGTAAGTCCCGAAGGGAGTCGAGAAGGGAGTCGTGAAGCATTCTGAGTAAACCTTATGACTAGAACTTCCACTCGCAAACCAATCACCAAACTGAGTAGTGAAAATGCTAAAAAAATTGAAATTTTTCTAAGTCTTTTTCGCAAGTGGGGGCTTGACTTGCTAGAGAGTCACAAGAGCTTCAGAGTAAGCTCGTGATTGGGGTCTTGCGACTTGCTTGACCCATGAGGCAGAGTCGCCAAGACAGAGTTGCATAGTTTTTGAAAATTTTGAAATTTTTCAAAAAAAAAAAAAAAACACTTTCCAAAAACAATTAAAACACTCAAAAATATTTTTGTGTTTGATCAACATATGATTGAGTAAGTGAACACATTTAAATAAGTACAATCACACAAATGAATAAGGCATTTATTGAACATAGACATGTGTGATGTGTGTGGGTATCAAAGATCAGATAGTATTTAGTCAAATGTGAAGCTTCAATGATCAATTCAACCAAGACATGCACAATTAGCACTAGGAAGAGTGACCAATCTCAATTATAGAAGTATGCATATATAACCTCCCACAGAACTTGATTACATAAATTTGAAACTTTTCATTTGGCTTCATACATATCATAACATTTGATCATTTTGAATCAATACTTCTCATTTTGAGATCGATGCCTAAAATTTTTGATATTTCAATTTGATGAATAAGCTTTTGGCTTTTTAGGCATCATACATTTTCATGTAAGTCGCTTTCCATTTTTCCTAGTCGAATACTAGTATGTGCGACAGTTTTTGTAGCTCATTATCTCTTTTCATTTTGAGATTTACATTGGTTGAGCTCTTTAAGCAAAAAAAAAAAAAAAAAAAAAAAGTGGGAGGATATATATGAACAAGTCTATACAAGTCTCAAGATCAACAAAACCATTGACTAATCATTCATGACAAGTTTTAGATCTATTTACAACAGTCACATAGATGTCAAGATTTTTTCCACAATGATATGAGTAAATAAAGAACAAGCTATGCTCGTAAATGGATGAAGCCATTTATACGAAGGTACAAGGCAAAACATGAGTGTGACAAAACACAATAATGCCAATCAAACTTTTTGGGTTTTCTACTTTTTATGTGTTTTTGAATTTTTGACACAAAAACAAATAAAGATTGATAAAAAACAAAAACATTCAAAGCAAGAAAAGAAAACAAACAAAAATTTGTCAAAACATGCTAGAATGATTACAAAGAAAACAACCAAACAAAGTCACAACATATAGGAAGAATTGATACATGGACATGTTCTAATGCTTATGCATGTGTACCCTTCTTCACCCACACGGCACGTGCATTTGGGGTGATATCCTTAAAGGATTGGGTACTTGAGTTACGATTCTCAAACCTAAGGGTGAAGTTTACCAAACAGGAAGTGATGGTGTCTATCATCTTCATTATATCCCCAATATTAGACTCAGCGTCTCCCCCTTTCGATTGCTTGATGTTGCCTTTGCCATTTCTTTGTCCACTTGCCCATTGAGAGCTGCCATTCTTTAAGCTTGTTGCAATTAGGTCTAGTGTGTCCTCGGATTCCACAATGGTGACAACAGTGTTGAGTTTGCGGTCCTCTTTGTGGCTTTGGAAGAGATTTTCCTTTTGCCTGGAGTTTAGCCACTACTAAGTTTGGAGGCTTTGTTGAAACCCGTTGAGCAATCACTTTAGGCTTCTTCTCAAACTTCACTTTCTCAACAACTAGAGTTGCTACCACTAACTCCTTTGCTTTAACAAACTTCATCTCCTTAGACACAATGGTGCTTGAACTAGCCTCTCCAGTGTATCCTAAGCCACTTTTTGTCTAAAAAGGGCTTTTGATGTGCAAGCACTTCGTCAAGCTTTTCGGAGGAAATTCGCTTTACTTTAGTATTAGCTTGAATCACCT
Source organism: Lithocarpus polystachyus (assembly GCA_033629205.1). Classification (NCBI taxonomy): domain Eukaryota; kingdom Viridiplantae; phylum Streptophyta; class Magnoliopsida; order Fagales; family Fagaceae; genus Lithocarpus; species Lithocarpus polystachyus. Next base: position 347,220 of record JAWTZU010000019.1, on the reverse strand, counting down.
CAAGCTCAAGAAACTTGATCTTTGAATAGGCTTCAGTTAGTTCTTCGTTCAGCGTATCAACTTCACATTTAATCTCCTTGTACCTCACTAGAAGACTTTTGTAATCTTGCTCTGCTCTCTTCATTTTCTTAATGGTTGCTCTACCCACTCTTGCATATTCACCGGTTTTCTCAAGGAGAGTATTATAGGATTCTTGTAATTCTATTGTTCCTTCATCTTCATCATCATCAGATTCCTCTACTATTCCCATTGACTCCACCTTAGTGTGCTCACCAAGCTCTTTAACTAACACACTCAAATCATTCGAAGATTGCACGTGAGCAATGGTCATAAATGTGGAGTAGTTTCCCTCTCCATCGCTGCTTTCTTCCAAGTCTGAATTAGAGGAGTCTGTGTCATTAAGAGTAGTGGCATACACTTTACCTTTCCCTTTCAAATAGTTGGGACATTCCTTCTTGAGATGTCCATGATCGTTGCATTCATAGCACTTGATTCCTTGAGAGGATTAAGAATCCTTCCCATCTTTCTTCTTGAAATCCTTTTTCTCCTTCTAGAAATTTTGGAATTTTCCCTTCTCAGCAAACTTTCCATTCTTTTTAAACTTCAAGAACTTTCGGAAGTTCTTAGCAAGATACGCCACATCCTTTTTGACCACATCTTCATTTGATGAGTCTTGAGCTTTCACTCTCTCATTGATTGTCTTTAGAGCAAGAGATTTTCTCTTCCTTTGTGATGGTAGAGATAGCTCATAGGTTTGAAGAGAATGGATGAATTCTTGAATTTTAATCTCATCAAGGTCTTTGCTCTCTTCGATGGCAGTGACCTTTGCACAGAAGCTCTCCGACAATGATCGTAGGATCATCCTCACAATCTTGGAGTCCTCCGTCTTTTCTCCCAAATTGAATTTCCCAATCACCACTTCATTTAGCTTCCCATAAAATGAGTCAAAAGACTCTTCTTCACTCATTTTCAGCTCCTCGAAGCATGTGGTTAGCATTTGCAATTTGGTGTCCTTCACTTTTTTGGTGCCTTCATAGGTTATATCTAAGATTTGCCATGCCTCCTTGGTAATTGTAACATGAGAAATCCTGTGAAACTCATAAGGAGAAACACCACAGAAAATAGCATTTAAAGCTTTGCTATTAGCGTTAGCTGCCACAAGGGTTGCCTTATCCCATTTAGATATGGCGGGCTTTGTCCTAGTCCATCCTATATCTACACCATCCCAGACACTCTCATCAATGGAACATAGGAATGCCCTCATACGGACTTTCCAAAATGCATAATTGCTCCCATCAAAGTATGGAGGAGCATTAAGCGATTAAGATCGATCCATCTCAAAAGGGGTCTAGGTTCGCACTCAGGTAATGAATGTTTAGACCCTCAAATACAAAATTACCAACAAAAGCTTATAATCAAAGAGTATATGTGCGGAATATGAAATATAAGCTATATCCAAATTGGTAACACACTATAAACCATAATTAATTACAAACATATCAGCAATTAAAAGGTAAAGAGAAAGAAACGAGAGATGCAAGCACAAAGATAACACAGCAATGTGTTATCGAAGAGGAAACTGAAGTACTTGGCGAAAAACCTCTCCGCCGCCCTCCAAGCGGTCAATAATTCACTAGAGAATGAAGTTGCAATACATGAATAGCAGAAGACCCTCTAAGCCTAATCTACCTAGTGCACCTACTCCTTCCAAGCTTCTTGCTCTAATAGGGTTATGTCGAACCTTATCTTCTCTAGCTTACCAGATCCCGCAATAAGCCCATTGCATCAACAAAATGAATTGGTCTTCTCTGAACTGCTTCCCAAGTACCAAAACACCTCCTCATTAATATGGATACGGTGAGATAAGGATTTGGCATATGTACCTCTCAAGGATATGTCAATGGAGAGGGTGAGAGTAGAGGAATTTGGAAAATCAAGTGATAAAGATTGTGTATGAGTCAATCTTGTTTTCTCTAAGGTTTCTCTCTCAAAATTCTCTCTAAAAGCTCTCTACTTTTCGTGGGCATAGGGGTATTTATAGTAGTGTGTATGAGAAATGTGAAAAGTCAATTTTCATCCAAACAGGACATTCTGGTGACTCAACCTCGCGACTGGAACAAGTTGCGAGTTTGAGTCACGATCTAACTACCTGGCAAAATTGGAATTTTTGTCCTGTAGTGCTCCAGCTGTCATAACCCTTCAGCTCCCCTGCATACTTCACACGTGTGCCACTTTGGCGACTTGCCAGTTGCGAGTCAGTCACGAGATCCAGTTGCAAGACTCCTTTGATTGCATACATCTTGAGTTTTCTTCACACTCTCACACACACAAACTTTACATAAATCCCACCTAAATATAGGGTATCTAATTGCTAAATTACAAGCAAATTTGGCACAAAATAAAACCAACACATGATTGAATAAATTCAACCTTACAATCTCCCCCTTTGGCTGTTCTGTGATAAAACCCTAAAACAGACTCTCGACTTAACATGTAAGTTGGAATAGCTACCAAAACTCACTAACACCTAACTCTAGAAACTATGAAGCTCTTGAACCATACGAACAAGTTTTTTCCTGAAAACAATAACACAAGACGATCATTGTAAGCAGAAATATTGAAATGCATATAGAGCAAGTACAATGCGATCAAGTAGTAAAGACTATAACAATAAAGCATGACTTGACCAAACATGAGCAATCACTATAAATAGTGATTACAATGATCATTCACACAAGGAATGAACATCCGGACATGTAAGCAAATAAGCTCAATACAAAGTATCATTTGCATGTCCAACACTCAATTGATACAAAAGCACAAAGTAGTTGCATCAAGGATATAAAATCCAATAAAGGCACAAGAGTGATGTACTCAAGAAAATGCATAACATTAACTAAAATTACTAAGCTACAAAGCAAATGTACATAATAAAGCATAGTTTAAATACACAACATAAACCCTGATATTTGATAATATGAAGCAAAATATTAAGCTCTTCAACTTTAATACTCCCCTTTTGATCAAACTCTTTCTCCCCCTATCCCCCTATCATGAACCACTCCCCTTTTTTGTTATGGAATAGCTAGTCCTCATTTTTTTTTAGCTTTTTCTGAATTTGGTCCAATTGAGTTTGGAGAGAAGTGAACTTCATATCACATCGAATGTGGTGAAAGTGCAGGGGAGATGCAAGTCTGGACATCTTGGTGCTTATGTCTTGGACGAATGCCTTAATGTTGTCAAACTTCACATCATAGGAGTGTGAGCTAGAGCGTGAACCACCATTAGGAGCTGGACTCTCTGTCTTGATTCCTTTTCGACTAAGACCAATGCTAGCATTGAACGTACGAATGTTGATTGGACTTGGCTTAGGGTAGGGAGACTCATCTTCCAGTGGATGAATACCTTTGAGTTTCAAAATCTTTGAAATAAGGCAGCAGAAAGGAATGTAGGTTCGTGAGGTAGTTCTCTCAACAGTTTTGCTCAAAATATGGAAGATATGAGCATAAATATCGATCTCTTCATCAGTAATCTGATCATGAAGGAACAAAGCTCTACCGAGATTCATGTATCCGGTGCTTGAGAGAGGATAGAGATTGTGGAACATGATTGTTATAAGCACCCTCAATTCTGGAGATAGTGAGGAAACACTGATTGATTTCCCATTGGGAGAGAATTCCAAGTTATCTCCAAGAGCGTCCCGAAGTAAATCCTCTTCTGGATTCAAGTCATCATACACCGGTGGCTTTGGAAACATTGGCCAGTTGATGCGTAGAATGTTAGCAAGATAGTAAGGTGTTACTGTGAAGTTTTGTCCTCTAACCCAACATTTTAGTTCATCCCCTTCAGAAATGGCGTTTGCATAGAATTCCTTCACCATTTGTTCATACTATTCTTCTAAGTTGGATAGGAGGAAGTTCCAATCCTCGTTAGAAAACCATTTCGGAATGTTCGTATCCAGAAGAGAACCCTGCTCAAGCACCCTTTCCACTAACATGGGAGCTTCCTTGAAGTTGTTCTCATAAGCTTGACAGGTTGCATATGATCTGAACTTGCTGACATCATAGAATCCTGTCAATGATCGAGATTTCTTGGACGTTGGAGTGAGGATCTCAAGATCAATCACTGGTTCTTTTCCTTTGCTATTACTTCCTTTCACGGCTAATCTCTTGAACGGAGACATTGTCAAGCTTAGGGTGAAGTTTGCCAAACAGGAAGTGATGGTGTCTATCATCTTCATTATATCCCCAATATTAGACTCAGCTTCTCCCCTTTTCGATTGCTTGATGTTCCCTTTGACATTTCTTTGTCCACTTGGCCTTTGAGAGCTGCCATTCTTTAATGCCCGAAGCTTGTGGCAATTAAGTCTAGTGTGTCCTCATATTCCACAATGTGACAAAAGTGTTGAGTTTGCAGTCCTCTTTGTGACTTCAGAAGAGATTTTCCTTTCGCCTTAAGTTTAGCCACTGCTGGGTTTGGAGGCTTTGTTGAAACCCGTTGAGCAATCACTTTTGGCTTCTTCTCAAACTTCACTTTCTCAACAGTTGGAGTTGGTACCACTGATTCCATTGCTTTAACAAACTTCATCTCCTTAAACACAATGGTGATTGAACTAGCCTCTCCAGTGTATCCTAAGCCACTTTTTGTCTAAAAAGGGCTTTTGATGTGCAATCACTTCTTTAAGCTTTTCGGAGGAAATCCGCTTTACTTTAGTATTAGCTTGAATCACCTCAAGCTCAAGAAACTTGATCTTTGAATAGGCTTCGGTTAGTTCTTTGTTCAATCTCAACTTCACATTTAGTCTCCTTGTACCTCACTAGAAGACTTTTGTAATCTTGTTTTGCTCTCTTCATTTTCTTAATAGTTACTCTAGCCACTCTTGCATATTCACCGGTCTTCTCAAGGAAAGTATTATAGGATTCTTGTTATCCCATTGTTCCTTCATCTTCGTCATCATCAGATTCTTCTACTATCCCCATTAACTCCACTTCAATGTGCTCACCAAGCTAATCCACTGACACACTCAAATCATCCGAAGATTGCACGGGAGCAATGGTCATGAATGCAGAGTAGTTTCCATTCTCTTTCAAATAGTTGGGACACTGTTTCTTGAGATGTCCATGACCGTTACATTCATAACACATGATTCCTTGAGAGGATTGAGAATCCTTCCCATAAAATGAGTCGAATGACTCGTCTTCAGCTTCTCGAAGCGTGTGGTTAGCATTTGCAATTTGGTGTCCTTCATCTTTTTGGTGCCTTCATAGGTTGTCTCCAAGATTTGTCACGCCTCCTTGGCAATTGTAACATGAGAAATCTTGGAAAACTCATCAAGAGAAACAAAATAGAAAATAGCATTTAAAGCCTTGTTATTGGCATTAGCTGCCTCAAGGGCTGCCTTATCCCATTCAGATTTGGCGGCCTTCGGCCTAGTCCATCCTATATCTACAACATCCCAGAAACTCTCATCAATTGAACATAGGAATGCCTTCATATGGACTTTCAAAAATGCATAGTTGCTCCCATCCAAGTATGGAGGAGCATTAAGCGATTGACATCGATCCATATCAAAAGGGGTCTAAGATCGCACTTAGGTAATGAAACCACAACAAGTGCACCTGCTCTGATACCAAATGAAAGGTCAAATAGCGTATAAAACACCAATGAATGTCTAGACCCCCAAATACAAAATTACAAACACAAGCTTATAATCATTTAAAAAGACATCAATTGCCCATTTTCTCAATCCCTTCAAAACAAAGAAGAAATTATACTTTACCACCCTAAACTATACTTTTGATTACACTTTGCACCCTAAACTTTACCACCCTAAACTATACTCTTGATTACCGCCCTAAACCTTACCAAAGGGAATATATATTTTTTAAATATCACTCATTTGTATTGAAAGTTCAAATAGCGTATAAAATACCAATGAACATTTACACCCCCAAATACAAAATTACCAACACAAGCTTATAATTAAACAGTAATGTGTGGAATATGGAATATAAGCTATATCTAAATTGGTAACACACTCTAAACCATAATTAATTACAAACACAGAAGCAATTAAAAGGTAAAGAGAAAGGAAAGAGAGATGCAAGCACAAAGATAACACGTTGATGTGTTATCGAAGAGGAAACCAAAGTACTCTGCAAAACACCTCTCCGCCGCCTTCCAAGTGGTCAATAGTCCACAAGAGAATGAAGTTGGGATACATGAATAGTAAAAGACCCTCCAAACCTAATCTACCCAGTGCACCTAATCCCTCCAAGCTTCTTGCTCCAACAGAGTTACTCCCAACCTTGCGATAAGTTTAATGGATTTGGTTATTCAGAGTGTTAGGCCTAACCACTTTAGTAAGGATATACTAAAGTATATGTTTATGAAATTGGATTTCATAAATATATGATGAATAACTTAAAGGATTAAACCGGGTACTCAAGGATTAAGATGTAGTAATTTTTAAAGTGGTAGTCTCTATTTATGACTTTGTATTACTACGAATATTTTATAAAGGGGTTGCATGTATAATAAAGTCTTAGGATATAATTTATTAATAAGACCTAGAGTGCAATTATATTTATGTAGTGGTATTAAATATAATTAATAGTAACTTTGGGTTTGTCAAGAGTTGATAGAAAAGCCCAAGGCCCATTAGAGCTAGTGTCTTATTGGTCCCTTTTGGTCCCATTCCAAGCTATACACTAAAGCCCAATTGGAAATGCCCAATAGGCCGGCCCAATTAGATAATTAGTTAGTTATAAAGGGAGAAACATACAAAATTTTTCATAAGAGAAAAAGATACATCATTGTGAAGTGGTGTGTATGTATGAGTGAAGCTACTCAATTATTCTCCCTTAGAAACTGATTGAGAGATCACACTTCTTGGGTGTAAAGTGGAATTGGAGTGAAGATTAAAAGTGATCCCAAGTACTTCTAATCTCTTTTTTTTTGAATTTCACCGCACTAAGGTACGTTATTTCGTTCTTAAATTCTGAAATTTATATAGTGCATGTTATCAATTATGAATGAAATAGATCCATGTTTGTTGCTTTCATTGTATGTTTTGTATGAGATATAAAACCAGATTTTCCTACAATTGGTATCAGAGCCAGGTTTTCAATATCATGATTGTATAGCATGTGATTGTTTTAAGAATTTAAGAAAACCGTTATCTTTTTGTTTTAATGTTCTATATGATCACGTTCATAATTTAGTTTTGGAGATTGACTTTGCGTTGATGTGAAATGAATTCCTTTTAATATGGAATTCCGTCTTCAAAACAATTTATGGCCGTGTACATAAATTTTTTTGAATATCAATGGAAGTTAAGAGTCGTTATTGTCAATGGACAATAACTACTCTATTTGAATGGACCAATGCATTGATTCGGCTAGAAGGGACAAAAGTTGCTTGGAAATATAAGCATTGCTTGGCAATATAAGCATTGCGTGAATTTAAGGCATTTGAACATTAAGGCTTATATATATTGACAATCCGTATATTGCAAATCCATACATATATAAGGCTATATATATATATATATATATATATATATATATATATATATATATATATATTGTGGCTTAATTGCCATGTGCATGTGCATGAATTGACAATCCGTATATATATATATATATATATATATATATATATTGCATGAATTGACAATCTTGCGTGAATTGACAATTGTTTTGTATATATATAGAGTGAATTGACAATCCTTATATATTAAGGCTTGCACCACTTGGATCCTTCATTGCATGACTTGGCTTGCATGATTCTATTACGTGGAAATGAAATATATGGATTTAGAATATTCTCATCTAATGCAATCCATATATATAAAGGCTTATATATTAAGGTTTCAACCGTATATTATATATATATATATATATTATATATATATAATATATTATAATTTATAAACCTTTATATATTTATAAATATATATATATTAACGCTAGGATTAAAGTATTTGTTTAATGAAATTTATTCCTAATGAGATTAGGATTATGTTTTCAAGGTTTCTAGCGTTATTATAGTTCTTGATCTTAAAAACCTTTAATTTAAAATATCTATTGGGAGAGAGATACAAGGGTTGGATCTCACGGCTTCCATTATCGGTTCATAGTAGTGTGGGTAAACACCTCGTCTTGGCGTATATGCCTTGCGATCCCAAAGGAGGGTGTTTACTTCATAGTACTACAAGATTGAACTAACCCGTTTAAAGTAATGTGAACAAACATCTCGTCTTGGCGTATATGCCTCGCGATCCCAAAGGAGGGTGTTTTGTTCCATGATACTACTAGTTTAAACACTATAAAGGGAGATGAAATGTGGCTAAACATGATTCTAGATAATGGTGTACACTAGACTAAGTGTAATGTTAACCTCCCAAAGGAGCTATGTCATTATTACTTAGAGGCTAAAGACAAAAACGGCATATTATTAATGTTTGATAAGAGTTATCATGATAGCACTAATAATGAGAATATTTCTCAACCAATTAATATGTTTATAATAAAATTGCTACCAAGGAATTATAGACATGGATTGGGTTGTCGTTGCATATATTATTTTATAGTTTCATTAAGGTTCCCTATTATATGCTTATATGCTAAATTGATAATGACCAGTTTACTTATTATATTCATGTTTATTATTTTCAGATTTAAATCATGGCATCATTTAGCCCACTTGTTGCTATTCTTAATCAAAACAAACTGATTGGATCCAATTATGTTGATTGGAAAAGAAATTTGGACATTGTGTTTACTGCTGAAGAGCACAAATACGTGCTTACTCAACCATGTCATAACTTTCCATCATTAGATGCTCCTCTTGAGGAAAAACAGCGATATGATCATTGGCAGAAATCTAATGAGATGGCCAAGTGCTATATCCTAGAATCTATTTCAAATGTTCTACAGCATCAAATGCAGGATGTAGAACTAGCTTCAGACATTATGCTAAGTTTGAAGGAGATGTTTGGTGAGCAAGGCCGTTCTGCAAGGCAGGAAACTATGAAGCAAATTTATAATACCAAAATGGCTGAAAGTACTTCAGTGAGGGAGCGTTGTCTAAGGATGATCTCTAATCTGAATACATTGGAAGTTTTAGGTGCCGATATTGATGGAGAATCCCAAGTGGATATGATACTCTAATTACTACCAGAATCATTCAAGGAATTCAAGCTTAACTATAATATGAACAAAAAGGTTTATACATTGTCTGAATTGATGAATGAGTTGATAGTGGCGGAAGGCATCCTTGGTACTTCTAGTGTTGATGCCAATATGGTTGAAGCTTCTACTTCTCAACCTAAGTTGAAAGGCAAGGATAAAAGGAAGAAGAAGAAGAAGAAGGACTTTACCAAGAGAGATGGTAAACAAGTTGCCTTAGGAGTTGCCAATAAAGAAAAGAAAACCAAAGGAAAATATTTCCATTGTGGTGAGAAAGGACATTGGAAGAGGAATTGTCCAATATTTAAGGCAGCCAAGAATAAAGGTATGAAAAGTACATTCCTTCTTGAAACATGCTTAGTACAGAATCCCACGGATTCCTGGTGTGTGGATTCAGGTTGTACTAATCATATCTGCAATACTTTGCAGGGGTTCCAGGAGACCAGAAAGCTGAATGAAGGGGAATTGTTTCTTACTTTGGCAGATGGGAGCAGAATACCAGTTGTAGCTGTTGGAGTGTTTAATTTATACTTTGAGTCTATGTTTTTTAATATTGGAAAACTGTTTGTATGTACCTAATGTTCGTAGGAATTTAATTTCTGCAACTTATTTAAGTAAACATGGATATTATGTTATCCTAAAAGACAATGTTGTAATAAAGAAAGATAAAGTGTTTATCTGTTTTGGCAATATTGTGGATGATCTTTATATTTTAACTCTTGACATGCATGAATTATACAATTCTGAATTAGATAGTAGCTCTCATGTAAAATCATTAAAGAGAAAGACTAATCAAAGATGGACTTTTACAGCCCATGGACTTTGATGGATTTCCAGTTTGTGAATCTTGTTTGGAAGGTAAAATGACCAAATGACCTTTTAAGGCAAAAGGTAGAAGAGCCCAAGAGTTGCTTGAATTAGTTCATATAGATGTATGTGGTCCTATGTCAACCCAAGCAAAAGGAGGTTATGAGTACTTCATCACTTTTACGGATGATTACTCAAGATATGGTTATGTGTACCTAATGAGACAGAAGTCTGAAACCTTTGAAAAGTTCAAAGAGTTTAGGCCTGAAGTTGAAAATCAATTGGGTAAACGTATAAAGGCCATTCGATCTGATCGAGGTGGCGAATACCTTCTTGGGGATTTCAAGGATTACCTAATTCAAAATGGGATTGTCTCTCAATTGACTGCACCTGGAACTCCCCAATAAAATGGTGTAGCGGAAAGAAGAAATAGGACTCTTTTGGAAATGGTTAGGTCTACGATGAGTTATTCAACTTTACCAATTTCCTTTTGGGGATATGCACTAAAAGCTGCTATGTATATTTTGAATTTAGTTCCATCAAAATCTGTTCCCAACACACCTAAGGAATTGTGGAGTGGGCACAACCCTAGTACGAAATATCTCCACATTTGGGGATGTCCATCACATGTGTTGAAAGGGAAGTCTGATAAGTTGGAAGCTAAAATGGAAGTATGCATGTTTTTAGGGTATTTAAAGGAAAGTAAGGGCTATTTATTCTATAATCATAAGGATAACAAAGTATTTGTTAGCACCCATGCCAAATTTTTGGAAGATGATTATGTGAATAATTTTAATCCTAGAAGTAAAGTTGTATTGGCTGAATTAGATGAACCTGTAATTGAACAACTAATGGATGACACTAGGAATGATGTGGCTGTATTGGATACACCACAAGACATTACTCATGAGATGACTAGTATACAGGTGCCTCGTCATGGAGTATTGTTTGGCCTCCTATAAGATTTATAAGTTTGAGAGAAACTTATGAAGCTATCCCAGAAGAGGTTGAATTGGATTCCTACACTTATGAGGAGGCAATGAAGGATATAGATACACATCATTGGGTCCAAGCTATGAAATTTGTATTGGATTCTATGTATTCTAATCAAGTATGGGATCTTGTAAAGGCGCCTAACGGCATTATACCTGTTGGTTGCAAATGGGTTTACAAGAGGAAGAGAGGGATAGATGGAAAGGTTGAAACCTTTAAAGCAAGGCTAGTGGCGATAAGGTATTCTAAAAAAGAAGGTATTGATTATGATGAAACTTTTTCGCCAGTAGCCATGCTTAAATCTATCAGAATTCTCTTATCCATTGCTGCTTATTATCATTATGAGATTTGGCAAATGGATGTCAAGACTACATTTCTTAATGACAATCTTGAAGAAGAAATCCATATGATGCAACCGGAAGGTTTCATAGCAAAGAATCAAAAGCATATGGTATACAAGTTGAAAAGGTCTATTTATGGACTTAAGCAAGCATCTAGGTCATGGAACGTCAGATTTGATCAAGCAATCAAAGCATTTGATTTTGAACAAAATCTTGATGAATCATGTGTGTACAAAAGACATCGAGATAAAATAGTAATGTTCCTAGTGCTTTATGTTGATGATATTCTACTCATTAGAAATGATGTAGGGGTAATGTCATCGGTAAAGTTTTGGTTGTCAAGCCAATTTGAAATGAAGGACTTGGGTGAAGCTAACTTTATTCTAGGGATCAAGCTTTGGCCAGATCACAAGAATAAGATGTTAGGTTTATCACAAACTGGGTATATAGATAAGGTTCTAGAACGGTTTAGCATGCAAAATTCCAAGAAAGGATTACTTCCTTTTAGACATGGAGTTCCTCTGTCTAATAACCAAAGGCCTAAGACTCTAGAGGAAGAACATATGATGAGACAAGTTCTTTATGCTTCTATAGTGGGAAGTCTCATGTATGCCATGCTATGTACTAGACTAGATATCTGTTTTTCAGTTGGCATGGTCAGCTGATATCAATCAAATCCAGGACTTAAACATTGGCAAGTTGTAAAGCATATTCTCAAGTATCTACGGAGAACAAGAGATTATATGCTTGTTTACCATAGTAAGGATTTGATTCCCATTGGTTATACAGATTCAAATATTCAGTCAGATCTTGATTTCAGAAAGTCCACTTCAGGTTTTGTGTTCACCTTGGGAGGTGAAGCTATTAGTTGGAAGAGTGTTAAGCAATCTTGTATTGTGGACTCTACCATGGAAGCTGAATATGTTACTGCTTGTGAGGCGGTAAAGGAAGCTATTTGGTTCAAGAAATTCCTTTCTGATCTTGGTGTTGTGAGAATGGAGCAAGTTCCCATCACATTGTTTTGCAACAATAGTGAAGCGGTTGCACAATCCAAGGATCCAAGGAATCATAAGAAAAGAAAGCACATTGAGAGAAAGTATCACATTATTCAAGACTTTGTTGCTCGAGAAGATGTAGTAGTAGCAAAGATTGATAGTGCAAGTAATCTAGCGGATTCCTTTACCAAAACCTTGCCACAAAGGGTTTTTTAGTCACATTTGGAGGGAATGAGAGTTAGATTAGTGCACAATAGTCTTTAGGGCAAGTGGGAGATTATTAGGATATGTGCCCTTAAATCCTATTGTATGATGCTATGTATGACATTATGTATGACTTAATGTTATGATTAATAAAGTTGTTTTATTATTATCTAATACAATGGCAACATGAATATTTGGACATTATCATATAATCCATGAGATGCATAGTATGTGATTTACGTGATTTAGTCACGGAAGATATAGATCACAAGTTCTTTGTAAATTCAGAATAATAGTTTGTAGTCAGTGATGAAAATGGGCATTTCATCTATGAAGACTATAAAATGTCAACTAAGATGATTTGTCTTGATCATGGAAGTGAAGACTTCTAGTTGATATGTTGATATGTTTTAAGAGTTAAGATATATTGAACTGAACCGCTGTGAGATTTATTATTCTACTAACGACTGTCAAATGAATAATAAATCTCACGACTTCTATTTGTATGAACTCTTAATCCTGAGAGAATAATGGACCTGATCATGAGGTGTAGGTTGTTTTGATATATCAGGAGTGAGATCTAAAGTTACAATCAAAACCTCAGTATGTTGGGCAGTCACATTTATTGTTGATGGAACATATATTCTCAAGATGGAATTCGTAACTCTTAATGGAGATATAAAATACTCCCTTACGATAAGTTTAATGAATTTGGTAATTCAGAGTGTTAGGCCAAACCACTTTAATAAGGATATACTAAAGTATATATTTATGAAATTGGATTTCATAAATATATGATGAATAACTTAAAGGATTAAACCGAGTATTCAAGGATTAAGATGTAGTAATTTTTAAAGTGGCAGTCTATATTCATGACTTTGTATTACTACGTATATTTTATAAAGGGGTTGCATGTATAATAAAGTCTTGAGATATAATTTATTAATAAGACCTAGAGTGCAATTATAATTATATAGTGAAATTAAATATAATTAATGGTAACTTTGGGCTTGTCAAGAGTTGATAGAAAAGCCCAAGGCTCATTGGAGCTAGTGTCTTATTGGTCCCTTTTGGTCCCACTCCAAGTCACACATTAAAGCCCAATTGGAAAGGCCCAATAGGCCGACCCAATTAGATAATTAGTTAGTTATAAAGGGAGAAACGTACAAAATTTTTCATAAGAGAAAAAGATACATCATTGTGAAGTGGTGTGGATGTGTGAGTGAAGCCACTTAATTATTTTCCCTTAGAAACTGATTGAGAGACCACACTTCTTGGTCGTAAAGTGAAATTGGAGTGAAGATTAGAAGTGTTCCCAAGTACTTCTATTCTTTTTTTTTGAATTTCACCGCACTAAGGTACGCTATCTCGTTCTTAAATTCTGAAATTTACATAGTGCATGTTATCAATCGTGAATGAAATAGATCCGTTTGTTACTTCCGCTGTATGTTTTGTATGAGATACAAAACCAGATTTTCCTACACTGGCAACTCAACCTCGCGACTGGAACAAGTCGCAAGTTTGAGTCATGAGCTAACTGTCTGGCCAGGCTGAAATTTTTGTCCTGTAGTGCTCTAGCTGTCGTGACCCTTCAGCTCTCCTGCATGCTTCACATGCGTGCCACTTTGGCAACTTGCCAATCGCGAGTCAGTTGTGAGACTCCTTTGATAGCACTCATCATGAGTTTTCTTCACACTCTCTCACACACAACCCTTACATAAATCCCATCTAGATACAGGGTATCTAATTGCTAAACTAAAAGCAAATTTGGCACGGAATAAAGCCAACACATGATTGAATAAATTCAACCTTACACTTCTAATGCAAAAACATAGGTCTCAACGTGGATTCTTTTCAGCCCATTACTAATTATATTGCTCTTGTTGTACTAGTTATATTCTCCTTTTGCATCTACCAAAGACTCAGGCAGTCAAGGGAGAAACCAAAAAGCAAGGATGAAGGCATGCTTTGACTTAGGGGGTCAATGGGCCCCCAAATTTTTTTATAAAAATTATGAGTATATACTCAGTACTAATTTTAGCAATTTTGTTTTATAAAGTTACACTATCCCCCTTTAATAACATTATTCATTCTTTTAAGAGTAATGTTATAGCCACAAAATTTTCTATAGCATTTTTACAAACTACTAAGGTAGCAAATTTATATTGGTTTGCACTTAGTCCACCACTTATACCGCTTTTTTGCTTATCCATAACTACTCATTACATCAGCAATTTATAAAAAAGTTTTTAGCTCTAGCATTCCTCCTTGTAAATAACATTAAAAAAAAAAAATCTATAATGATAGGCCAAGAATGTATTGACCCTTTATGGTAAATTAACCAATTAATTAGTCAAGTGAATTAATTAAGTCAATTAACATGCAATATACGTGGTAGCACAAACAAATCACCAAATAACTAAATGCAATGGAAAATAAATTTGACACGGTGATTTGTTTACGAATGGGAAAACCTTCGAGACAAAACTCCACAAGGTGAATTTATGGTCACCACTTCCGAGAATCTACTATTATCAAAACAAGCGGTTACAAGTAAAGGCATCCCAGTACGTTATACCAACCTACAGTTGAACCCTTACCCCAATACACAATTGGAATTGTAATGTAGTGACAATCTCTCCTTTTAATGCACGGCTCTAAGTACGTGACTGACCAACCGATGTACGGATCCTAGTACGTGACTAACACACCAACTTGAGAAAGATGTTGGCTGTAAAGTTCTTCAATTCATCCACACGATGAAGATCAAGAAGCTCCTTGGTCACAAAACCCTACGACGTACGAACGTAGCAGTTTCTTCGAGAGAAAGATGAACTGAGACGGCCCTTAAAATAATCTTTATATATGTCTAGGGTTGTGAGAAAAGAAAACCTAAACACATAGCTTGGATATGCATGAAAAACATATCAAAAAAACTGATTTTCCTAATTCTCGATAGATACTGCTGATGAGCTTATCTGTCGAACTTCACATTTTAAATCTCGATAGATACATTTGTCGAGCTATCTGTCAAGCTTTAAAGAACAACACTTCTTCACTTGATTCTTAAACAGATTTGCATGGCTTTAACTCTTGACTTGAACAAAATGTTTCTTGAAGACTCAAACCATCCTAAATCTACCCAATTACAGGTAAAGTGCGTTTTGTCAAAGGATTAACTAATTCTAAATGTCATATGTTCTTAACATGATCCACATATGTCCTAACATATAGATATAAAATCTAAAACAAAATATACAAAAAAAAAAAAAAATTACCAATAGTAAATCTAAAACAAATTAAGCTCAATCAACCAATTTTATCCAGAACAAACAATCGGACCTTTTAAAAAATTTTAAATAAAATTATTTTGTCATTACCCAGTTGCAGCATCAAAGTCACACACACCCAAAAAAAAAAAAAAAAATCCCTCAAGCGGCTAAGTAATAATAGAGCTAAAGTTAGGAGTTGCTGTACATAGTTAACAAACAAAGCCGTCCCCTGTAACTCCAAGTCCTGGTTTTGTCCTTACCAAAAAGTCACATATTTGGTTTATTGCTATACAAAAATTTAAGTTTGAGTTATAACAAAGAAATAACAATCAAAGTCTACATCTTTTTATTTATTTTATGAGAAGCTTATGAGTTAACTTTTATTCAAATTAAATTAGTAGCGTTTACATCATGAGCAATAAGAGCATCTAAAATCCTAGGAGTTTCCTCCATACAAGTCACAAAATCATCAACCCGTTTTTCATTATCTTTTCTTTTTCCTAGTTTTTTTTTTTAATTTTTTTTTATTTATCAATCATTTGGGTTGTTCTGGCAATTTGAACCAAAAACTCTATGGCATGCCGAGGCAAAGTGGCAAAATATCACTCTTTTGGAACTCGATATCGTGAAAATTGAGTTTTGTGTGGAACTCGATATTTTACCAATATCGTGTTCCATGCGTGTTTTGCCATTGTGACCTGGGTTGATGTAGATTTTCTGAATATAAAATACCATGTGGAACTTGATATTAGTGTTCTGACATTTTCTTAGCAATCTTGTCTTTATTGGTGCTACTCTATTCTCATTGCTTCCGCTGTCACAGTAGCCGCTGCAGCCTTTTGCTGTAGAACCTCCAATGTCTTCCAGCTGTTGTCCTTGGGTTCCAGACCTACAGCTACCGTTGTCGAGGAGTCCCGCACCACACGTTGTGAAGTGGTGTGGATGTGTGAGTGAAGCCACTTAATTATTTTCCCTTAGAAACTGATTGAGAGACCACACTTCTTGGTCGTAAAGTGAAATTGGAGTGAAGATTAGAAGTGTTCCCAAGTACTTCTATTTTTTTTTTTGAATTTCACCGCACTAAGGTACGCTATCTCGTTCTTAAATTCTGAAATTTACATAGTGCATGTTATCAATCATGAATGAAATAGATCCGTTTGTTACTTCCGCTGTATGTTTTGTATGAGATACAAAACCAGATTTTCCTACACTGGCAACTCAACCTCGCGACTGGAACAAGTCGCAAGTTTGAGTCATGAGCTAACTGTCTGGCCAGGCTGAAATTTTTGTCCTGTAGTGCTCTAGCTGTCGTGACCCTTCAGCTCTCCTGCATGCTTCACATGCGTGCCACTTTGGCAACTTGCCAATCGCGAGTCAGTTGTGAGACTCCTTTGATAGCACTCATCATGAGTTTTCTTCACACTCTCTCACACACAACCCTTACATAAATCCCATCTAGATACAGGGTATCTAATTGCTAAACTAAAAGCAAATTTGGCACGGAATAAAGCCAACACATGATTGAATAAATTCAACCTTACACTTCTAATGCAAAAACATAGGTCTCAACGTGGATTCTTTTCAGCCCATTACTAATTATATTGCTCTTGTTGTACTAGTTATATTCTCCTTTTGCATCTACCAAAGACTCAGGCAGTCAAGGGAGAAACCAAAAAGCAAGGATGAAGGCATGCTTTGACTTAGGGGGTCAATGGGCCCCCAAATTTTTTTATAAAAATTATGAGTATATACTCAGTACTAATTTTAGCAATTTTGTTTTATAAAGTTACACTATCCCCCTTTAATAACATTATTCATTCTTTTAAGAGTAATGTTATAGCCACAAAATTTTCTATAGCATTTTTACAAACTACTAAGGTAGCAAATTTATATTGGTTTGCACTTAGTCCACCACTTATACCGCTTTTTTGCTTATCCATAACTACTCATTACATCAGCAATTTATAAAAAAGTTTTTAGCTCTAGCATTCCTCCTTGTAAATAACATTAAAAAAAAAAAAATCTATAATGATAGGCCAAGAATGTATTGACCCTTTATGGTAAATTAACCAATTAATTAGTCAAGTGAATTAATTAAGTCAATTAACATGCAATATACGTGGTAGCACAAACAAATCACCAAATAACTAAATGCAATGGAAAATAAATTTGACACGGTGATTTGTTTACGAATGGGAAAACCTTCGAGACAAAACTCCACAAGGTGAATTTATGGTCACCACTTCCGAGAATCTACTATTATCAAAACAAGCGGTTACAAGTAAAGGCATCCCAGTACGTTATACCAACCTACAGTTGAACCCTTACCCCAATACACAATTGGAATTGTAATGTAGTGACAATCTCTCCTTTTAATGCACGGCTCTAAGTACGTGACTGACCAACCGATGTACGGATCCTAGTACGTGACTAACACACCAACTTGAGAAAGATGTTGGCTGTAAAGTTCTTCAATTCATCCACACGATGAAGATCAAGAAGCTCCTTGGTCACAAAACCCTACGACGTACGAACGTAGCAGTTTCTTCGAGAGAAAGATGAACTGAGACGGCCCTTAAAATAATCTTTATATATGTCTAGGGTTGTGAGAAAAGAAAACCTAAACACATAGCTTGGATATGCATGAAAAACATATCAAAAAAACTGATTTTCCTAATTCTCGATAGATACTGCTGATGAGCTTATCTGTCGAACTTCACATTTTAAATCTCGATAGATACATTTGTCGAGCTATCTGTCAAGCTTTAAAGAACAACACTTCTTCACTTGATTCTTAAACAGATTTGCATGGCTTTAACTCTTGACTTGAACAAAATGTTTCTTGAAGACTCAAACCATCCTAAATCTACCCAATTACAGGTAAAGTGCGTTTTGTCAAAGGATTAACTAATTCTAAATGTCATATGTTCTTAACATGATCCACATATGTCCTAACATATAGATATAAAATCTAAAACAAAATATACAAAAAAAAAAAAATTACCAATAGTAAATCTAAAACAAATTAAGCTCAATCAACCAATTTTATCCAGAACAAACAATCGGACCTTTTAAAAAATTTTAAATAAAATTATTTTGTCATTACCCAGTTGCAGCATCAAAGTCACACACACCCAAAAAAAAAAAAAAAATCCCTCAAGCGGCTAAGTAATAATAGAGCTAAAGTTAGGAGTTGCTGTACATAGTTAACAAACAAAGCCGTCCCCTGTAACTCCAAGTCCTGGTTTTGTCCTTACCAAAAAGTCACATATTTGGTTTATTGCTATACAAAAATTTAAGTTTGAGTTATAACAAAGAAATAACAATCAAAGTCTACATCTTTTTATTTATTTTATGAGAAGCTTATGAGTTAACTTTTATTCAAATTAAATTAGTAGCGTTTACATCATGAGCAATAAGAGCATCTAAAATCCTAGGAGTTTCCTCCATACAAGTCACAAAATCATCAACCCGTTTTTCATTATCTTTTCTTTTTCCTAGTTTTTTTTTTAATTTTTTTTTATTTATCAATCATTTGGGTTGTTCTGGCAATTTGAACCAAAAACTCTATGGCATGCCGAGGCAAAGTGGCAAAATATCACTCTTTTGGAACTCGATATCGTGAAAATTGAGTTTTGTGTGGAACTCGATATTTTACCAATATCGTGTTCCATGCGTGTTTTGCCATTGTGACCTGGGTTGATGTAGATTTTCTGAATATAAAATACCATGTGGAACTTGATATTAGTGTTCTGACATTTTCTTAGCAATCTTGTCTTTATTGGTGCTACTCTATTCTCATTGCTTCCGCTGTCACAGTAGCCGCTGCAGCCTTTTGCTGTAGAACCTCCAATGTCTTCCAGCTGTTGTCCTTGGGTTCCAGACCTACAGCTACCGTTGTCGAGGAGTCCCGCACCACACAGACCATTGCACTTACCGTCTTCGCCGTGCATCTTGCTCCGATAAATTTTTTGCACAGTGGTCGTCTCGCCTCGATATACTAAATCGTGGAAGTCTCATGGTCATCGAAGGCTGGACGCGCCCTCATGCATCGACCAAAGAAGTTGTGCCTCAGTCACGCACCTCACTCTATTCCTACTGACGTTATCAAGTGATGTCATCACTACCACGTCAGCTAAGGCTAATGTCATTATCGAGTCCTCTGTTGATGTCACAAGCCATGTCAGATGACGTCATCGTTGACGACCATTGACCGGTGTTTGACTTTGACTGAGGTTGACTTTGACCGAGGTTGACTTTTCTCCAGCGTTGACTTTTGCAGTCCAGGTGCTCTATATCCAGTTTTCGCATAGATTTCATTTTTGCAGTCCATTTTTGCATATTTTTCTTCTAAATGAAGAATAAGGACAGGTCTTCTTCTTGTTATAATAATCGTCGCTGACAATCTAGCAAACGTTTTTGCAATTTTGGCAAATGTTTTGGCCACAATATTAAGACTTTCTATCTTCGCAACAAATCAACTATTTCAATTTCTGCTGCTACTGTTGCTAACACTGAGAGTGTCCAGCCAATGGCTTCCGTCTTTGCATAGTCTAAATCTTCAGTTCGCACTTTCACCATGTCCACAGGTGACCTTAAAAACATCATCGCTAATGTTATTCGTATGATTGGTAATGCATCTTATTCCTCTTCTCTTTCAGCTTTATCTAGTATGTCTCCTTCCTCTTGGCTTATGGATTTTGGTTGTTGCAATCACATGACAACTCACTCGTCCTTATTTTTTGAACTTAAACCTACACCACACCCTGTTAATATTTGCACAGCAAATGGTTCCATGGTTTCTGGTCATAATATAGGTTCCGTTTCAACCTCCAACCTCTTGGTTCCTGAGGTCTTTAATGTTTCTAACCTTTCTTACAATTTATTTTCTATGGGACAATTAGCTAAGTTGGGTTATCGCATTATCTTTGATTATTTCTGGGTGTATTGTGCAAGATTCGAGGACGGGCAGGAACTTGGGACCGGTCCCAGAGTTGGGCGTATGTTACCCGTGGGCAACCTTCGTCTTCCACTTGTTGCTCCTATTTCT
Organism: Lithocarpus polystachyus; assembly: GCA_033629205.1. Lineage (NCBI taxonomy): Eukaryota > Viridiplantae > Streptophyta > Magnoliopsida > Fagales > Fagaceae > Lithocarpus > Lithocarpus polystachyus. The sequence continues at coordinate 326,367 of JAWTZU010000019.1, read as the reverse complement.
GTTGCTGCAACTGCTACAGTTTTTTCAATTCCTTACCTTGCACTTTAGCATGATCGACTTAGTCACGCATCTTCCTCTCGGGTACAACAATTAGCTTCTAGGGGTTTGTTAGGTTTAGTGTCTACAGAAAATTTTGATTGTGTTTGATGTCAGTTAGGAAAACAGCCAGCTTTGCCTTTCAATACTAGTGAATAAATAACCAAAAATATCTTTGACCTTATTCATTCTGATGTTTGGGGGCCTTCCTCCATTTCTAGTATTGGTGGGTCTCGACATTTTGTTGTCTTTGTTAATGATTACTCAAGCTATAGCTGAATTTTTAATATGAAACATCGTTTTGAATTGTTGCAAGTATATTCTAATTTTGCAAAAATGATTAAAAACTCAGTTTTCCAAATGCATCAAAATTTTTCGATTTGATAATGCTCTTGAATACACTCAATATGCTTTCCAAGCTGTTTTGCATTCCTATGGCACTGTTCATCAACTAACTTGTCCAAGTACCTCTCAGGAAAATGGTAGAGCTGAACGAAAACTTCGTCATATTCTTGACACTGTTCGTGCTCTCCTTTTCTCTGCCAAAGTTCGTGCTCCTTTTTAGGTCGAAGCTGCTCTTCATGGTATTAATCGCATTCCAAGTCCTGTTATCCAAAATCAAACTCCATATGAGCACCATTTTGGGTCACCTCCAGACTATCACCACCTTCGCTCCTTCGGTTGTGCTTGATTCGTTCTTCTTCAGCCACATGAGCATAACAAACTTGAGCCTTGGTCAAGGCTTTGTTGTTTTCTTGGCTATGGCAAACTCAAATTGGGTATTGGTGTTATGATCCTATCTCTCATCGTCTTCGTATCTCTCGCAATGTTGTCTTTTGGGAACATCGCTCCTTTGTCGAGCCCTCTCACTTTCGTGCCTCCCTATCTTCCTCCTCTGTCTTAGATCTTTTTCTAGATGAGGCACATATTCCTTCTGTAGCTGCTCCTGATCCTCCTGTAGCTGTTCCTAATTCTCTTGTAGACTTCTTTGTCCAACCACCAGATGTCCTTGATCCTTTTCCTAGTTCACCCTTTAATGTGAACAGGTCGAAAACGAGCTACCTCACCCTGAGCTTAGGTCCCCTACTCCTGCTCCGCTTGAAGATTTTGTACAAGACATTCCACCTTATCACTCAGCTCGGGTAAGATCCATTCCTGTACATTTACTTGACTATCATTGTTACACTGCCCTTGCTACACTGCACGAGCCTCACACATATCGTGAGGCTTCTACTGACCCTTTATGGTAGATTGCAATGAAAGAGGACCTTGATGCATTATCTAAAAACTATACTTGGGATTTGGTGACTCTCCCTCTTGGGAAATCTGTGGTTGGTTGTAAGTGGATTTACAAGATTAAGAGTCACTCTGATGGGTCCATTGAGCACTACAAAACTCGTCTTGTTGCAAAAGGTTTTACACAGGAGTATGGGATTGACTATGAAGAGACCTTTGCTCCGGTTGCTCGTATCTCATCTGTTCGTGCCCTCTTAGCTGTTGCTGCTGCAATAAATGGGACCTTTTTCAGATGGATGTCAAAAATGCATTTCTTAATGGGGATTTAAGTGAAGAAGTTTATATGCAACCTCCTCTTGGTTTCTCTGTTGAATCAAACAAGGTTTGTCACCTTCGACGTGCACTTTAGGGCCTTAAACAAGCTCTACGAGCTTGGTTTACCAAATTCAGCTCTATCATCTCTCGCTTGGGTTACATGGTTAGTCATTATGATTCTTCCTTTTTTCTTCGTCGCACTGACAAATGCACTATTTTACTTCTCCTGTATGTGGATGATATGATCATAACTGGTGATGACCTCAGTGGCATTCAAGAACTCAACGATTTTCTTAATTAGCGGTTTAAGATGAAATATCTTGGACATCTTAGCTACTTCTTGGGTCTTGAAATCACTCATTCTACAGATGGACTTTATATTACTCAAGCCAAGTATGCCTCTGAACTCTTGTCTCGAGCTGGACTTAGTGATAGCAAGACTGTTGACACTCCAGTTGAGCTTAATACGCATTTGACTCCCTCAGGAGGGAAACCATCGTCTAATCCCTCTCTTTACAGATGCTTGATTGGCAGCCTAGTTTATCTCATTGTCACTCGTCCAGATATTTCCTATGCTATTCACCAGGTGAGCTATTATCTGTCTGCTCCACGATCGACTCACTATGCTTCTGTTCTGTACATTCTTCGATACCTAAAGGGCACTCTCTTCCATGGTCTTTTCTACTCTGCTCAGTCTCCTCTTGTTCTCCATGAATTTTCTATTGCTGATTGGGCAGGAGAACCCACTGATCGTAGGTCCACTACTAGTTATTGCTTTCTTCTTGGTTTTTCTCTGATTTCTTAGCGAAGTAAGAAACAATCTCATGTGGCCCACTCCAGTACTAAAGCAGAATATCGTGCCTTTGTTGATACCACATCTGAGCTCCTTTGGCTACGATGGCTTCTCAAAGACTTCGGTGTGTTCACATCTTCTGCTACTCCTCTTTATTGTGACAACCAGATTGCCATTCATATTGCTCACAATGATGTCTTCCATGAACGGACTAAACATATTAAGATCGATTGTCATTTTATCCATTATCATCTTGTCTATGGTGCTCTCAAGTTGATCTCAATCTCCTCTAAAGATCAACTTGCAGATATCTTCACCGAGTCACATCCTAAGAGACGCCTTCGTGATTTGGTTGACAACCTCAAGCTGGTCTCACATCCACCTTGAGTTTGAGGGGGGTTATTAACATATATAGTGTTGTGGGCTTTAGGCCCAACTAGATTATTTGTATAGCACACATTCTTGTACTACACTCTTGCTTGTACTGCACACATATGCCTCCTATATAAAGGCACTCATGTATATTCTATAATTTGAGAAATACAATTCAATTATTCAGTATTTCTAACAATTAGAAAAATCAAGTTCTGTACAATTTTTTTTAAGTGGAACTCGCTAATACTAGTGTCAAGTTCTTTGCAACTAAAAAAAATGTGAAACTCAATATTAATGATGTCGAGTTCCACTGCAACTAAACCTAGAAGAAAAAGACCCTGTGAAAGTACTTGCAAATGTTACTTTTGTGAGACGAGTGCAAGGAAAAAAGCAAAAAATAAATGATACAATAAAGGTAGGGCCAGGAAAATTGAAACTTATTTATTTTGGAAATCAAGAATGGCCGATTGTGCATGCAGGCAGGGGCACCTCCATGTTATGGCCGATTGGAAATCAAGAATGTTACTTTTTCTATTGCTCTCTTTCTTATACAATATGCCACACAATGGCCGATTGTGCATACAGGCAGGGGCACCTCCATGTTATGGTTAGGGTGTTCACCCTGACTTTAAAAAATATATAATATTTTTGAAATAAAAATATTTTTTATACGATAAATAAAAAATGAACACTTTAAAATATAGTTACAAAGACCAATAACTATAAACACAATTACAAAAATTAATAAGTTGAGTAACTACAAAATTAATGTTGTGGACAAAACAAAAACACAATTGATAGGCCAAAAATGTATTGACCCCTTGTGATGAATTAATTGATTAATTAGCCAAGTTTATTAATTAATCAAATTAACATGCAATGTATGTGGTAGCACAAATAAGTCACCAATTAAACTAAGTATGCAGCGGAAATTAAATTGACACGGTGATTTGTTTAGGAATGGGGAAAACCTATACGGCAAAAACCTCACTGGATGATTTTAAGGTCACCACTCCCGAGAATCTACTATTATCAAAACAAGCGGTAACAAGTAAAGGAATCCCAGTACCTTATACCAACTTACAGTTGAACCCTTACCCCAATACACAATTGGACTTGTTCTGTAGTGACAATCTCTCCTTTTCAATGCACGGCTCCTAGTACCTGACTAACCAATTGTGCGGATCCCAGTACGCGACTTGATCACCAACTTGAGAAGGATGTTGGCTGCAAAGTTCTTCTATTCATCACACGATAAAGATCATGAAGTTGTTTGGTCGCAAAACCCTACGGTGTACAAACACAACATTTTCTTGAAGAGAATGAAGAACTAGGGCAAATTGGGTCACGGTCACACCTTTCTTCACACTTATGGATTTGTGCTCTTGTGCAATTGTGCGAAACCTTTTTCAGCCCTTAAAATAATCCTTATATATGTTTAGGGTTGTGAGAAAAGAAAGCCCATCTATCGAGCTAGCTGTCGAGCCACGGGCTTCAGCAGCTTTTAAACCTCGATAGATGCTAACTGTTGAGCTTAAAAATTATGCACTTTCTGACTTCATTCTTGGACAGACTTGCATGGCTTTAACACTTGAACTTGAAACCTTGTTTCTTGAAGCATTAAACACATCCTAGATCTACCCAATTACAAGTAAAATGGGTTTTTTCAAAGGATCAACCAATTACAGAAAATAGAGACATATGTTCCTAACATGATTCACATATGTCCTAACAATCTCCTCCTTTGGCAATCCGTTACAAAACCACAAAAAAAAAAAAAAAAAAAAATGAGATATGAGAGAAGTCATAAATCACTCAACTTATATTCACTTGTTGAATACAATAAAATCTATCCTAACATAAACTCTTGAAAAACTTTGCAAGAAGAGTATGACAAGTAGACTTTGACAACCTGTATTTCTGAAACACTTTAAACAAAAATCATTAAGGCATCTTAGTGTGAAACAAAAATATAAGATTGCATACATTAAATATAAGAAACATGTGTATAACAAAAGAAAAGAAACAACACATGCAAAGATAGGTGAAAGAACTGTAATAACAACCTCAAATGTATATAACATCAAGTACAAGGTTTGCTATCACAATATGATCAAAAGATCTAAGGTACAAGAACTATGTATCTAAAATAGAAAGAAAAAGATACATAAAGTCCTCACTACATCCCTCAATATACACACTCCCCCTAACAAAAATCTCTTATACTAACGCTCCCCCTATGAGTATGACTACTCTCATATCCAAAACTACTCTCCCCTTTTTGTCATGATTGACAGAGGGTAAGAGTATCAATTAGACATCTTGTCTGCACTGGAAGAGCTAGCATCTCCATCCGCATCATCATCGTCGTCAGAGTTATCATCGTCCTCGGATGCCTCAAGAGAAAGAGAGGAAAATTCCACAAAGCCATCAAGGTCAGCCTGTCGTCTGGCAATACGGCCGACACGGGTGTTCACTTGACACACTCATTACTGAGAGTGTCGAGGCGAGCATCCATGAACTGAAGCTGCGCCATGATCGCATCTAGAGTCACACCACCCGCAGAGGAAGAGGGAGCGGAGGTGGATAGAGCTGAAGGAGTGGGAGGAGCTGCCGATCCAGACCGCCTCGTACATAGCTACACCTTGCTCCGTTTAACGATAGCGGCGTCTATGACACACATTACATGGAAGTGGTCGGACACAGGAAAGGGGACATAAAAATGGTGTGGAATCCTCATGATAGCTGAAGGGAAGATGAGCTTATCATGGGTCGCCGTATCCCTATATACATCTATGATGGAAAGAATAAAATGGGAGGGAAAATCTATAGTGAGATGCTTTAACAAAGAAAGCAAAAATCGTGCACGTGGATCGATAATAGAGTTATAATGAGATAAAGGAAACAAAACAAAGGTCATAACCATGTTAAGAAACCGAGGGCCTTTAGCAAAGGCCGTACAAGGAGTGAATTGACGATCACCCTAATCAGAGGGACACTCACAAAAAGCAGATATAAGCTTGTCTTTGGACACAGTCCTAAGACGCTCACAACCGGGGTAGTTAGGATGTGCTACCCTCGGGACGAAGAGCACATGGGATACAATATTTGGAGTGACCACAATGCACGTACCTCGAATGTGAGTAACAAAAAGAGGTAGTGAATAATCAAATCAATGCATGTTGGAGTAAAACTCCTGGATCAGCACGGATGGACAAGTAACCGGGACGTCATACAGTGACTCCCAACCCCTACTGTGAATGACAGTGGGTAGGTCAGTGTTGGAGAAGTCTGATAAAATGACTTGGCATTCTGAATGAATGCCTCGTCTAGAAAAGTTCACAAAGAAGTCCGATTTGGACTTCTCATCATGGAACCGGACGTGAGAGGGAGTAGGGTTAGAAGAAGTCGATGTCCCAGAATGAAGAGGGTTCCGGGATGGAGTAGATTTACGTTTAGGTGCCATGACACAACTAACATAAACTAGAGAGAGAGGGAGAAAGAGACACGCAGAAAAGCACCAAAGCAGTCAATATATAATAATATAGAGAATGTAAGGTACGTATGTATGAAAATGAATGAGCATGTGATATGCAATAGTAAAAACATCATGGGCTCAGCCCAATCCAATCCTACCAGCACACATGTTTATAACAAAGTAAACACACATCTAAGAATGCATGAAACATTGTTACAATGCAAGTGAGATGTAATGCATGATGTTTTAAAATAAAAAAAACAACACCCATCCCAAAAATTTCACAAAAACTTCATCAATTTTGAAAAACCCCAAAATTTCCAAAAAATTCCAAAAAGTTAGGTCAAATGCATGAAATGTAGGAAAAAGAAGGATTAGGACCCTTACCAAGTGAAGAAAAACTTTATCTAGGCAAAAAAATCCTTGAGGATGAAGTTTGGAGTAAGAGAGAGTGGGTTTTGAGAGGTGAAGAGGCAATAGTAGTCGAAAGAGATCGAGAGAAATGAGATTTGAATTGCGTTGACCCTATATAGAAGCTCAATAATTCTCAACAGTTCGAGAGGTGTCGAGGTTTAAAACTTCGACAAATTTAGCTATCGAGATGGTGTCCAGAGGTGTCCACAGCAAAAACAAGCTCGGTGGATTGAGGTAGCTGTCGAGGAGCTATCGAGTAGACAAAAAATCTTACGATGGATCAAGGAGCTATCAAGAAGCTATCGAGATTGCGATAAAAAGAAGCTGAAGAGCTCGATAGATAAGCTAGGTATCGAGAGGTGTCAAGCAGTTATCGAGGTTGCTTAAAAACAATTTTTTTTTTTTTTAAAGAAGAGAAAAACACAAACAAGAATGCAATCGAACAACAACTCAACCAAAGATTCAAACAACATTTTAAGCTCTCAAAACCATCTCTCAACAATAAAAATGATAGGCATTTAGATCCCAAAACACACACACACACACACACACACACACACACACACACTAAACAAGTCTAACCAATTTTATATTTCAAAAACAAGTTAAAACAGTTTAGTGAGCATACATTAACACATATATTTCTTGTGATGGCCAAATCACATTGTACCTGCACATGTATCAAAAATAGTAAAGAATATTGCGTGTTGTGTGTGAAAAACATTGCAAGATTGCATAAGTGTCTACATGTTATGACGATTTGAGATATGAGAAAATCACTTTAACTCAGACGCAATCATAACTGTTTGATGGGGACTATCACCTTCGAGGTACATCTTATAACTCCCACATCTCCTAGAATACACGCTTGCAATCATATTTAAAGCATTTTGATTCTTTTTGCTTTTTATTTTTCTTTGCATATTTTTCTTTTAAGCAAATCATGCATGGGCAAATAAGAGAGAGAAAAGAAATACCCAATTATGTTAAGCATTTGACATTGCACTTTTGCTATACTGAAGCATACGGATGTCATTTCATGATTGGCAGGCAACAATGGTGAGGTGGTTATTTATGCATTTCTGTTAGGATTTTCTAGTGCTTCCCATCAAAAAGAGTGATAAGAGTGTTAAGTACAAGAGATAACTTAATCTTACTCATCGCAAACACGAGCCACAAAGCTCACTTACACGTATGTACCTGTAACCTAAAACACTTGAACACAAACAAAACTTTCATTAAGCTTATGACAAGTTGAACACAAGGCACGTATATAAGCAAGTAAAATGCTATCAAGTTTGTAAACAAAATATATCATGTGAGCAAAGCTTGATCAAACAAGATCAGTCATTAAAGAATGACTACAATGAACATTTAGCAAGTAAATGCTCATCCGGACATGCAATGCAATGAAGACCAATCACAATGATCAATTGCATATCCAACACAACCAATGCAAAATACATGAAGTATTTGCATCAAGGATACAAGATCCTACTAGGATACAAGTGTGAGGTACTTAAGACATATTAGCAATATCTTAAAAGTACAAAAAAAAAAAAAAAATGCTACAAAGCATTGAGATAGACACAAATATTGAATATAAGACAGAAATTAAGAACAATGTACTTTAAGCTTTAAAAGAAAGCAATGTAAATAAACAACAAACAGCAAGTTCTAGCATTTCCTCCCCCAATCACCATACTCCCCCTATCAATGACCATCTCCCCCTTTTTGTCATGGAATAGCTAGTTTCCATGTTCTTCTAACTTCCTCTGAATTTGGTTAACTGAGTCTGGAGATATGTGAACTTTGTGTCAAAGCAAATGTGTTGGGAGTGCATGATGGTAGTTAGACCAGAAATTTTGGTATTGATCTCTTGAAGAGTTGCCATGATGTTGTCTAGCTTTTCATCAGAAACATGGAGGGTAGAACTTGAACATCCCAGAGTATCATGGCTTTCTTGCTTGGTGCTCTTTTTGGTGTGACTTATACTAGCATTTAGGGTGCGGATGTTTATTGGGCTTAGCTGTGGGTATGGACGCTCATCTTCCGAAGGACGCACACCTTTGAGCTTCAAGATTTTTGAGATAAGACAGCAAAAAGGAATACAAGCAGTCCATTCAACCATTTTTGCCAAGATGTGAAAAATATGAGAACACACATCAATCTCCTCGATCGGTCGAAAATTAGACTCGATTAATCGAAGCTCATACAAATTGTTTTTTAGCAGAATTTTCCAACTCGTCCCAAGCCCGTTTGACGTGTAGGGTTTTATGTTTTACCTTAAGTATAAAAGGAAAAACCCTAGCCATGTTTTTAGGTTGTTGTTATTTATGCTGTGTATATAAATCTCTAGTGAGATCTAGAAGTGTTTGCCTTCACATATACTTAGGGTTATCAAGAATCAAGATTATGTCAAGAGCTTGATGATCGATTCGGTTGCTGCATAAAGAGCTTAAAGATACACAAGTGGGAGTACTTGTGGTTGCTGTGAATCCAAAAAAGAAGTAGTCCGTGGACTCGGAGTTGTCACATGGACGTGGTAGTAAGTTTCCTACTCGAGGTAGTAATAGAATGTTAGTGGTCTAAGTCGTTATTGTGTAAACTTCAATTCTTTCATAGTGGATCTGTTTTACATTGAAGATAGCTAGGTTAAATCCTCCCCAGGTATTTTACCGGCTTGGTTTTCCTAAATTATCATATCATTGTGTTATTTCTTTTTCCACTGCTTTACATGATATGATTTATATGTGTTAACCTAGATCTGAATAATTTGACTAAGTAATCACTTGGCTTATTAACTAGGTTAATCTGGTTGTGTTTTAAGGGGTTTAAAAACATACAAGTGGTATCAGAGCGGGTAGCTCTTTTGTTTTAGATATTTTGATCTAAGAGTTGATCTTTGATCCCTGTTATCATGGATAATTTTAAGTGTCTTACTATTTTTGACTGTAATGTTTTGAATAAAAAGGACATTATTGTTTATGTTGATCTTTTTGATGCTTGTGAAACTCTTAGTAAGGAATTATCTAAATCTTTGAAAATTGCTAAGAAATTCAAGGAAGAGTTAAAAATTGGCTAATCTTAAAAAAGAGAAATTGGTTGTTAGATTAGATTAATCTAAAAAAAAAAAATGAATTTTTGAGAAATCAAATTTCCTCTCAAGATGAGAAGATGAAAAGCTTGGAACAAGAATTAGTTGAATTTAAAGCTAAAATTAAAAATTTGACTAGTACCAAGCCTGCTGTTGATAACAGAAGTGTTTCTGTTTCTCTTAAGCCTAAAACTGAGAAAGTTTATATCCCTCCTTTCAAGAGGAATAATAAAGAAAATGCTTATTTTGTTAGGTCAGACAAAGGTAAAAGTTCTGATGTAGACGCAAAAGTTTCTAAACCTAAGTCTAATCCTACTGTTAGAGAGCATAATAAAATTGTTTTTGTGCCTACCTGTCACTTTTGTAGTGTTGTTGGTCATATTAGACCAAATTGTTCTTTGTTGAGGTAAAAACCAAAATCTGAGACTAGATTTGTTGTTAGGAATACTGATGTTCCTAAATTTGTTCCTGTTTGTCACTTTTGTGATGTCTCCGGTCACATTCGTTCTAATTGTCATAAATTGAAATTCAAAAATTTTGTATTTCAATCTAGGATATGTGATGATATTTCTTCTGCCATAATTCCATATAAATTGTTTCATATTCTTTGAAAAATTTAAGCTTGTTGGCTTGTGAAAGGAATTTGTAGGATTTCAGTTTTTCTCAGAAGATTGGTGTAATCCCTAAAATACACTCTACTTCACATGGATTTTCACCTACAAAGCCGAAACTCGTGCTATATGGGTGAGAAAAGATTCTCTAAGGTGAGTGTTGCCGACTTGTCCTTAAATTAATTCTTTCAATTATTTGTGGACATGTTTTGTTTTTGTTTTTGGTTGATTTTTTTTTCGGTTGTTTTTTATTAAAAAAATCCAAAAACATTGAAAATTTTCAAAAAGACAAAAATATTTTATTTTGTGTCTAGTTTTATTTTTCTTGAGGACTACATGAATTATGATATCTCTCTCTTGATTTAGTACATGTTTGATATTGTGGAGAATCATAAAAGAATATATGTTATATAAGTACTAAGCTAATTCTGATTTTGTATGAGTATGTACTAGATTGTACAGGTACTTATGGGTTAATTAAGAAATTGATATTTTTTGTTTGTGTACCCTCTATAGCTTAGTTAAACACTGTCATGCATTGCATTTGCATTTTTAATCATTTAGCATAATGTGTGCTTTTTGTTTTTGGTAATAATTTTTTTTTAAGCCAAAAAGATTTTTTTTTTTTTTTTTTGTATTACACATCATGGATATGTAATTAAGGTTGGTCATATTATCTTTACATAACATGTTTATGTATCTTGTTTAGCTTGGATGAGCTTATTTTATTGCACTTTACTAGTTTGAACTTTGTAGTACTTGATGTGTAGGAAGATGTTTACAGTTTTTGATCACATGATCTTGATCTTGAAGCCACATGCTTTTGATTGTAAGGACTAAAAAATCCTAAGAGAAAGGCATAAATAGCCATCTCACCACTGTTTACTAGCCAATCATGAACATCTTAGTATATATCTTATGATTTTATGCTCGAGAAAGTGTAGCACATGCACAAAAAGAACATAAGGTGTAGCCTCGAATTATAATAAACTTCAAATTGAAATAAAATTGGTGTGTACATTATCTTGGCTATCTGAATAAATTTCATATCAAATCAAATTGGTGTGTACATTATGAGGTAAATCAAGAAACTTATATGATTGCAAGCTTTTATTCTAGGATATGTGAGAGTTATATGATGTAACTCTTTAGGTGATAGTCACTTTCAAACTTATGTGATGAATTTTGTAGAAATTGTGATTGATTTCTATTCACATATCACCTCACATGTATCTCAAGTTTTTGCTAGTTGCACACACTACACAAGTTACTCTTTGCTAAACTTTGTACATTATATTGTGTGTGATCTTGTTGTGGCCATTCAAGATAAAAAAAATTCCTTGATTCTAATGCAAAATGTGTTTGTAGTTTGAGAATTTAAGGAAAAATTGATTGAAAATCTTAATTTTGGGAGATCTGGGTTCAATACAAGTGTTTTTGAAAATCATTTCATCTCATACTCATGCACTTTATTCATAAAATATTGTGCTTTGAGAAGTTTCTGCATGAAATTGCTCTATTTTTCAAAAATTTGAGTTTTATAGATTTTTGATCGATCGAGGGTGCTTTTTAACCTATCGAAATTGCGTTAAAAATTTTGGTTTGAATTTGCCTGGCTTGATTGGTATTTGATCGATGCTCGACCGATCGACACTAAAAAATTTTCAGTTTCTAAGATTTTGACCAAATTTTTTTTCATGCATCATTTATGTTTAGGATTCACATGCATTGCATTGTTTTTTGTATCCATCTTGTAATTTTGCAATCATATCTCTCATTATTTCCACACATAACATGCATACACTTTACTAAATTAGGTACTCAACTTGATTTAAAAATTGATTGATTACTTTTTGAGTCCTTCGTACAATTTAGTATATGCTATTTTTTTTATGTGTAAACTGTAGAAAATATTTTTGTTAAGAGATATGATGGATAATCAATATGCAAATATTTTCTCTACTCATGCAACTGATTATGGGTCACATAGTGTCAAGTTTGCATTTATTGAAAGAGAGAATATTTTCTTGATGTGTATCTTCAACTTAGTTTTTAAGTTTGGATTGTGTATTTTTCCCCACCTCCTGAATTTTCCCCAAAACCATTTTTCCCAAAACATGTTTTCTTTTTCCTATTTTAATAAGGGGAGAAAAGTTTGTTTTTAACCTTTGTTGTTCATAGGGGAAGTTGTTGCTCTTCATAGGGGGAGTTGTCTCTATTTTCTATAGAGCTAAATTGTTTTTGTGTTCCCTTGATTCTCTATTTTCTCTTATCCTTTGTTGCGTATGTTTACTATTTACTTTTTGATTAAGTTGTCTTTGTCAATATGTGACAAAAAGGGGGAGAAATAGGTGAAATTTGGAAAAGGTTCTAAAAATGTTTTGTTTAAGGGGAGATAAAAGTGTTTTTGAAAGGGGGAGAAAATAATTTTTATGTATCTAACTTAGGGGGAGAGTTAATTTGCATATTTTTTATTTGCTTTAGTTTGATTATTTATTGTTTTACTTGTATTTTCCACACATGCATTTATGTGTTTGTTGAGTGTTACAAGAATATACAGGTTGATTCAGTCGTGTTGCTGTCTACACTTGCAACTGATAGATAGTAGTTAGGTTGAATTTGTTTTTGTTGAGCATTTTGTTATAATGGGCTATTTTTGTAACTTTGAGCATTTTGTTTATTTTGTGTTTTGTCATGGATTGCCAAAGGGGGAGTTTGTTAGGTTCTAAGACTTTAGGTTTAAATGTATTAGAACTTCATTATGTAATGTTGGCAAACCATGATCAAAATGTTTTGTCTTGTTTTAGACTTGCTCAAAGTGTGTGCTTATGTAAAGTTAGAATCCAGTGTATTACAGGATTTACTGTGTAAATCTGCTGGGCTCGATCGATCAAAAATTAGACTCGATCGATCGAAGCTCGTGCAGATTATTTTTCTGCAGAATTTTCCAACTCAGCGCAAGCCCGTATGATGTGTAGGGTTTTATGTTTGCCTTAAGTATAAAAGGAAAAACCCTAGCCACGTTTATATGTTGTTTCTGTTTATGCTGTGTATGTGAATCTCTTGGGAGATCTAGAGGTGTTTACCTTCACATATACTTAGTGTTATCAAGAATTAAGATTATGTCAAGAGCTTGTTGATCGATTCGGTTGCTACATAAAGCTTAAAGATACACAAGTGGGAGTACTTGTGCTTGCTGTGAATCTAAGAAAGAAGTAGCCCATGGACTCGGAGCTCTCACATGGTCATGGTAGTAAGTTTCTTACTCAAGGTAGCAATAGGATATTAATGGTCTAAGTCGCTATTGTGTAAATTTCAATTCTTTCATAGTGGATCTATTTTGCCTTGAGGATAGCTAGGTCAAATCCTCCCCAGGTTTTTTACCGGTTTGGTTTTCCTGGGTTATCATATCGTTGTGTTATTTATTTTTCTGCTGCATTACATGATATGATTTACATGTGTTAAGCTAGATCTGAATAATTTGACTAAATAATCACTTGGCTTATTAACTAGGTTAATCTAGTTGTGTTTTGAGGGGTCTAAAAATGTACATTAATTTATCACAAGTGGTCAATACATTCTTGGCCTATCAAGTGGTATCAGAGCAGGCACACTCTGATTAGGGTTAATCTTTGCTGTGTGATCCATTGACCCCTGTTTGTCATGGATAGAGGACAGTCTCTCATTATACCTTCTTTATTTGATGGCACTAACTATGCATACTAGAAAGTATGCATGAGAGCTTTCTTACAATCTTTAGATGAGAAAGTGTGGCAAGCTATGGAGATAGGCTGGACCAAGCCTACAGAAGTGCCGGCTGACTGGGATGATGCAAAGATCAAGGCGGCAAACTTCAATAGCAGGGCATTGAATGCTTTATTTAGTGCAGTCACGAATGAGGAATTCAAGAAGATATCCTCTATTGAAATTGCTAAGGAAGCATGGACCATTCTCTAGACAACCTACGAAGGAACCAAGACTTTCAAGGATTCAAAGCTTCAGAGGCTCACTACAAGCTTTAAAGAGATCAGAATGGAGGAGGATGAGTCGTTCGATGAATTCTATGCCAAGCTCAAGGACATAGTGAACTTAGCTTTTAATTTTGGGGAAACCATTCCTGAACCCAAGATTGTGAGAAAGGTGCTCAGATCTCTATCCGAGAGATTCCATGCCAAGAACACTGCCATTGAGGAATCAAAGGACATCAACAAAATTCCTTTGATTGAGTTGGTTGGAAATCTGTAGACCTATGAGTTGGGTTTGACAAGGTTTAGGAAATCGGGAAAGAGTAAGAGCAGTGATACTGATGAGTCTTCTGATGATGAAGATTCTAAGATGAAGTCCTACTTAACTAGGCAATTCAAGAAGTTTATGAAGAATGCTAATGCAAAGGGCTTCAATAAGGATCATAGATAGTCGAGTTCTTCTTAGTCTAAGAGCCAAGACAAAGGGAAGAAGGATGCTAGGGATGTCGGTCGGTATACTATTCCCTTAGGACCAAAGTGCTTTGGGTGTCAAGGTTTCGATCATATGAAACAAGAGTGCCTTATGTATCTCAAGACCATTAGGAAGAGCAAGGCACTTGCTGCTACGTTGAGTGACACTGAGCCTAAAGATGATTCTAATAATGAGAATGATGGAATCCTAAATGCCTTCACTGCCATCGTAAATCCTACTGAAGGTATTGTTGAAGATGTTGATGAAGAAGAGGAATTGGTGGAGTCTAAATTTGAAAAGATGGATGAGCAAGATGACATCCACATAGCTTATGCAAAGTTATACAAGGTCTCAAAAAAACATGAGAAGTTGTATAGGTTGGTCACCAAGAAGCTTAGTGATATGGAGGTTGAACGAGAAGAAATCTCCACAAAGTTTGATGAAGCCAATCAGACTATTGGAGCATTGAGATTTGAGAATAATTTCTTGGCCGAGAAGACCAAGAAGCTTGAGGCAGAATTGTTCCTAGTCAGAGTTCAATTGGAAAGGACTTCAAGTGCTAAGCTCAATGAGATGCTGAGTCTTCAGAAATCGGCTTTCGATCAAACCGGTTTAGGGTATGATTTCTCTTCTCCTAGTATTGCTTCTATTAGTACTATTGTTTTTATTACTCTTGCTAATAATATTGAAACTAAGAACAACGATGTTAAAAATGAATTAGCTAGTGAGAACATAGACAAAGGTAAATCTATCTTTAGGATCACCCTCTAAGCATGATAAGAAAGAGATTAAGAACCCTAGGGCTAAGAAGGGAAACTCTCAAAAGCCTAAACAGAAAAAGTAACATTTTTGTCATCACTATGGTACAGATGGACATACTCGACCTAATTGCTACAAGTGGTTAGCCACTCAAAAGAGCAACAGCATGATCGCGTCGGGAGACTAGAATTAGTTTTCATCCTCTTTTGCTCCTCTTGGAGATCTTCTCAAAGCCTTCATGTTCCTTTTGAACTTGAACGGTTTTAATTCTTCCCTCACCATCGGATCAAGAGTTTTCTAAACGGAAAGGTTCTTCCAAGGTGTGGAAGGAAAAGAGCTCCAAGTGATTCTGTCACTTCTTCTCCCTCTCCCCTTCTTGTGTGTTTAGCTTTACTGTTTTGAGTCAGTCTAGTTTTATGCATTTCTTTGTTTAATTTGTTTTTGTTTGTTTTCTTTTCAGTTTGGTTTTTTTTTTTTCATATAAAAAAATTGAAAAATTGAAAAATACAAAAATGGTGTGTGTTTGTGTGCATTGGTACTTGTGTACCTTGGATGGCCATTGAAACAAAGTTTTCTAAACTTTGTATCTCTTGTAACTTAGATGAGCATTTCTATACACAACTAAGCAAGTGAGCTTTGTGGCTCGTGTTTGTGATGAGTAAGATTAAGTGATCTCTTGTACTTAACACTCGTATCACTCTTTTTGACGGGAAGAACTAGAAAATCTTAAGAGAAAGGCATAAATAACTATCTCACTATTGTTGCCCTCCAATCATGAAATGACATCCATATGCTTCGGCATAGCAAAAGTGCAATGTCAAATGCTTGACATCATTGGGTATTTTCTTTTCTCTCTCTTATATGTCCGTACATGATTTGCTTAAAAGAAAAATATGCAAAGAAAAATAAAAAGCAAAAAGAATCAAAATGCTTTAAATATGATTGCAAGTGTGTATTCTAGGAGATGTGGGAGTTATAGGATGTACCTCGAAAGTGATAGTCTCCATCAAACAATTATGATTGAGTGTGAGTTAAAGTGATTTTCTCATATCTCAAATCGTCAAAACATGTAGACACTTATGCAATCTTGCGATGTTTTTCACACATAACACGCAATATTCTTTGCTACTTTTGATACATGTGCAGGTGCAATGTGATTTGGCCATCACTAGGAGTACTTGTGTTTATGTATGCTTACTAAACTGTCTTGACTTGTTTTTAAAATATAAAATTCGTTAGACTTGTTTTGTGTGTGTGTGTGTGTGTGTGTGTGTGTGTATGTGTGTGTGTGTGTGTGCGTGTTTTGGATTTAAATGCCCATCATTTTTATTGTTGAGAGATGTTTTTGAGAGCTTAAAATATTGTTTGGATCTATGTTTGAGTAGCATACTTGATTGCATTCATATCTGTGTTTTTGTCTTCTTTGAAAAACTATTTTTAAGCAATATCAATAGCTTCTCGATAGCTTTCGACAGATAGGCTATCTATTGAGACACTTCAGCCTTTTCTTATCGCATTCTCGATAGCTCTCGATAGCTAGTTTGATCAATCGAGAAACTTTTTGTCTCTTCGACAACCGCTCTACAGCTCTCGATCGATCGAGATTTATGTGTGATTATATAAGGAGCCATCACGATTTCATATCTCACACATTCGATCTCTCTTGACAGTTTTCAAGCATTTCACCTTCCAAACTCACTTTTCTCTCTCTAAACCTTCACTCCACGTGATTTTCGGCCTGTTCTTGCTTCTAATCACTTGGTATGACCTCTCTACCTCTCATTTTTCATGCATTTCATGCATTTAGATCTAGGTTTTAGGTTGTTTGAAAAATTTTAGGGTTTTTCAAAATTGATGAAGGTTTTGTGTAATTTTTGGGATGGGTGTTGCTTAAATAAGTTTAAAACCTCATGCATTGCATCACACTTGCATTATAACAATGGTTCAAGCATTTAGATGTGTGTTTACTTTGCTGCTATGCTGTGTGCTAGTAGGTTTGGATTGGGCTAAGCCCATGATGCATTTAAATTTGCATGTCACATGTTCATGCATACGTACCTTCCTGTTTTTATCATTTGATATTACAATTGCTTGGTACTCTTCTGATAGTCTCCTTCTCTTTCTTTCTTTCTCTCCTTTTTACTTTAGTTGCATCATGGCACCTAAGCGTAAGTCTACTCCGTCTCAAAACCCTCTTCATTCTGGGGCATCTTCTTCTTCTTCTTCTCCATCTGACCCCACTCCCTCTCACGTCCAGTTCGGTGATAAGAAGGCCAAACCAGACTTCTTTGAGAACTTTTCATGACGTGGCATTCATTCGAAACGCGAAGTCGTTCTGTTAGATATTTCTGACATTGACCTGCCTACTGTCATGTACAATAGGGGTTGGGAGTCACTATGTGGCACCCCAGTCATGTGCCCTTCCGTGATCATATAAGAGTTCTACTCCAATATGCATGGATTTGATTCTTTTATACCTTAGTTTTCTACTTGCATTCGAGGTATATGCATGGTAGTTACTCCGGAGATTATTTTTGAGGTACTACACGTGTCTAGGGTAGCGGATCCTGACTACCCAAGTTATGTGCGTCTGAGGACAGTGTCCAAAGATGAATTCGCGTCTCTGTTTTATGAGACACCATCATCTTGGGGAGACCGACAAAACACCCCTTGCTCGGCCTTTGCTAAAGGTCCGAGATTCCTAAACATGGTGATGACATTTGTTCTTCGTCCATTGTCTTACTATAACACTATCACAGAGCCTCGTGCTCGATTTTGTTGTCCCCCATTAAGGATATCACTATTGACATTCCTTCACTCTTTATACTTTCCCTTATAGATGTTTATAAGGACTCTGCAACTCGTGATAAGCTCATTTTTCCTTCTGCTATCACGAGACTCATTCGCCATTTTTTTGTCTCCTATCTTGAGTCTCCCTATTTCTCATATATGTATGGCATTGACGCCGTTACCGTGAAGCCAAGTTTTGCACAACTTCGCTCGAGGCAACCCTAGACGCAGAAGGCAACTCCTCCGACTTCTACCACTCCATCTACCTCCGTTCCTTCTTCTTCAGTGGGTGCAGTGACACTTGAAGCCATCGTGGCAAAACTTTTGCGCATGGATGCTTGCCTTGATACTCTCAGCAATGAGTTATGTCAAGTGAACGCTTGTGTCGGTCGTATCGCGCGACGACAGGTTGTGATAGGTGGTTTCACAGTGGCTTCCTCTCCTTCTTTGCCAGCTTCTGAGGATGAGAGTGATAATGGATCTGGTAGTGCTGTTGATGCTGAGGATGATGATGATGGCTCGCCTAGTGATGATGAGATGTCTACTTGATTTACTTTCCCTTTTGTCACTCATGACAAAAAAGGAGAGTAGTTTTGAGATGAGAGTAGTAATACTCATAGGGGGAAGGTTGGTTTAGGAGATAAGGGGAGTGTTCATATGTTGAGGGATGTAGTGACGATTCTATGTATCTTTTTTCTTTTCTCCGTTTCAGATACATTATATCTTGTATATTGGTCTTATGACCATTTTGACATACATTGTACTTATATTTGGTTTATATATATTGATGTATGTTCGTTCACCTATCTCTCCATGTGTTGTTTCTTTTCTTTTTTTATACACATGTTCCTTATAAAGTGTATGCAATCTACTATTTCTGTTTCACACTAAGACGCCTTGATGAGTTTTGCTTAAAGTGAAAGTCTACTTGCCATAAACTCTCTTCTTGCATAGTTTTTCAAGAGTTTGTGTTAGGATAGATTTTATTGTGTTCAACAAGTGAATATGCATAGTTGAGTGGTTTTATTGTCACGGATTACCAAAGGGAGAGATTGTTAGGACATATGTGATTCAATGTTAGGTACATATGTCACTAATTTGATAAAACGCACTTTACTTGTAATTGGATAGATCTAGGATGTGTTTAATGCTTCAAGAAACAAGGTTTCAAGTTCAAGTGTTAAAACCATGCAAGTCTATCCAAGAATCAAGTGAGAAAGTGCTGGATTTTAAAACGCGACAGCTAGCATCTATCAAGGTTTAAAAGCTGCTAAAACCCGTGTCTCGATAGCTAGCTCGATAGATGGCTATCTATCGAGGTTTATGAAACTCTGTTTTTCAGGGCCGTTTTTCATCCAATCTGTGGGTATATGTTTGGGCTTTATTTTTTCATAACCTTAAATATATATAAGGAATATTTTAAGGGCCGTAAAAGGTTATGCACAATTGCACAAGTGTGAAGAAAAGTGTAACTAGAAACCTAGTTTGCCCTAGTTCTTCTTTCTCTTCAAGAAGTTGTTGTATTTGTACACCATAGGGTTTTGTAACCAAGCAACTTCATGATCTTCATCGTGTGATGAACAGAAGAACTTTGCAACCAATATCTTTCTCAAGTTGGTGATCAAGTTGCGTACTGAGATCCGCGCAATTGGTTAGTCACATACTGGGAGTCGTGCATCGAAAAGGAGAGATAGTCACTACAAGACAAGTCCAATTGTGTATTGGGGTAAGGGTTCAACTGTAAGTTGGAATAAGATACTGGAATACCTTTACTTGTAACCGCTTGTTTTGATAATAGTGGATTATCGGGAGTGGTGACCTTAAAATCACCCGGTGGGGTTTTTACTGTGTAGGTTTTCCCCATTTGTAAACAAATAACCATGTCAATTTAATTTCCGCTGCATATTTAGTTTAATTGGTGATTTGTTTGTGCTACCATGCATTTTTTTTTTGTTGATTTGATTAATTAATAAACTTGGCTAATTAATCAATTAATTCATCACAAGGGGTCAATACATTCTTGGCCTATCAGTTTTAATATTTGTTGCTAACAATTACATACGAGATTGCAAGAGATTTAGAGAGAAGAACTAAAGAAATGAGGAAACAAAAAATCAATTTTTTAAATTTGGATTTTTTTTTATGAAACTTGTATTATCTGGATTTGTGATTTGTTCATTTTTTTTTTTTTGGTTTGTCTAAAAGTTTTTCTAGGAAATTGAGCAATTCCAAATGTTTACTTTTTTGGTTCTATGGGTCAGTTTGTAATTTTTTTGGGGAGGGGGGCAAGTGTATATATTTTGGGCGTAAAATTGTAAAACTTTCGTGCAAATATATAATAGTCAAATTTTTAATGAATTTTGGGGGGGGGGGGGGGGGTGGGCTATGCCAATACATGGCTCCGTCCCTATTTATAAGGGTTTGAGAGGCGAATGTCCCAGGTTCAATTCCTGCAATAAAAAGCGCCTGAAAAATAACTCCATGCTTGACACAACACTGTGTGTTTTATCTATGAAAACATATTGTGTTTTATCCTTATTCATTAATGTTCTTTCTCTTCCTCCCCATTATAATCTTCTCTTAAGAAAAATAATTAATTTTGTTACTTGAAAATATCATTTGTTGTGCCAGGTAGTCCTTTCTCACCCTAAGTCCAAACTAATCCCAACCTTGCCATCTCGTTTCCCATATGGACTATTTATATACGAACAAAAGGAAATTTTGAAAAAACTTGAAAGTAAGTTGGAATTTAATTTTTAAGTTTTAACTAAAGAAGTTGCCACATAGAACGCTGCTCAACATATCAAAAACGTAGGGAAACACATAAAAGTAGAAAGATAGGCTGTTTATGGCCAAATCAATGGGGGGTGAGGTTTAAGACTGCCTATAGTACAATTTAAAAGAGGGGAAAAGAAAAAATAAAGGTTCTAAAGTTCTACTTCTAGGGCCATATTGATAGTTCACTGGAATTTTTGTGATCATCAAAACAATATGGTTCGAGCTTGATGGGCTAAAAGTTTGTCAGTAATAAAATTGAAGGATGTAGCTTCATGAAGAAAATGGGTGAAGAATAGTTTATATTTCATAGGTGGAAAATTTTGAAATACAATGAATATTAGTAGGCACATGTCAATGGGAAAAATCTGTAGAAAATCACGTTGTGCAGATAGCACCCCAGGACTCAAATCAATAACAGTAAATAAGCAAAAATTAAAAAAACAAGCACACACAAAGAACACAAGAATTTACGTGGTTCAGCAAACTACCTACTTCCATGGAGACGACGGAGAAATTTCACTATAAAAAAATAGGGAGATACAATAGTGCACAAGAACACTCTCAAGAAACCCAAATCCCAATTACACCCTAGCTCTCTCTCACTCACAAGACAAGAAAATACTATTCTTTTTCTTATGCAGCTACTGCTAGGTTTTTAGGAATTACTCTCATCACATGGCTGCACTTGCTAGGTTATTAGGAATAATGTCTATAGCCGTAACTAATAACATATATATGGGGATATATGTTAGGTCGGCTGCCTTGGACTCCTAATACAACAAGTATTTGGTAATTGACTTGGGCTTGTGGCAATTCAAGCCACAAACACGAGCCCACTTCAACAAATCTCCACCTTGGCTTGAATTGATCAAGCTACACGAGCAAACTCCTCCATTGCCTCCACCTTAGCCCTTAAGGGCTCACAAGCTGCAAACACCAATCAAGTCCAAGCAGTGCTTGAACTTGTCTGTTGGAACTGGCTTTGTTAACATATCAGAGGCATTCTCACTAGTGAGACTCTTTGACAAAGAAATATCACCAGACGAAACCCATTCTCTGATCTTATGATACCGCACAACAATATGCTTTGTTCTTGTGCAATATACCTGATTTTCCACCAAATGAATTGCACTCTTACTATCACAATGTAGCACCATGCTATCCTGCTTGAAACCAAGCTCATTAACCAGTCCACTAAGCCAAACAGCTTCTTTTCCTGCCTCTGTCATCGCCATATATTCTGCTTTTGTAGTGGATAAAGCAACTACATCTTGTAGTATAGACTTCCAACAAATTGGGCCACCAGCAAACCTAAACACATAGCCTGTCATGGACTTTCTAGAATCAAGGTCCCCTGCATAGTCGGAATCCACATAACCCACAACTTCTATACTAGCTCTTTGATCAAATAGGATACCGAAATCACAAGTGCCTGTAAGATATCTAAAGATCCACTTTATTGCATTCAAATGCTTTTTACCTGGATCTACCATATACCTACTAACCACATTAACTGCGTGAGAAATATCAGGCCTAGTGCACACCATCAAATACATGAGACACCCAACTACATTCGCATATGGCACTTTAGACATATACTTTGACTCCTAATCTGAACTTGGACACAACTGTGAGGACAATTTAAAAAGGGTAGAAAGCGGTATACTAACTATTAGGATATGTGCCCTTAAATCCTATTGTACGATACTATGTATGATATTATGTATGACTTAATGTTATGATTAATAAAGTTGTTTTATTATTATCTAAAATAATGGAACATGAATATTTGGACATTATCATATAGTCCATGAGATGCATAGTATGTGATTTATGTGAAAAATCACAGAAGATATAAATCACAAGTTCTTTGTAAACTCAGAATTATAGTTCGTAGTCGGTGATAAAATTGGGCATTTCATTTGCAAAGACTATAACATATCAACTAAGATGATTTGTCTTGATCATAAAAGTGAAGACTTCTAGTTGGTATGTTGATATTTTTTAAGAGTTAAGACATACTGAACTGGACCGCTGTGAGATTTATTATTCTCCTAACGACTGTCAAATGAATAATAAATCTCACGACTTCTATTTGCATGAACTCTTAATCCTGAAAGGATAATGGACCTAATCATGAAATGTAGATTGCTTTGATATATCAAGAGTGAGATCAAAATTCACGATCAAAAGCTCAGTATGCTGAGCAGCCACTTTTAGTGTTGATGGAACATATATTCTCAAGATGGAATTCATAATCTCTTAACGGAGATATAAAATATTCCCCTTAGATAAGTTTAATGGGTTTGGTAATTCAGAGTATTAGGCCTAACCACTTTAGTAAGGAGTTACAAAAGTATATATTTATGAAATTGGATTTCATAAATATATGATGAATAACTTAAAGGATTAAACTAGGCACTCAAGGATTAAGATGTAGTAATCTTCAAAGTGGCAGTCTACATTCAAGACTTTGTATTACTACGAATATTTTATGAAGGGGTTGCATATATAATAAAGTTTTGGGATATAATTTATTAAAAAGGCCTAGAGTGCAATTATATTTATATAGTGGTATTAAATATAATTAATGATAACTTTGGACTTATCAAGAGTTGACGGAAAAGCCCAAGGCCCATTGGAGCTAGTGTCTTATTGGTCCCTTTTTGGTCCCACTCCTAGCCACACACTAAAACCCAATTGGAAAGACCCAATAGGCCAGCCTAATTAGATAATCAGTTAGTTATAAAGGGAGAAACCTATAGAAGTTTATTTAAAAAAAGAAAAAGAAAAAGAAAAAAAAAGAGACATCATTGTGAAAAGGTGTGTATGTGTGAGTGAAGCCACTCGATTATTCTCCATTAGAAACTGATTGAGAGACCACACTTCTTGGGCAAAAAGTGGAATTTGAGTAAAGATTAAAAGTGTTCCCAAGTACTTCTAATTTTTTGTTTTGAATTTCACTGCACTAAGGTACGCTATCTTGTTCTTAAATTCTGAAATTTACATAGTGCATGTTATCAATCATGAATGAAATAGATCCATGTTTGTTGCTTCCGCTGTGTTTTTTTTCTACTGTGTGTTTTGTATGAGATACAAAATTAGATTTTCCAACACTAACAGGTTTTGTATCAAGCATACTAAACCTCTCTAACACCTTCTTAAAATATCCCTTTTGAGATAACCACAATTTACCAGCCCCTCTATCTCGGTAAATTTCTATCCTAAGGATCTTCTTGGCAGCTCCAAGATCCTTCATGTCAAATTCACTACTCAACATAGACTTCAACTTCACAATTTCTTGCTTACTCTTTGCAGCTACTAACATATCATCAACATATAGAGCAAGAAATATATATGAGCCATCAGCAAATACTCTAAAATAAACACAGCAGTCATACTCACAGCGCATGTACCCATGTGTGACCATGAATGAATCAATTTGTTTGTAACATTGCCTGGGAAACTGCTTCAAGCCATATAATGATCTCTTCAACAGACAAACATAATCTTCCTTGCCAGGTTCTTTGAAGCCTTCGGGTTATTGCATGTAAATCTCTTCTTCTAATTCTCCATGGAGGAATGCGGTTTTCACATCTAGCTGCTCTAACTCCATGTCATGCATTGTCACAAATCCTAGGATTACTCGAATTAAGGTGTGCTTCACAACTGGTGAAAAATCTCATTATAATCAATTCCTTCTCTCTGTGAGTAACCCTTAGCCACTAACCGTGCCTTGAATTTTTCACCTTCCTTTTCTGACAATGCTTCTTTCTTGCGGAATATCCACTACAACAAATACCCTTCTTTCCCTTGGGCAATTTCATTAATTCCCAAGTCTTATTCTTCTGTAGTGACTCCATCCCTTCTAACATTGCTACAAGCCATTTATCATTGTCTTTCTTATTTGTAGCCTCCTTGAAAGTGAATGGATCTCCACCGCTAGTTATGAGAGCAAAACTAACCGTGTCTTCAAAGCCATATCTCTGTGGTGCTTTGTGAACTCACTTCTCTCTACCTTTAGCAATTGAATAAGGATCTTCTCGTTGCTGCTGTGGATCAATCTCAACATCACCCTTATCACTAGGTGAACTATTCTCGTCAAACTCCACCTCAACAGTTAATTTCTCTTGTGGACTATCATCACAAGTCTTTGCTTCATTCTGTTTCAACATAAAGGCTTCATCAAATATGACATCTCTGCTGGTCACCTTTTTCTTTGAGATTGGATCCCAAAGCCTGTACCATTTAACACCTTTTTCAAAACCAAGAAATACGCATTTTCTTGACTTCGAATCCAATTTAGAATGCTCTCCATCCTGCACATGCACATAAGCTGGGCAACCAAAGATTTTTAAACTCAAATTATCAACTGGTCTACCTGACCAAACCTTTTCTGGAATCTTGAAATCTATGGTTGCGATGGAGATCTATTAATAATGAAGCTTGTTATGTTAACTGTCTCTACCCAGAACACCTTAGTCATCCCTGCATTCAATCTCATGCATCTGGCTCTTTCTGCTAA
The DNA here is from genome assembly GCA_033629205.1 of Lithocarpus polystachyus. Taxonomy (NCBI): domain Eukaryota; kingdom Viridiplantae; phylum Streptophyta; class Magnoliopsida; order Fagales; family Fagaceae; genus Lithocarpus; species Lithocarpus polystachyus. The sequence continues at coordinate 300,723 of JAWTZU010000019.1, read as the reverse complement.
GGTTCCGTTCATTCTCTCTGCAACCCCATTCTACTGTGGAGTTCCTTTAACTGTGAAGTGACGAGTAATGCCTTCTAATTCACAAAATCTTATGAATTCTTTATCTCTATACTCTAGTCCAATATTTGTTCTAAGGTATTTTACTTTTCTTCTAGTCAAATTCTCAACCTGTAATTTCCACTTTTTAAATATGCCAAACATATCAGAATTATGCTTTATAAAATAAATCCATACCTTTCTAGAGTAATTATCAATGAAACTAACGAAATACTGAGCACCGCTATAAGAAGAAACTGATACTGGACCCCAAACATCTGAATGAATGTAGTCAAGAACACCCTTACTTGTATGAGAGCCTGTCTTGAAACTGACTCTATGATACTTCCTATACACACAATACTTGCAGAAGTCTAGCTTGCATGTCTTCACCCCCTTCAATAAATTTCTTTTGTGCAACACTAACATACCATGTTCACCAATATGGCCAAGTCGCATATGCCATAATTTTGTGTCGTCAGTGCTGGACTCCACCGGAGTGGTGACTGCAACTCTTCCTACAACTGTGTTTCCAATCAATCTGTAAAGCGTGCTTACTTTCTGTCCCTTCATCACCATCAAAGCACCTTTGGTAATCTTCATGATTCCACCTTTTGATGAGTATGAATAGCCCAAATCATCCAATACTCCTAAAGAAATTAAATTCTTTCTAAGATTTGGAACCTATCTGACATTACTAAGAACTCTCATGACTCCATTAAACATATTGATCTTCACGGTACCAATTCCAATAACTGGGCATGTAGCATCATTACCCATTTGGACCATACCACCGTTGTAAGGCTTATACGTGTCAAACCAATCTTTCTTTGGAGTCATATGATATGATCATGCTGAATCTAAAACCCAAGATTCCAATAGAACATTGTTACTTGATGAAACTGAAAGTAAATCTGCACCAACTTCATTGTCATCTGATGTTTCTTCAGCAACACTAGTTGATTCTAGGGGCTTTTTTCCATTCTTCTTCTCCTCTAAATGCTCTTTCAACTCTTTACATTAATTCTTGTAGTGCCATTTCTTGTGATAATAAAAACACTCTACATCTTTCTTTGCACATGATTTAGACTGTGATCTATTCCTGTTAGAGTTCCGCCCTCTTGACCTGCTTCTACCCCTATTTCTTGACTCAGACTTTACAATAAGTCCATCAGCCTGAGAACCATCACCATCTTGCTTCATCTTTATGTGTGACAAGAGAGCACTAGTCACCTCCTCGAGTACTATAGTCTCTTGTCGGTACATCAACGTAGTCACTAGATGATTAAAAGAAGTAGGAAGTGACGCTAATAAGAGTAACACTTTATCTTCGTCCTCATAATTCACCCCAAAACTTGACAGTTGGGTGTTCAACATATTAAATGTGTTGAGATGCTCCAACAGATCAGAACCCTCCTTCATATGCAAACTATACAATTGCTTCTTTACCAACAACTTGTTATCATATAAAGACCTTCTAGTTTTTCCCAAACCTCCTTTATGGTCTTGGGTTCTAGGATGTTGTGAATGACCTCATCACCTAGGTTGAGACGAATAGCGCTAGCTGCTTTCTCATTCATCTCTACCCATTCTACATCCTTCATCTTTTCCGGTTTCTTCTCCTACCCAAGCAAGGCCTTATGAACTCCTTGTTGAATTAGGAGATCCTTCATCCGTCTTTGCCAAAGTGAAAAATTTCCCTTACCACAAAATTTCTCTACATCATACTTTGTGCTTGACATCTTTACTGTGTTCAAAGGATTGAATCCTAACCTGGCTCTGATACCACTTGTTGTACAGATAGCACCCCAGGACTCAAATCAATAATAGTAAATAAGCGAAAATTAAAAAAACAGGCACACACAAAGAACACAAGAACTTACGTGGTTCGGCAAATTGCCTACCTCCACGGAGACGACGGAGAAATTTCACTATAAAAAAATAGGGGGATACAACAGTGCACAAGAACACTCTCAAGAAACCCAAATCCCAATTACACCCTAGCTCTCTCTCACTCGTAAGACAAGAAAATACTATTCTTCTTCTTATGCAGCTGTTGCTAGGTTTTTAGGAATTACTCTCATCACATGACTTCACTTGCTAGGTTATTATGAATCATGTCTATAGCCGTAACTAATAACATATATATAGGGATATATGTTAGGTCGGCTGCCTTGGACTCCTAATACAACAAGTATTTGGTAATTGACTTGGGCTTGTGGCAATTCAAGCTACACAAATCAAATTATCAAGGCTTGTAAAGTTGCAATGTTTACAAGATTCTTTTATATAAAAGTAAATATGTATGTTGGAGTTGGATTAAGAAAACAAAACCTATTTATCTTTGTTTCTATCATCCTAAAATTTCCAAGGGTCCCCTGTGCCCACATTCATTCACTCATGAGAATCTGGCATTGGTACCTCTGTTGCAAAAGGTACCAATGCCATTAAGCTTAAAATGTAATCCATTTGGATGCAACCTTTTGGTGAATACTTATTTGCTTAGCTGAATGTTGATTAAAGACATGTTGGTCTCACTGATGATTAAAGACATGTTGGTCTCACTTATTTGCTTAGCTGAATGCAATCTTCATCGTTTAATTGACTGTTTGGTCTCACTGATGATTGGAAATACTTTCTTTCCCACAAAAAGGCCTATTTCAATATAGATCACAACATGGATCTAATCAATTTTAATTTATGGAGTAATGTCAGCAAGATCTGTATTATTTCACTGGAGATTCTAATGACATGTTGATGCAATTTTCTATTGCATGTGAATGGAAGTTTTATACAGAACAGATTGGTGCTTTGCCATGTACATATTCTCTTAAACATTGTTGTTGCACTTCAACGACTTACTTTTATAGAGACAGTTGCATAATCCATAGAAAGTGACCCAATTTAAAATTTTAGAAACATGGCACTGTGGAGTCCCTAGGTGAAATCCTTTCTAAAGTTCATTGAATGCAATTGCATCGTTGTCAAATATTAAATAGTGAGATTACTTGTGCCATATTATAAGAAATCTATGTGAATTCATTCTCATAACATCTCCATGTTTTACAGAAACTAACAATTTGCATGATGGGTGCTGGAGGTTGGTATTACTCACTTTTAGTTCGTTTGTGCAGTTTTATACAAAGGAAAATCACATTTTTTCAAATTACATCTCCAAATTGGGGAGGCTGTCATCCAGCCGCCTCTCAAAGACCTTGCACATGTGGGAGCGATGTGCCTTGGGTATGAAATTTGTTTATCTACAAAAAATTTCTTTTTTATTGTCCCACATGTCTTTTTTATGAGAAACTTCCTATAGTTCATAACCAACAAAACTAATTTATATGTCCTTTTTTGGAGAAACTTCTTATAGTTCATAACCAACAAAACTTAATAAATAAATAAATAAATAAGGGTAAGGGATGCAATTTGGTTGGAGAATGGAATATTGAGGCCCAAACACAAGTCCTCCTTCCAAGACATAATCATCATACATACCAATGGTGGAGATTCACGCTAACTCAGCTATCTGAAACCCTCTAGACTGATCTATAGACAATAACTGGTAAGTTGCTATATAAAAAATAGAATCTAACAATAATTTATGTAAGCTTCCTTTCTTTAGAGTTTAGAAAATAAAAGTTGAAGGCTGAGGTAGAAAAGAGCTTTCAGATTCGTAATTGGTTACATACCTGGAGGGCTGATATTGTGTGTTTGCAGGAGACCAAACGTGAATGGATTACGAGTTTCAGTTTTTTGTCGCCTCAGGCATTTATTTATAACTGGGACCTTTGAGCAGGGTATTTGATGCGGGACACTATCATCTGGTGCTTCTTTTTACGAAAATCAGGTACCGTATACTTTAGTTTTTCTCAACCACCCCTCTATCTAACCAAAAGCATTATTTATAATTTATTGTTAATGAAACTATTTTCTTAGAAGCAACTTCTATAGCTCTAAATCTTTATTATTTATAATATCATAAGTGACCTCACTCATTTTTTCCCCTTTTTTTTTTTTTTTATTGCTAAACTGACAAGTTAGGTTAGGATGAAATGTGGGTTATACATTTTGGTCCCTATTTTTCGAAATAAAAATCCCCCTTTCATTTTGTTTTCCCTTAATTAGACAGATCACAGATACAAAAATACTGTTGATCTCAATTCTCATATTGGCCAAAAAAAATCTCAAATAACCACCTCTGGTCTCTCTCTATTCCTTCACCTTCATAAGTTTGTCTTTTATTGTTGGGTAAATTATACCAACCTCCCTTGTTGTATTACAAAATAACACTACTCCCTCATGGTTTCTATAAATGTAATAAATCCAAATGCCCTCTCACAGTGTTACTTCCTTCATAGAATTTTTCATCTTTTTAAAAAAGATTCACTCATGTTTACAAACCTTAAGGGGCAGAGTATTATTTATAATAACCAAGGGAGTGAAGTGTCATTGATGTAGAACAGACAACATATGCTTTCTTGGAGCAGTAGGGGCATAGAAAGTCAGAATGCAAGATCAAACGGGGGTGCTAGTAGAGGCTATCGAGGTGTCAGTGTCAAAATTGCATGAAATTTGGCTAATGAATGGAAATGATGTTCTGATCTAGATTCATGACAAATTCCATGAACATCGCCAAAATTTAGGCGAATTCCTTCATTAAGGCCCAGAAAATAGTGTTTTTACTATTTATAGTAATATTTGTTTTTCCTTAATAACTTTTAGTTTAAAAGTCAAAATAAGGTCCCGTCTGTTTTGAGATGACCCTTAAGGTCAATAGTTTATGATTTTGCATTTAACTCAATTTTGCCATTTTTGGTAAATTTCAGTATTTTGTCACCTAATCATGTAATTTGTGTGAATTAGGGTCTTAGATGTTTTTCTCAGTATTTATATGTTTTGAAGTCATCAGAGGTAAATCAAACTATTATCAATAAACACAAACTTTTGTCAAATTATTTCTCTAGTGGATTCAGGGAAACTCCTCGTGGATTTGAGGTTTACTACCAAAAACTAACAGTTTAGTTTCTGTTCCATCAAGAGAGCATCATGTGTGCTTTCTTTAGACTTCTGTGACATTAGTAATTTCCTCCAAAGTTTTGGTAGAAATAGTTTTTGAAATAGAATATTTCTTTAGGAGAGTCAGGCATGCACTTATCTATCACATTTATACAAACCTCAAAGGGAAGTATCATTAATACATTTGGAAGAAGTATAATTTCGATAAATCTCAAGACAAGTTGGCCATTGATGTAATCTATCCTTTGTTCTTTCTCCCTCCTCAAGATAGGTTAGCTGTTGGTGTAATCTATCCGTTGCTCTTTCTCCCTTTGCCTCTACTCTTACTCAACCAAACCTCTAGCCACACTACAATATGCCAATCTCCCTCCATCTCTAGTTTCAATTCCACTTTTTCAATCGTTCATTCAGTTGTCGATTGATGGGAATATGTACAATATTCCTAGACCTGTGAGATGCAAAAATAGAGAAAAATATACGCCAAAGAAAAATAATCACACACAAGACAGTATTTACATAGTTTGCCAATTTGCCTACGTCCATGGAGTTGTAGGGATTTCACTATTCTCAAGGAAAAATATAGAGTGCGGCACTACAATTCTTCTCTCTAAAAAAAGATATCAAAACCCTAATCTCCAAAACAACAATTTTTATATCCTATGCACAGGATTCACAATAGGCTACAAAAAGGGGCCAAAAATTATTTGTATACACTCAATTTTGCACCCGTAATTTAATTAAGGAAGATAACTAGAATGACCATTCATATACTCAAAAAATCATAGTTGCAGTACATGCATTAATTCATTTATTGCATATCATAAAAATGATCTTAAGATTCTCATGGTCACGACGGTGTGCCTGATTTCCAAATTGGACCGTCAGATTGAAAGATATTGCATGATCAAGTTTGCACAGTCTGCATGCATTTTGTTTAGGTGGAACCAACCACACATGATTAATTTAAATTAATTCTGATTGGCTAGACAATTAAAATTAATTAAATAATTTTGTGATTGGTTGTTAGTTGGTGTTAAAAATAGGCTTGCATGCGTGGCAATAAAGAGGATAATCAGATAACTATAAAATTGCAGATAATCAAGACTTTTTTGAGTATTTATCTACAAGATAATCATTGCTGAAAAGACTTGAATTATCAGAAAAAGAGTTTACTTTTTAGAATATGAATTAAAAAAGCGTGTAAGTGCAAGTTCTGGCTCAAAAAACCTCAAAAAAAGAGTCCAAAATGGACCAAAACTCAAACACAGGACCGGCACCCGAAAGCGCCATTAGGCACTTTTGGAGTGCCGATCATTGGCACAAATGCGGGCCACAGCCCGAGGGCACTTGGATTGAGATAAAACTCATCCTTTTCGATTTTTTAGTGATGAGGATGCGTCTCAGTTCGTACTTTGATCATTTAGCTAATTTTTCGAACATCTTAGCCTTTATTAATAGAGGAGACCTCTTAAAATTCAACACATTTTTTTACGCTCTTTGACTCCCCTCTTTCTAACTCTTCTCTTTTTTTATTTTCTCTCTTACGTTAAAGACGTTCTGGAGGCTCTGACCTTAGGAATTTCTTTTCTGTAAGCAAAATATTTTAGGTTTCAAACAGAATTGAATAAATTTCTTTGAACCCTAAAATATTCCCTCACTAAGAAGAGCATGCTCATGCAAGAGGTAGTTTTTCTTTTCTTTTTTTGTTCCTTTTTATTAATTCTACTTGATGATGCATGAATAAGTTTGTGATGTTTTTATTATTTCTGAAATTGATGTCATTTCCATGTGTTGTTTAAACCTTTCTTAAAACATGTTCTTAATGTATTTTTGTTGTTATGATTTCTCTTTTGAGTCTTAAAAATCTGCTAATTAACAAAGATTTAAAAAAAAAAAGAAACTAAAACTGATCTGAATTTTTCAGATCTGACTTTTTCAAAGCACATCAAAACTTATCTGTATTTTCATTAAATACAGATCTGATTTTTTTTACACATCAAAACTGATCTGTATTTTCATTAAATACAGATCTGATTTTTTTACATACAAAACTGATCTATTTTTCATTAGATACAAATTTGAGTTTTTTAAAGAAAATTTTCTTTGTCACAAAATAGCAGATTTTGAAATTTAAAAGTAGTTAAAAGTTGAGATGATTTTGGATTGATGCATGTAACATAGATTTATTTCGTGGGTGCAGTTCCTCTTCTAAAAAAGTCTTTTTCTTATTTTATCCATAAAAAATAGATCTGATTTTATTTTTTCTCTGAAATCTAAATTTTCTTATTCACCAAAACAGATCTAATTTTTCTAAATAAAAAACCACCATTTTTTTACTTTGCTCCAAAAGAGATCTAACATTTTTTACAAAAATCTTGTTCTTTCTATTTACACAAAAACAGATCTGATTTTCTTCACAAAACTAATTTTTTTTATCTACACAAAACAGATCTAGTTTGTTTTTTTAATGAATCAAATCAAACTTTTTTATTCACAAAAACAGATCTGAATTTTTTTTTTTTTTTTCTAAAAGAGCGGATACATTCATAAGATAAGTTTATGTGAGTTAGTTTTGGTCAATGTTTGTCATGTATGTTCAACATATCATTCATATCATGTATAAAAGGTATATTGGTCATGAAAGTCTAGAAGACTAGACTCTGTTTGGGCAAAATGGGTGCCCAACACCTTCCTATTCCGTAACCTAGCCTCCGAATTTAGTTCTTTTGAATAGGTAGACCAGTGCTTTGTCTTTCTTTTATCTTTGGGTAGATTGTAACTTGGACTCAAAGCCTTGTAAGATTCATTTTATCAAGCTTGTATTTATTTCTATTCAATCAATGACAATGAAGCATTTTGATCATGTGTTTTGTATTTTATTTTTTTTTTCTTATTTTTTTGTATAAAAAATAAATGGAGACTCCACACCACTTACCACAAAAGAGAGGTGACCTTACAAGCACCCAAATCTCTTTTTTGAGAGCACCCTCTCCTTATTGAGGAAGCTTTGCGATCTCTCACAATATTATTTCGGGTCGGGTCATAATCCGGATCAAACACAAACTAAGCTCTATAACGCCCAACAGTTGATGACCATTCTGTTGGATTTTGTATAAAATTAATTTGATGTATATTCAAGATATAGTTGTATGATATCATGTAATGTTCATTTGTTTATGATGGTTGTAGACCTTTTCATGGTTACATATTACTAGATTGAAATTCTAAGTTAGTAATTTTAGAACATTTATTTTCAGAAGGTTAAAGATTTAATGTTTGGAAAATGGAGGGGGGGAAGAAAAAAAGTCAAGGGTTGAAATGAAAAGAAGGAAAAGGAAATGAGAGTACCTTGCATTCGAAGTGTTTGGTTTACAAGGGAGAAAGGAAAGGAAAAACAAAAATCCTCATGCTCTAGTACAGATTTTCAGCCAATCCATGAATGTATGTTTGGGCTTTCTTTTCTCACAACCTTAATCATATATAAGGATTATTTTAAGGGCTGAAAAAGGTTACACATAGTTGCACAAGAGCACGACTCCACAAGTGAGAAGAAAGGTGTGACCGTGACCTAGTTTGCCCTAGTTCTTCATTCTCTTTAAGAAGCTGCTGCGTTTGTACACCGTAGGGTTTTGTGACCAAGTAACTTCATGATCTTCATCATGTGATGAATAGAAGAACTTTGCAGCCAACATCATTCTCAAGCTAACGATCAAGTCGCGTACTAGGATCCGCGTAATTGGTTAGTCACGTACTAGGAGTCGTGTATTGAAAAAGAGAGATTGTCACTACAGAATAAGTCCAATTGAGTATTTGGGTAAAGGTTCAACTGTAGGTTGGTATAAGGTACTGGGATTCTTTTACTTGTAACTACTTGTTTTGATAATAATAGATTCTCGGTAGTAGTGATCTTGAAATCACCTGGTAGGGTTTTTGCCGTATAGGTTTTCCCCATTTGTAAACAAATCACCGTGTCAATTTAATTTCCACTGCATACTTAGTTTAATTGGTGATTTATTTGTGCTACCACGTACATTGCATGTTAATTTGATTAAATAATAAACTTGGCAAATTAATCAATTAATTTATCACAATGAGTCAATACGTTTTTGGCCTATCAAGTGGTATCAAAGCATGCACACTCTGATTAGGTTTTAATCTTTGCTGTGTGATCCATTGACCCCTGTTTGTCATGGATAGAGGATAGTCTCTTATTATACCTCCTTTATTTGATGGCACTAACTATGCATACTGGAAAGTACGCATAAGAGCTTTCTTATAGTCTTTAGATGAGAAAGTATGGCAAGCTGTGGAGATAGGCTAGACCAAGCCTACAAAAGCGCTGGCTGACTGTGATGATGGAAAGATCAAGGCGGCAAACTTCAACAATAGGGCATTGAATGCTCTATTTAGTGCAGTCACTAATGAGGAATTCAAGAAGATATCCTCTATTGAAACTACTAAGGAAGCATGGACCATTCTCTAGACCACCTATGAAAGAACAAAGGCTGTCAAGGATTCAAAGTTTCAAAGGCTTACTACAAGCTTTGAAGAGATCAAGATGGAGGAGGATGAGTCATTCGATGAGTTCTATACCAAGTTCAAGGACATAGTGATCTCAACTTTTAATCTTGGCATTCCTGAACCCAAGATTGTGAGAAAGGTGCTTAGATCTCTATCCGACAGATTCCATGCCAAGATCATCTCGATTGAGGAATCAAAGGATATTGACAAAATTTCTTTGACAGAATTGGTTGGCAATCTGCAAACCTATAAGTTGGGTTTGACAAGGATCGAGAAATCGAGCAAGAGCAAGAGCATGGCATTGAAGGCCAAGAGTAGTGACACAGATGAGTCTTCCGGAGATGAAGATTCTAAAATGAAGTCCTATATCACCAGGAAAACCAAGAAGTTCATGAAGAATGCAAATGCAAAGGGCTTTGACAAGGATCGTAGATAGTTAAGTTCTTCTCAGTCTAAGAACCAAGACAAAGGGAAGAAGGATGCTAAGGATGGCAGTCGGTACACTATTCCCTCAGGACTAAAATGCTTTGGGTGTCAAGGCTTTGGTCACATGAAACAAGAGTGCCCTACTTATCTCAAGACCATTGGAAAAAGCAAGGCACTTGCTGCTACCTTGAGCCTGAGGATGACTCCGATAATGAGGATGATGGAATTCTAAATGCCTTCACTTCCACTGTAAATCCTACTGAAGGGATTGTTAAAGATGTGGATGAAGAATAGGAATTGGTAGAGTCTAAGTTTGAAAAGATGGATGAGCAAGATGACACCCACACAGTTTATGCAAAGTTATACAAGGTCTCAGAAAAGTATGAGAAGTTGTATAGGTTAACCACCAAGAAGCTTAGTGATGTGGAGCTTGAGTGAGAAGAAATCTCTACAAAGTTTGATGAAGCAAATCAGACTATTGGAGCACTGAGATTTGAGAATAATTTCTTGGCTAAGAAGACCAAGAAGCTTGAGGCAGAATTGTTCTAAGTCAGAGCTCAGTTGGAAAGGACTTTAAGCACTAAGCTCGACGAGTTGCTCAGTCTTCAGAAATCTGCTTCAGATTGAACCGATTTAGGGTATGATTTCTCTTCTCCTAGTATTGCTTCCACTAGTACTCCTGTTTTTGTTCCTCCTACTAATGATGTTGAAATTGAGAATAATGATGTTAATAATGAATTAACTAGTGAGAACGTATACAAAGGTAAATCTTGTTGGAAATAACATGTTTGTATCACATACAAAACATATGCAGCGAAAAATTAACGGATCTACTTCATTCGCAATTGATAACATGCACTATGTAAGTTTCAGAATATAGAATTAAGAGAGTGTACCTTGGTGCGGTGAATTTCAAAACAAAGATCAGAAGTACTCGAGAACACTTTTAATCTTCACTTCAATTCCACTAACGCCCAAGAAGTGTGGTCTCTCAATCAGTTCTATGTGTTTGTTCAAGGGACAATGAAAGAGTGTCTAACATTCACATACATACCATTTCATGCACTTACCAAATTCTGTATGTTTCTCTCCTTTTAACTGATTATCTAATTGGGCTAGCCTTTTGGGCCTTTCTAATTAGGCTTTAGTATGTGGCTTGGAGTAGGAACAAAAGGGAACAAATAAGACTCTAGCTCCAATGAGCCTTGAGCTTTTCTGTCAACTCTTGACAAGTCCAAAGTTACCATTAATTATATTCAATACCACTATATGAATATAATTGCACTCTAGGCCTTATTAATAAATCATATCCCAAGACTTTATTATACATGCAATCCTTTCATAAAATATTCGTAGTAATACAAAGTCATGAATATAGACTGCCACTTTGTAAATTACTACATCTTAATCCTTGAGTACTCGGTTTAATCCTTTTAAGTTATTCATCATATATTTATGAAATCTAATTTCAAAAATATATACTTTAGTCTTACTAAAGTGGTTAGACCTAACTCTCTGAATAACTAAACCCATTAAACTTATCTCAAGAGAATATTTTATATCTACGTTAAGAGACTATAAATTTCATCTTAAGAATATATGTTCCATCAATACTAAATGTGGCTGCCTAACGTACTAAGGTTTTGATCATTACTTTAGATCTCACTCCAGATATATCAAAGCAACCTACACTTCATGATTAGGTCCATTATTCTTTCAGGATTAAGAGTTCATGTAAATAGAAGTCGTGAGATTTATTATTCAATTGACAATCATTAAGAGAATAATAAATCTCACAACTTTCCAGTTCAGTATGTCTTAACTCTTAAAACATATCGACTAGAAGTCTCCACTTCCATGATTAAGACAAATCATCTTAGTTAATATGTTATAGTCTTTGCAGATGAAATGCTCAATTTCATCACTGACTACAAACCAAAATTCTAAGTTTACAAAGAACTTGTTATCTATATCTTCTATGACTAAATCACATAAATCACACACTATGCATCTCATGGACTATATGATAATGTCCAAATATTCATGTTACCATTATTTTAGATAATAATAAAAAAAATTTATCAATCACAATATTAGGTCAGACATAATGTTATACATGATGTCATACTTAATATCATACATAGCATCATACAATAGGATTTAAGGGCACTAATCCAAACAAATCTATCTTAGGAGCACCCCCTATGCTTGATAAAAGAGAGATTAAGAACCCTAGGGCTAAGAAGGGAAACTCTCAAAAGTCTAAGCAGAAAAAATAGCATTTTTGTTATCACTGTGGAGTAGCTGGACATACTCGACCAAATTGCTACAAGTGGTTAGCCACTCAAAAGAGCAATAGCATGATCGCGTTAGGAGATCAGAATTAGTTTCCATCCTCTTTTGCTCCTATTGGAAATCTTCTCAAAGCCCTCATGTTTCTTTCAAACTTGAATGGTTTTAATTCTTCCCCCTCACCACCAGATCAAGGGTTTGCTAAACGGAAAGGTTCTTCCAATGTGTGGAAGGAAAAGAGCTCCAAGTGATTCTGTCACTTCTTCTCTCTCTCCCCTTCATGTTTTTGTTTTGCATTACTTGTGTGTTTAGCTTTACTATTTTAAGTCAATCTAGTTTTATGCATTGCTTTGTTCAATTTGTTTTTGTTTGTTTTCTTTTCAGTTTGGTTTTTTTTTTTCATATAAAAATAAAAAATAAAAATTCAAAAATACAAAAACAGTGTATGTTTGTGTACATTGGTGTGTACCTTGGATGGTCATTCAAGCAAAGTTTTCTAAACGTTGTATCTCTTGTAGTTTAGATGAGCATCTCTATGTACAACTAAGCAAGTGAGCTTTGTGGCTCATGTTTGTGATGGGTAAGATTAAGTAATCACTTGTACTGAACACTCATATCACTCTTTTTGACGGGAAGGAATAGATAATCCTAAGAGAATGGTATAAACAACCATCTCACCACTGTTACCCCGCCAAACATGAAATGACATCCGTATGCTTCGGCATAGCAAAAGTGCAATGTTAAATGCTTAACATCATTGGGTATTTATTTTCTCTCTCTTATATGCCCATGCATGATTTGTTTAAAAGAAAAATATGCAAAGAAAAAAAAAAAGCAAAAAGAATCAAAATGTTTTAAATATGATTGCAAGCGTGTATTCTAGGAGATGTGAGAGTTATAGGATGTACCTTAAAGGTGATAGTCTCCATCAAATAGTTATGATTATGTGTGAGTTAAAGTGATTTTCTCATATCTCAAATTGTCATAACATGTAGACACTTATGCAATCTTACGATGTTTTTCACACATAACACGCAATATTCTTTGCTACTTTTGATACATGTGCAGGTACAATGTGATTTGGCCATCACAAAAAATACATGTGTTAATGTATGCTCATTAAACTATCTTAACTTGTTTTTGAAATAAAAAATTGGTTAGACTTGCTTTGTGTGTGTGTGTGTGTGTGTGTGTGTGTGTTTTGGGATCTAAATGCCTATCATTTTTATCGTTGAGAGATGATTTTGAGAGCTTAAAATGTTGTTTGAATCTTTGGTTGAGTTGCTGTTCAATTGCATTCATGTTTTTTTTTTTCTCTTTGAAAAAAAAAAACTGTTTTTTAGCAACCTCGACAGCTCCTCGACACCTCTCGATACCTAGCTTATCTATCGAGCTCTTCAACTTCTTTTTATTACAATCTCGATAGCTCCTCGACAGCTTTTCGATCCATCGAGAGACTTTCTGTCAGCTCAATAGCTCCTTGACAGCTACCTCGATCCATCGAGCTTGTTTTTGCTATGGACACCTCTAGACACCTTCTCAATAGCTGAATCTATCAAAGTTTTAAACCTTGACACCTCTCGACACCTCTTGATCTGTCAAGAATTACTGAGCTTCTATATATAGGGTCTGCGTGATTCAGATCTCATTTCTCTCGATCTCTCTCGACTGCTATTGCCGCTTCACCTCCCAAAACCACTCTTTCTCACTCCAAACATCATCGTCAAGGATTTTTTGGCCTAGATCAAGTTTTTCTTCACTTGGTAAGGGTCTTAATCCTTCTTTTTCATGCATTTCATGCATTTGACCTAACTTTTTGTGATTTTTTGAAAATTTTGGGGTTTTTCAAAATTGGTGAAGTTTTTGTGAAATTTTTGGGATGGGTGTTGTTTTTTTGATTTTAAAACATCATGCATTACATCTCACTTGCATTATAACACTATTTCATATTCTTAGATGTGTGTTTACTTTGTTGCATACATGTGTACTGGTAGGATTGGATTGGGCTGAGCCCATGATGTTTTTACTATAGCATATCACATACTAATGCATTTTCATGTACACGTACCTTACATTCTCTATATTCTTATATATTGACTACTTTGGTGCTTTTCTATGTGTCTCTTTCTCCTTCTCTCTCTAGTTTACGTTAGTTGCGTCATGGCACCTAAACTTAAAAATACTCCGTCTCAGAACCCTCTTCATTCTAGGGCATCCACTTTTTCTGACCCTACTCCCTCTCACATTCGGTTCCATGATGAGAAGTCCAAATCGGACTTCTTTGAGAACTTTTCTAGAAGAGGCATTCATTCGAAACGCCAAGTCATTTTGTTAGACTTCTCCAACATTGACCTACCCACTGTCATTCATAGTTGGGGTTGGGAGTCACTGTGTGACGTCCCGATCACTTGTCCATCTGTGCTGATTTAGGAATTTTACTCCAACATGCATGGATTTGATTATTCAGTACCACTTTATGTTACTTGTGTTCGAGGTACATGCATTGTGGTCACTCCGGATATTGTATCCAATATGCTCCACGTCCCGAGGGTAGCGTATCCTGACTACCCCGATTGTGAGCGTCTTAGGACTGTGTCCAAAGACGAGCCTATATCTGCTTTTTGTGAGTGTCCCCCTGATTGAGGTGATCGCCAGTTCACTCCTTGTATGGCCTTTTCTAAAGGCCTTCGATTACTTAACATGGTTATGACCTTTGTTTTGTTTCCTTTATCTCATTATAACTCTATTACCGAGCCCCATGCTCGATTTTTGCTTTCTTTGTTAGAGCATCTCACTATAGATTTTCCCTCCCATTTTATTCTTTCCATCATAGATGTATATAGGGATACGGCGACCCGTGATAAGCTCATCTTCCTTTTAGCTATCACGAGGATTCTACGCCATTTTTCTTTTCCCTTTCTCGTGTACGACCACTTCCATGTCATGTGTGCCATAGACACTGCTACAGTTAAACAGAGTGAGATGCAGCTACGTATGAGGTGGTCCGGATCGGCAGCTCCTCCCACTCCTTCAGCTCCATCCACCTTCGCTCCCTCTTCCTCTGTGGGTGGTGTGACTTTAGATGCGATCATGGTGTAGCTTCAGCGCATGGATGCTCGCCTCGACACTCTCAGTGATGAGTTGTGTCAGGTGAACACCCGTGTCTATCGTATTGCCAAACAGCAGGCTCGCCTTGGTGGCTTTGTGGAGTCTCCCTCTCCCCCTCCTGAGGCATCAAAGGACAACAAGGCATCTGAGGACGATGATGACTCCGACGACGTTGATGATGATGCGGATGGAGATGCTAGCTCTTCCAGTGCTGACGAGATGTCTACTTGATAGTCTTACCCTTTGTCACTCGTGACAAAAAGGGGAAGTAGTTTTGGATATGAGTGTAGTCATACTCATAGGGGGAGGGTTAGTATAAGAGATTTTTGTTAGAAGGAGTGTGTATATTGAGGGATGTAATGAGGATTTTATGTATCTTTTTCTTTCTATTTTACATACATTGTTCTTGTACCTTAGATCTTGTGATCATATTGTGATAGCAAACCTTGTACTTATTTTTATATACATTTGAGGTTGTTATTACAGTTCTTTCACCTATCTTTGCATGTGTTGTTTCTTTTCTTTCGTTACACACATGTTTCTTATATTTCTATTTCACACTAATATGCCTTGATGAATTTTGTTTAAAGTGTTTCAGAAATACAAGTTGTCAAAGTCTACTTGTCATAAACTCTCTTCTTGCAAAGTTTTCATGAGTTTGTGTTAGGATAGATTTTATTATATTCAACAAGTGAATATGAGTTGAGTGATTTAAAACTTCTCTCATATCTCATTTGTTTATTGTGGTTTTGTCATGGATTGCCAAATGGGGGAGATTGTTAGGACATATGTGAATCATGTTAGAAACATATGTCACTATTTCATGTAATTGGCTAATGCTTTGATAAAACACACTTTACTTGTAATTAAGTAGATCTAGGATGTGTTTAATACTTCAAGAAACAAGGTTTCCAGTTCAAGTGTCAAAGCCATGCAAATCTATCCAAGAATCAAGTTAGAAAGTGTAGGATTTTAAAACTCGACAGCTAGCATCTATCGAGGTTTAAAAGCTGTTGAAGCCCATGGCTCGACAGCTAGCTCAATAGCTGGCTATCTATCGAGGTTTATGAAACTCAGTTTTTCAAGCTAATTTTCATCTAGTCCGTGAATGTATGTTTAGGCTTTCTTTTCTCACAACCCTAAACATATATAAGGATTATTTTAAGGGCTGAAAAAGGTTATGCACAGTTGCACAAGAGCACAATTCCACAAGTGTGAAGAAAGGTGTGACCGCGACCTAGTTTGCCCTAGTTCTTCATTCTCTTCAAGAAGCTACTATGTTTGTATACTATAGGGTTTTGTGACGAAGCAACTTCATGATCTTCATCGTGTGATGAACAGAAGAACTTTGCAACCAACATCCTTCTAAAGTTGGTGATCAAGTCGTGTATTGGGATTTGCGCAATTGGTTAGTCACGTACTGGGAGCCGTGCATTGAAAAGGAAAGATTGTCACTACAGAACAAGTCCAATTGGGTATTGGGGAAAGGGTTCAACTGTAGGATGGTATAAGATACTGGGATTCCTTTACTTGTAACTGCTTGTTTTGATAATAATGGATTCTCAAGAGTGGTGATCTTAAAATCACTCGGTTGGGTTTTGCCGTATAGGTTTTCCTCATTCGTAAACAAATCACCGTGTCAATTTAATTTCCGCTGCATATTTAGTTTAATTGGTTATTTGTTTGTGCTACCACGTACATTGCATGTTAATTTGATTAATTAATAAATTTAGCTAATTAATCAATTATATCATCACAAGGGGTTAATACGTTTTTGGCCTATCAATATATATATATATATATATATATATCTTGATCATTTTTCTTCCCATAGTGTTCATTAATCACTGTATAGAATATGGAGTAGTTCGAGAACTTGCAAAACCTTTATTTATTTATTTATTTTTTAGAGAGATAGAAATTGAATACATGATGAAGAAAATGAGGGTTGCCTATGTAGTTCAAGGGTTTTGTTTTGTTTTTTTTAGTGTGAAAAAAAAATGCAAGTTATAATGGATTTAGCTGACACATTAAAGACCCAATATATATATATATATATATATATATTTATCTTGATCATTTTTCTTCCCATAGTGTTCATTAATCACTGTATAGAATATGGAGTAGTTCGGGAACTTGCAAAACCTTTATTTATTTATTTTTTTTTTTTAGAGAGATGGAAATTGAATACATGATGAAGAAAATGAGGGTTGCCTATGTAGTTCAAGGGTTTTTTTTTTTTTTTTTTAGTGTGAAAAAAAAAAATGCAAGTTATAATGGATTGAGCTGACACATTAAAGACCTAATAAGTCAAACTCTAACCTGCCCAACTCTATTTGTTTTAAGAATTTCGCATCAGAAACTAGCAAATTGGATATCAAGGTTTTTTCTTCATTAGAAACTAACTTGTAATCTTTGTATAATTATAAGGACAAAGTTTAGCTACAAAATTAATTGTAATCTTAAACTACAACCTTACTCATTATCTTTTTATTAGAAATGAATTTTGACAAATCTACCCTTGGATTACATCTTATTCTTGTATCCACCATGCTTGCAAAAATTCAAGAAAATTAAAGATCAATACCTATGTCATCAATAAATTGTTTAAATTGCAAGTTTTTATAGTTTAAAATTATGTATAAAATATAAGCTTATAGATTATGTAGTAAATAATATCCAATTAGCACAAAATTTGACATGTATATTAAGAGCATAAAGAACATGTAATTCAATGGTTAGATTTTCAAAATATGTTGTAATGTTTGTTTTATTGAGTAAGGTTGTAATCTTAAGTTACTACTAATTTTATAGCTAAACTGTCTTAATTATAAATATTATAATTAAATAACCATATCATATTTGTAATGAGGGATTTTATTTTATTTTAATAGGATAAAAATGTTGGGCTTTGAAAGTTTAATGGTTTGCATTGAAAAGATAATTAATATATAGTTTAGTTTTATTAATTGCATCTGTCAATATATAGATATTACTCTCTCTCTCTCTCTCTCTCTCTCTCTCTCTCTCTATATATATATATATATATATTTCTTGCTTTTTTAATTTTTTAAATGTCCAAAATCAGTTACATATATAACGTTCAGGAATTAGGTATATAGGATAATACTATCAATTAGCTTTTAAATTTTGGTAGAGTATGCAAATTTGTTCCTTCTATATTACTCTATAGAAAATAAGGTAGTTAGTCATATTTTTATTTATTTATTATAAATGAAGTAGTTATTGATCTATATATTCACACATCCTTTTAAAACTAAATGTTATGATTGTGATACAAATGTTAGAATCATGCCTAATAGATTTTTTTTTATGAGTTATAAAATATATTAAAAAAATTTGAGGCATTTCCTTTTGTTTTTCTTATTTTTTATACAGTACAATAGTTGGGGGGAAGGGTTCTCTAGCTCACCCACAGACTTGACCTAACTGAAAAATCCAACTGGATCCAAGTCGACTGCCACCCCTACCTGACTACTCTGGCAATTGGCAGTGGGTTTCTTTCTACACAAACCGATGCTCGTGGGTCGGGTGTGGATCTCCTCCCCTAAAACTTAAAAAACTTAAACTAATCTGTTAGGTTCTAAAGATTAGGAACTAATGTATTTAGAACTTCAATTTGTATGTTGGCAAACCATGATCAAAACAATGTTGAGTTGTGTGTTAGACTTGCTCAAAGTATGGGTCTAATTGTAAAGTTGGAATCGAGTTTTTATGCAGAAGTACTGTTCACTTTCTGTATGACTCGATCGATCGAAAATTAGACTCGATCGATCGAAAATCGTGCAGAACGTTTTTCTGCAGAAAATTCCAACTCAGCCCAAGCCCGTTTTAATGTATAGGGTTTTATGTTTTGCCCTAAGTATATAAGGGAAAACCCTAGCCACGTTTTTAGAGTTCTGTTTTGCTGTGTTTGTGAATCTCTCTGTGAGATCTAGAGGTGTTTACCTTCACATACACTTAGAGTTTACAAACTTGAGATTTATGTCAAGAGTTGTGTAGATCGTTACAGTTGCAGAATCAAGAGAACACAAAGATATACAAGCAGGTGCGCTTGTGGATTTGTTGAAGAATTCCGGAAAGAAGGAGTCCGTGGATCTCGGAGCTATCATGGGGTCATGGTAGTAAGTTTCCTACACTCGGGTAGCAATAAGATGTTAGTGGTCTAAGTCTATTGTGTAAACTTCAATTCTTTCATAGTGGATTCAGTTTACCTTGAGGATAGCTAGGTCAAATCCTCCCCAGGTTTTTACCGGTGTGGTTTCCTAGGTCATCAGATCTTTGTGTTGTTTATTTTCCGCTGCTTTGTTATTTTTGCTTAATTGTGTTGACCTAGTTTTAATTAAATTACCTAAGTTAATAACTTGGCTAATTCTCTAGGTTAATCTGCTGGGTTTAAGGGGTCTAAACGAACTGATAAGTGGTATCAGAGCGGGTAGCTTTTTTGTTTGATCCTTTGATCTTTGAGCTGATCCTTGACCCCTGTTGTCATGGAACACGGACACTCTCTTGTTGTTCCACCTCACTTTGATGGAAACAACTATGCATATTGGAAAGTAAGGATGAAAGCCTTCCTGAAATCCATAGATGAGAGAGTTTGGAATTCCGTTGAATACGGATGGGAGAAGCCCACTACTCCTGTGAGTGAGTGGCAAACTTCTCAGAAGGAGGCAGCCGCTTTTAATAGCAAAGCTATGAATGCTATTTTTAATGCTGTTTCCATGGAGGAATTTAAGAGAATCTCTAATGTTGAGGTTGCTCATACTGCTTGAAAAATCCTCTAGACTGTGCATAAAGGCACGAAGGCAGTTAAAATTAATAAGTTGCAGCAATTAACTTCTAGATTTGAAAGCATAAGAATGAATGATGATGAATCTTTTGATGAATTCTATGCTAAATTGAATGATATTGTTAATTCTGCTTATAATTTGGGTGAAATCTATGATCAACCTAAAATTGTTAGGAAGATTCTTAGATCTTTGACTGAAGATTTTAGACCCAAAGTGACTGCCATCACTGAGAGTAAGGATGTGGACTCCATCCCTGTGGATGAACTTGTAGGATCTCTTCAGTCCTATGAGTTAGACCTCCCCAAGACCAACAAATCCAAATCAATGGCTCTTAAGTCTATTGATGATGTTGATGATGGTGGATTTGATGATGATCTCTCTGCTACAGAGATTGCCTATCTTGCCAAGAACTTTAGAAACTTTCTGAGGAATAGTAACAGAAGGGCAAAAGGCAAGAACACTGTTGAACCTAAAAATTTTAGGAAGAATGAACCCACTAAGGTTAATAACTTTGAAAAACCTAAGGAGAAAGTAGGTCAATCTTCTAATAATTCTTTGGGACAACAATGCTATGGTTGTCAAGGGTATGGTCATTTAAAGTCTGAATGTCCTACTTATTTGAGGTCTAAGGGTAAGGCTATGGCTGTAACCCTTAGTGATGACGAAGTTTCCGACAATGAATCCGCCAGTGATGAGGATGGAAACTTCATTGCTTTCACTGCTACCACTGTAGTTAATGAAAGCATATCTGTTGAAGAGAACCCTTCTGATGGGGAACTCTCTGAGGATGCAGATTTACAGGAAGCCTACAATAAACTTTGCAAAGTTGCTGCAAAGGATGCCATGAATGTTGAGTTAGGCTTGAAGAAAATTGCATCTCTTGAACTTGAAAAGAAAAATTTACTTGTTAAATTGTTTGATGCAAATGAGCTTTTGAATAATGTGAAAACTGAGAACATGCTCTTACTTGATAAAGTTAAATGTTTGGAACTTGATTTATCTGTTGCTAAAGAACAAACTAATAGGTCTGCAAGCTCCAAACTTGATCACATGTTGAGTATTCAAAAGTCTCCTTCTGATAAAACTGGTTTAGGTTATGAGGAAAGTATTTCTGTGCTTAAACCTTCTTCCACTAAATTTGTTCCTTCTTCTGAACCTCCTAAGAGTGAGATTGTTAAACCCTCGGTGAGTGAACCTGTCAAACCTGTTAATGTTCCTCCACCTAGAAAGATTAGGGTTGATCTTCATGCTTCTCATTCTAGAGCGTCTACTTCTACTAAGGGCAAATTGCATGATAAGCCTGCATGGGTTTGTCATTTTTGTGGAAAACCTGGACACATACGTCCAAATTGTTTTAAGTTGCAAGCTGCGAAGCGAGCAAATAAAACTAACGTACCTGTGCCTCAAGCACATGATCCTATGGTACTTATTGGTGAATTGGTAAAGGCATTAAACCTTTATTCCAATCCTGGAGTTGCTCAGAATTCTAATGTGAATCATAACTCCAATGCAAGAGTTGCATCTAAGAAGTCTTGGATGCAAAAGGCTCAATCTAATTGAGTCTGTCTGACATGGTCCTTGTGCTTCATTGCTCAATCTTTTGTGACCCTTGTTTCTAGGATTTTCATTGCATTACATTCATGCATTTCATTCTAGGATGTTTGTTTCTTTGTGTAATAAAAAAAAAAAAAAAAAAAAATTTTTTGCAAATTGTGTTTTGCTATTTTTCCTTGAATTTGAAGACAAGGTTGGTCAATCAAAATTTACATGTCATAAGTATGTACCATGTTTAGCTTTGATGCACTTATTTTTATTGCACTTTACTAGCTAAAGTCTTGTTGTGCATGTTGTGTGGGAAGATGCTATATTTGTTGATCACATGATCTTGATCTTGAAGTCTTATGTCTTTGATTGTTGGACTTGAACTTTTTGAGAAAGGCATAAATAACCATCTCACCACTGTTTATTAGCCAATCATGAACACCTTAGTGCATATCATAAGATTTTGTGCTCGAGAAAGTGTAGCACATGCACAAAAAGAACATAAGGTGTAGCCTCTAATTAAAATTGGTGTGTACATTATTGGACTATAATAATCTCACAAATTCTAAATAAAATTGGTGTGTACATTATCCCGGCTTTTATTAAGTTTCTAATCAATAAATTTGAATAATGAGGCAAATCAAGAAACTTACATGATTGCAAGCTCTTATTCTAGGAGATGTGGGAGTTATATGATGTAACTCTTTAAGGGATAGTCTCTTTCAAATTCATGTGATGGATTTTGTAGAAATTGTGATTGATCTCTATGTGTATATCACCTCACATGTTTCTCAAGCTTTTGCTAGTTGCACACACTACACAAGCTATTCTTTGCTAGAATTGTGTACATGATATTGTGTGTGTTTTTGGCCTGACCAACCAAGTTTGAGAATTTTGGGAATTTGATGCAAAACATGTTTGCTTGTTTGTTGTTTGTTTTTGGGTATATTGAGAGAAAATTATGCTTTCGGAAATCTGGAGTGAATACATGTGTTTTTGGAAAACATCTCATCTCATACTCATGCATTTGATTTTTCAAATCTGTTGCTTTGAGGAGTTTTTGGTCTAAAACGTTTGGTTTTTCAAAAATATGTTTTTTCCAGAATTTTGATCGATCGAAACTGACTTTCGACCGATCGAAAATGTTTTAAAATGTTCAGAAAACTCTCTGGTTGAATCGATCGATCCAAGCTGTTTTTGGATCAATCGAATAAGTTTTCGACCGATCGAATGTAATATTCGATCAATCGAAAATCGGGCCGGCTATTTTTAAAAAGGAATTTCTCTAGTGACTTTTCACTATTCAAAAACTTTTCAAAAATTTTTTTGGTTTCCTACCAACCGGTCAACGATTTTCTTGGAGTTTTGTCGTTTTCCTCCGATTCTTTTGCACAATCTCTCTCTCCCAAGTGTGGTAAGTCTTTTATACCCTTTCCTTTGCATTTATTTTCAAATTTCATGCATTATTTTCATGCATATTTGGGTATTTTCGGCATTTAGGAATTTTCTATTTTTGGGATTGTTTTTGAATGATTCTTTCTCAAAATCTTTATGGGTTTTTGTGGGGACACCTTGTCTAAGCACATCATGTGGTTTAATTGGATTATTTTGGTGGTTTGAAGGAAATTTGAAATTCTAGGGCTTGAATTTGAGCAAATTGGGGGTTTTGTTCAATTGGATTGAAATTGATGAAATTGGCTTGTTGGATTGATTAATTTGATCATTATATTGAGTTAATTGAATATTGTGTTGATCAATTTATCAATTTGTTGTGTTTTTGAAAACTAGGGTTTTTCAAATTGGGTATTTTTGATAAATATTGCTTGCTCAAGCCAATTTTGTTAATTTGGATCACTTTTGAACATGTCACTGCATTAGTACATGCATCATGTTATGTTCATGCTCATGCATCATATAGAATTTTTATATTCTATTTTTTTTGCTGTGCTAACTTACAGTCTGCCCTTGGTATTGTTTTTGCTCTTTTCTTTCTGTGTCTGTCTTTTCCTTAGCACTATGCCTAGGAAAACTAGAGCCCATAGGACTTCTGATCCTTCTCCTTCCTTTGACACTGAGAGGTTCCCTAGTGAGTCAAACCAAGTCACTTATGAGACTTTGAACCTTAGGCGTCAGATTTGGGCTGAGCGTAGGGTTATCTTAGATGAGCTGGATCCTGAGGTACGGCGTAACTTTGAGCGTCGGGGTTGGTTACCTTTGCTCGAGTATGAGCATTCTCCTCCTCCTGCCACCTTGATTAGAGAATTCTATTCGAATCTCTCTATTCATGTCTATGATAACGACACCTTAGTAAAGGTGTGGTTACGTGGTGTGGAGTATCGCATTACCCCTTCGGTAGTGTCTGATGCTCTTGGGGTGCCCATTGTGGACCATCCCGTTTTTCCTTACGAGGAGTCTCCTCCCCTTGATGACGTCTTGTCATACATCACTGGGTCTTCTATCCAGTGGGGTTCTGATCCTCGGATCACTTCTGCTGAGCTGTCTGAGCTGCACTATCTTTTCTTTAGGATAGCGTGTCATTCTTTGTGGCCTATTTCGCATGTCCACACCATTCCTCTTGAGAGGTGTGTCTTTTTGTATGCTTTGGTCACTGATGCTCCTATCAGTTTTCCGCATCTGTTCCTTCGTTCTTTGAACGAGGTTCATCGATCTAGTTCTGCGGCTCATGCTTTGTTTTTTCCTGTTTTCATTCATAGGATTCTCCTTTTTCTTGGTTTTGGTGAGTATCCTGCTTCTGAGCCTGTACATGTTGTCGCTCCTATCGGTGCTACCTTTTTGAGGCAAAGGGCTGCTCAACGTCGAGTTAGCTCTAAGCGTTCTAGGGTAGAGCCTTCCGATGTCACTCCACCCCCTTCTTCTTCTACAGATACTCATGCAGTTGGGACTTCTTCTGATCCTGCTGTTGCTGCTGCTGCTGATGTTCCTCCACCGTTTGATGAGTTTTCTGACCTTCGTCGGACTCTTGATACTGTCGTGACCGTTCAGGCGGCTCATGGTCAGCTTTTGGTGGACATCCTTGATGAGCTACGTGCGTTGCGAGCAGATTTGGCGAGCTCTCGTCGATCTCCTCCACCACCTTTTGATGATGAGTGAGTGCCCTTTGGCAATTCGTCACAAAAAGGGGGAGTACATAGTTCATTGTATCTAGGAGACATTTTTGTGGAGATTTACATTTTAGGGGGAGTTTTTTTTTGTTTACTTGGTAGTGATACTGCGGAGCTTGTGAAGTTATTAGATTGTATCTAGATGCTTCACTGTGTATTCTCATTTTTAGCTCTTGTTTAGGAGATTTATTTTGTTGAGATACATTTGTATGTATTTGTTTCTTATTTCACTATGCTACTACTCTGCTTATTGATTTATATTGATGATGTTATTCATGATATATGTCTTTATTTTGTGTCATGTGAAATTAAGAAATTTTTATTTATGTATTTCCTGTTTTTTTCCACACATGCGTTTATGTGTTTGTTAAGTGTTACAGGAATATACAGGTTGCTTTCAGTCGAGCTGCTGTCTACTTTGCAACTGTTAGATAGTAGTTTAGGTTGGATTGTTAAGTGGCTATTTTTATTGTAATGGGCTATTTCAATTTGTAACTTTGAGCTTTTTGTTAAGTCTGTGTTTTGTCACGGATTGCCAAAGGGGGAGTTTGTTAGGTTCTAAAGATTAGGAACTAATGTATTTAGAACTTCAATTTGTATGTTGGCAAACCATGATCAAAACAATGTTGAGTCGTATGTTAGACTTGCTCAAAGTATGGGTCTAATTGTAAAGTTGGAATCGAGTTTTTATGCAGAAGTACTGTTCACTTTCTGTATGACTCGATCGATCGAAAATTAGACTCGATAGATCGAAAATCGTGCAGAACGTTTTTCTGCAGAAAATTCCAACTCAGCCCAAGCCCGTTTTAATGTATAGGGTTTTATGTTTTGCCCTAAGTATATAAGGGAAAACCCTAGCCACGTTTTTAGAGTTCTGCTTTGCTGTGTTTGTGAATCTCTCTGTGAGATTTAGAGGTGTTTACCTTCACATACACTTAGGGTTTACAAACTTGAGATTTATGTCAAGAGTTGTGTAGATCGTTACAGTTGCAGAATCAAGAGAACACAAAGATATACAAGCAGGTGCGCTTGTGGATTTGTTGAAGAATTCCGGAAAGAAGGAGTCCGTGGATCTCGGAGCTATCATGGGGTCATGGTAGTAAGTTTCCTACACTCGGGTAGCAATAAGATGTTAGTGGTCTAAGTCTATTGTGTAAACTTCAATTCTTTCATAGTAGATTCAGTTTACCTTCAGGATAGCTAGGTCAAATCCTCCCCAGGTTTTTACCGGTGTGGTTTCCTGGGTCATCAGATCTTTGTGTTGTTTATTTTCCGCTGCTTTGTTATTTTTGCTTAATTGTGTTAACCTAGTTTTAATTAAATTACCTAAGTTAATAACTTGGCTAATTCTCTAGGTTAATCTGCTGGGTTTAAGGGGTCTAAACGAACTGACATAATCATTTAGGAGATATTTTTTGGGCGAGATTTGCCAAATCTAGTGAGCTATTAGCCAATCAAGTTGGATCCAAGGGTTAAGCCCAAACTCGATGACCTAATCTGTGGACAACCCTAGTTGGGAGAGAGGGATTTAAACACAAAAAATTGAAAAATATCAAATTAGAAAAGTTTTAGAAATTCCATGCGATGTTTTAAATTAGATAATGTTTTGCTTAACTAACTATTTCTTTTTTCTTTTTTCTTTTTTCTTTTGCTCCCATTATTTATTGTATCTTGTTGATTCTCTTAGAGCATTTGCATCAGTTCGTCCATTTTACATGTTCATTTTTACACTAAAAACCTACTTTTTCTATTTTACACGTTCACTTTTACAAAACACCCACATCAGATCATCTATTTTATCACCTCTTTTAATTAAATAATCAATTTCCTCATTTTTTATTATTTTCCTATATACACGGGCGCGCCTCTCTCTCTCCCTACCATTTCTGATTTTTTCTCTCACTCTCTCTATAGCCGTTTCTCTCCTTCTCTCTACCCATTTTTGATCTCTCTGTACCCGGCTCTCTCCTTCTCTCCACATATTTCTGATTTTTGCTCTCTCTCCCATCTCTACCCGATCAGCACAAGCGCCGATCAAAAGCCGATCTACTCCGACCCATAAGCGCCGATCAAGAGCCGATCTCTCTATAGCCGTTCACTCCGATCCACGAAATCTCCGCTCCGATCCACTCCGATCTCCGCTCCGTTCACTCCGATCCACTCCGATCTCCGCTCCGATCACTCCGATCCACGAAATCTTCGCTCCGATCTACTCCGATCTCCGCTCCGTTCACTCCGATCCACTCCGATCTCCGCTCCGATCACTCCGATCCACATCTCCATAGCTCTGATCCGCTCCGATCAAGCACATCTCTGCTCCGATCCACTCCGATCTCCGCTCCGTTCACTCCGATCCACTCCGATCTCCGCTCCGATCACTCCGATCCACATCTCCATAGCTCTGATCCACTCCGATCTCCGCTCCGATCCACTCCGATCTCCGCTCCGATCCACACTCCGATCCTCATCTCCCTAGCTCCGATCCACTGTCTCTGTGTGTGTGTGTTTTTTTTTTGTTTTTTTTTTTTTTTGAGCAATGGGCAGTTACTGGGTTTGTTGAGCAAAGATAAGAGAGAGAAAAAAACGAGCGAACGGAAATTATTAAAGTAATCTATGCATGAGCTACAGTAACCGTGCATATATGCACGGTTACTGTAGCAAATGTGCATTTTTGCACATTTTTACACAATCTGATGCTGGAGCTTTTTGTGCCAAAATGTGTAAAAATACCTTCTTTTTTCATTATTATGCAAGACTTTATAAGAGCTGATGTAAATGATGACATTCCATGGGCTGTATTGAATGGGATGGGAGTCCACTGGTCCCAATAAACCTCTATTGTTGACTGACTATTTTTGTCAGTTCCCACCAAGTCAAGTGGCGATGCAGGTGCCAAGTGGTGCAAGCAAGACCTGAATTCCCAAAAGTTCTAATAAACTTATAATTTTTATTTTATTAAAGACTGACTATTTTATTAGCGCAAAGAAAACATGTACAATCATCATCTAAAGAAAACACGCAAAGCTTTACTAGTAATTATCCCCTGTACCAAATCAAAAAAAAAAAAAAAAGGTTATATCTAGTTGTGGAATATTGTTCATTATAAACGCTCCAAAAGGACTTACGCTGTTGGTCAATTCTTCTAATGCCCTTACAGTCTTGCACTCATAATTACATAGAAAAATTGGACATGTTAGTTTGGCAGAAAAGCATCGAGAAACAAATGGTTGAATGTGTCAAAAAAAATCATGGACTTCCTTTTCTTCAAAGTCTTTACTCAGCCCACTAGTTCACCCCTCCCCAAAAGCCTAGATGATAAGTTTCTTATCCCAAGTCTTGCCTTAAACACATGGCTTTGGTTTCTTCAAGACTTGTTGACTGACTATTTGTGCCAGTCCCCACCAAGTCAAGTGGCAATGCAGGTGCCAAGTGGTGCAAGCAAGACCTGAATTCCCAAAAGTTCTAATAAACTTATAATTTTTATTTTATTAAAGACTGATTATTTTATTAGGGCAAAGAAAACATGTACAATCATCATCTAAAGAAAACATGCAAAGCTTTACTAGTAATTATCCCCTGTACCAAATCAAAGAAAAAAAAAGAAAAAAAAAAGAAGAAGGTTATATCTAGCTGTGGAATATTGTTCATTATAAACGCTCCAAAAGGACTTACGCTGTTGGTCAATTCTTCTAATGCCCTTTCAGTCTTGGACTCATAATTACCTAGAAAAATTGGACGCGTTAGTTTGGCAGAAAAGTATCGAGAAACAAATGGTTGAATGTTTCAAAACAAATCATGGACTTCCTTTTCTTCAAAGTCTTTACTCAGCCCACTAGTTCACCCCTCTCTCCAAAAGCCTAAATGACAAGTTTCTTATCCCAAGTCTAGCCTTAAACACATGGCAATGGTTTCTTCAAGACTTGTCTTCCTCTATTCCATTTGCATACTGATTTCTCAAGCCTTTGCTCAGAAAGACATCCTATACAATAATTGTTCAGACAATGGTAACTACACAAGCAACAGTACCTACAAAGTAAACCTCAATCAAGTCCTCTACTCCCTCTCTTCCAACACTGAAATTGACTATGGGTTCTACAATTTTTCTTATGGCAAAAGCCCTGACCAAGTTTATTCACTTGGACTTTGTAGAGGAGATGTCAACCCAGATATTTGCCGTAGTTGCCTCAATGAAGTTAAAAATCTTCTCACTCTGCTTTGTCCCAATCAGAAGGAAGCAATAATATGGTATGACTATTGCATGTTACGCTACTCATTTCGCAACATATTTGGCATCGAGGAAGATAGCCCTGTTTTCTGGGGGAAAAACGATAATAACGTAGCAGCCAATTATGATCAGTTCCGTCGGGACCTGACGACCTTGTTGGATAGCCAAATTGATCGAGCTGCAGCAGGTGGTTCTCTTCGTAAGTTTGCAACGGGAAATACAACAGCACCAAACCTCCAAACACTATATTCACTTGTGCAATGCACACCTGATTTGTCTGTGCAAGTTTGCAGTGATTGCTTGAAAGGGGCTATGAAGCTTATACCAGAATGTTGTGATGGGAGTCAAGGTGGGAGAGTTGTCAGACCCAGCTGTAATTTTAGGTTTGAGGTCTTTAGCTTCTATAATGTCACAGCTGATGATGCATCATCACCATCACTGTCTCCACCACCGCCTCCAGTACCATCAGCATCAAACAACACCCCTGCTGCAAAAGGTACCAATGCCATTAAGCTTAAAATGTAATCCATTTGGATGCAACCTTTTGGTGAATACATATATGCTTTGCTGAATGTTGATTAAAGAAAAGATTTTGAAAAGCTTTATAGATGCAAATAAGGTCAAAAGCTTACAACTCTTTATAAAGGGGTCCTTATTACTTTCCCTATAAATTCTCAAGTTTCGAAACTAATTTTAATTTTGTGACTCTTTCCATGTATCCATTTGAAACTTTTAACATACATCTGTCAGAATTTTTTAAGTAAACATATTTCTGGTTTTTGCAGGAAAGGGGAGTAACAAATCTCGAACAGTCGTCATAGTTGTGCCCATTATTTCTTTTGTGGTACTAATTATAATCTCCTTCTGCATCTACTTAAGAGTCACGAAACCAAGGGAGAAACCACAAAGTAAGTAAAATAATTCATTTATTTCTTTTGTTATCCCAAAATTTGAATTATTGCAAAGATAATAACAAAAAATGTCAGAAATTATGGGCTTGGTTACATAGATGTGCTTCCTAAAGTTCTCAGGAATGTGTGATATTTGTGGGAGTAAAAAATTCCACCTATATTATGAGCCTATGAGGACAAATTTCTCAGCAAGTATTAACGTAAAACACGACATACTTTGGGGATTATTTTTTTATTTATTATTTTTCATAAAATGATACTTAGCTACTACAAATTAAAAATTATCAATGTGTTCCGTCAATAAATTGACTTCCACTAAAGCAAACAAAAAGTTGTTATATACTAATAGACATGAGTTTCCTATCTAGAAGATTTTGATAAATAATAAGTTTTTAGAGGTCATTGCTGTTGCATGCACGTATTTTAAATTGTATTGGTTTTAACTAATGCACTAACGTCTTGTTCAGGCGAATCTGTGGATGAGATTGAAAGTGTGGAATCTTTGCAGTTAGGCTTTGGCACTATTAAAGTTGCAACAGATGACTTTTCTGATGCAAATAAGCTTGGACAAGGTGGATTTGGTGTTGTTTACAAGGTAAATCTAACATTATCAATAACCTTAAAAAGGATAATTTAATGGGCAGGACCAGCTGATTGATTGAAATAGGATATTGATTCAAACACTTTCCCTCCCACCCCCACCCCAAATTGGAAAAGTTTGTAGTCATGATGCACATGTTAAGTTCAAAGGGTTAAAAATGTTCTAATCTAATACGGTTTCAGGGTAAACTCTCCACTGGACAAGTTATTGCTGTGAAAAGGCTTTCAAAAAATTCTGGCCAAGGAGATCTTGAATTTAAGAATGAAGTTTTGTTAGTGGCCAAGCTTCAACACCGAAATTTAGTTAGACTTCTAGGATTTTGCTTGGAAGGAGTTGAAAGGCTTCTAATTTATGAGTTTATGCCCAATGGAAGTCTTGATAACTTCATTTTTGGTATGATTTTACTTCTACCTTCATTTCAAAATTATATTCATTGTAATTTATTTTGATTACTTGTCTTTTGTCGATAGATTTCCTTCACATTTTAGTCCAATATAATATATTTGATTGACTATGTAGATCCAATCAAGTGTGTACAACTGGATTGGGCAAGGCGCTACAATATCATAGGAGGCATTGCACGAGGTCTTCTCTACCTTCATGAAGACTCTCGACTTCGTATTATTCATCGAGATCTCAAAGCAAGCAATATCCTGTTAGATTCTGAAATGAATCCAAAAATTTCAGATTTTGGTATGGCAAGATTGTTTGAACTTAATCAAAGTGAAGGTAGTACCAGTAGAATTGTGGGGACCTAGTAAGTATCAAACTTTTTTTTTTTTTTTTGACTGTCTTGTATCTTACATAGGTATACTTTATGTTTACATTAAACCAAAAGATACAATATGAAAGGCTAATAAGTATTGCTGAAAATAATTGTGAATGTGCAGTGGATATATGCCTCCAGAGTATGCAATGCATGGACAATTCTCAGTAAAGTCTGATGTTTTTAGTTTTGGTGTGCTAGTGTTAGAGATAATAAGTGGACGAAAGAATAGCTCCATCCAAAATGGAGAGAATATTGAGAGCCTTCTAAGCTATGTAAGTATTTTTATTTTTGGGTCTAATGGCACATACACCCCAGAAGTATAGAGTAGTAGGTCGGACTGCATGTTCAAATACCACCATGTGGTAGGGTGGGGGTGAGGGGATTAAATGGCTCAACGGGAGTGGAAAAAATTTGAAACAATACCCTTTTATCTTTAGGATGTGGAGTATCAAGTATTCTACCTGTTGGCCTGTACCTATTAGTATGGCATTAATATTGTCCATGAAGTTACAAATTATGGATGTAGCTTTTATAGCTAGTTGGCTTTATACCAAATACATAGGAATCTAGCACAAATGAAGGATGAGGAGGTTAAAGGAAATGAAGAAATGCATCAAGTTGTGTAGCCCAATACATTTCTTTTTAAAACACAATAAAATAATGTTTTCTTGAATACTAAATTAGTCAGTTTGAATTATCTTGCAGGCATGGAAAAATTGGAAACAGGGTACAGTTTCAAATCTTGTAGATCCCACGTTGGAGGCAGGTTCGACAACCGAAATAATGAGATGTATTCACATTGGATTACTATGTGTTCAAGAAAACGTAGCTCATAGACCAACTATGGCATCTGTTGTTCTCATGCTTAATAGCTACTCTATTACTCTACCAACACCTTCAGAACCTGCATTTTATATGAGCAGTGGTACTGAATCAAACATTTGCTTGCAATGGGAGCATGATTTAAGGGTGACAGAGTCAAATCAATCTAAAAGTAGCTCTGTCCAAGCTTCGATAAATGAGATGTCAATCACAGAGTTATCTCCTCGCTAATGTTTAATGAATTTGAAATGTAATATTACTATTTTCCTAATTTATTTATTTTAATTGAAAAATACACAATTTAACAATATATGAGTTATTGATGATATATTAACAACGGTAGCATTCTTTTCAAAACCTGAACTATTTAGTGACCCAAACGAAAATTGGTGTAATTTATCCAGTTGTTCTTTCTCTACCTCTAGTCTTATTCAAGAAAACAGAAAGCCACATTATGATTTGCCAATCTTACTGTCTCCTATTTCAATTTTTCTATTTGAATCATATGATATAAAATTGAATTATAGAAAAAGGATTTGATATAAAATTAATTTTATGTATATTAAAGATAGGGCAAAACTTAGATACAGTACCTTACATACTGTTCCTTAGGTACCCCTTTTAAAATTTAGATACCTGTCTAATTCAATAACTCTTGCTAACACCATTAACCTCATCCACTGTTTGTTTTTTTTTTTTTTTTTTCCTTCCCTAGATGTGCTTAAAACAAAGTTAGAAAACCTGTTTGAAAAACCATAATCCCAGCCTCTCTAACTTCTCACACTCTCTCGATTTCAAAATTTTTTAAGAAATCCAGATCTCAACTTCCCAAATGATAAAGTGGTCTTAGCCATTGAGTATCAATGACAATGCCAAAACTACACCACTACTTGAAGAAAGCAAAAGGCTCTCAAAGTCTGAACACCATTTTGATATGGAGGGAATTTTTGACCAAAAGCATCAAAGATTTCTCAATGTCTTTGACCTAATGGGTTGTAAAACATCTTGGCTTCTCTTCAATGTTCTATTCCAAAAGAATCTGATCTATTTTCCTGGACGACGAGTCAGACAAACAAAAATGAAATGTTGAAATTCTGATTTCTTTAAAAATTTAGAAGTTCAAGAGTATTTTAGGGTCTGGGTTTTCTTGTGGGTCTTTAGCCTTCTAAATGGGTTTGTTTTTAGTTATAGAGAGAGATAAAAAAGAACGAAAGAAAGAAACAGAGTGATAAATAGTATTAACGGCGTTAGCAAGAATTATTGAATTAGACAGGTGTCTAAATTTTAAAAGGGGTACCTAAGGAACAGTATGTAAAGTACTGTATCTAAGTTTTGCTCTTAAAGATATTGTCATATGATGTCTTGTAATATTTTACTTATATAGGATGCTAGTGGCATTTTTTTTTTTTTTTTGATTCCGTATTATTGGATTGAAATTCAAAGTTAGTAATTTTGGTGATTCTAAAAAAAAAAAAAATGGTAATGTTGGAACATTGATTTTGCATAAGATTTAAAGTTTGGCAACATGAGGGAAAACTAAAGAAAGGGGGAAAAAGTGGAGTACTTTTCTATTTTTCACTTCTTGTCCCCATTTTTTATTGAATTTTGTTGCCTTACTTAGATGAAATAATTCTAAAGAAGCATTTTTTATTTTTCACTAGCCTCTGAGCACGCGCTCACGCGCGTGCTCAGAGGCTCTTCTATTTGTTGGGTAAAGGTTAATTTAGAGCATTTATTATAATTTGGGATTACTACATTTTTTAATTACAAAAAACCTAGGGGTGTGATGGTAAAATTATTTTACCTACAAATGCTTAACACTCATCACACCCCTAGGTTTTTTGTAATTGAAAAATGTAGTAATCCCAAATTATAATAAATGTTCTAAATTAACCTTTACCCAACAAATAGAAGAGCCTCTGAGCACGCGCGTGAGCGCGTGCTCAGAGGCTAGTTACAATTTATTTAACCTATTTTCTTAACTTTTTTAAATTATTTTCTTTATTTATTATTTTTTATACTTTCTCAAAAAAAGGTGAGGGGAGTATGAGTGAGGAAACGTGAATTCAAGAGAGAGAGAGGAAAAAAACAAAAAAAGAGATAACGGAAAAAAGAGTGAAAAATAAAATAAAATAACCAACTTAGAGGAAGTTAGACATGGGTTTAAAAAAATGAAATAGATAACAAAAAAAAAAAAAAAATAAAGGATAAACCTTAATAAGAGGGTAGATAACTTTTTTGATAGAAACGTGGTTTTTTTTTTTTTTCAATAGGTTTTCTGTTTTAATAAAAAAGTTAAGAAAATAGTTTAAATAAATTGTAATATATATCTATTTCGTTTTTTTTTTTTTTTTGGATAAACTTGAGAATGTTTTTAAAAAAAAAAAATGATTTGAAGAAAAAACGTATAGTTGCTTTGAAAAAGTGGTTAGTGGGAGAGTGATCCTATTTTGTTGGCAATGTTTTAGTAGGAGTTAAAAGACGTAGTTTTACCAAATTATCCTTTAGTTTTGTCTCTACTTAAACCTAGGGAAATAGAGGTATTTTGGGAAAAAAAAAATCCGGTTATTAAATTATCCTTTAGTTTTGTCTCTACTTAAACCTAGGGAAATAGAGGTATTTTGGAAAAAAAAATCCGGTCCAAACATGTGCAGCCCCTTAAATAATAGTATAGATAGATTAAGAAAGTTGGTAATTAATAATTATGGCAGATATTGACAGCAACAGAAAATGATTTTAGAAAAAAAATATAAAAAGCAACTGCAAACAAAACTAAACTAATACCGAACTTGCAGTGAGAGCCATTCCACTGTAAACAAATCTCTCTCTCTCTCTCTCTCTCTCTCTCTCTCTCTCTCTCTCTCTCTCTCTCTCTCTCTCTCTCTCTAATTTAGCTATATAACACTCTCAAATTTTTATTAACCAAAAATCAAAACAATGGAATCTATATCTGAATTCCGAAACCCTAGATCTTCTTCATCGATGGGTTCGCGAAAAGCTCGCGAGCGAGAAATGCTGGACTCGGTGTGCTTGATGATCGCACTCGTCTTCTTCCTCATGACCTGCGTCGAGCTCTGCGACGCCGCCACCGTCGTCGACGTTTACCGCCTCATCCAGTACGACATCTCCGGCGCCCCATTCGAATCTCGCCTCGCCAAGCTCAACCACCACGCCGGCTCCCTCCACTTCCCTCCCAGCGCCAATCTCTTTCGCACCGTCCTCATGATCCCAGTCCGCGACCTCAACATCACCTTCCTTCAAGGTACTCATTTCTCTGCCCGCCCCAACTTCACACACTCCCACTTCTCTCATCACCTCAATGTCACTGTTAAGCTCTCAAGGAAACCCTCAATTCTTCCCATTATTAAAGCCCAGACCCAAGAAAAAAAAAAAAAAAACTCAACCCGCCCCAACTTCACACACTCCCACTTCTCTCATCACCTCAATGTCACTGTTAAGCACTCAAGGAAACTCTCAATTCTTCCCATTATCAAAGCGCAGACCCAGGGAAAAGAAAAAAAAAAAAAAAAAAAAAAAACTCAACCCGCCCCAACTTCACACACTCCCACTTCTCTCATCACCTCAATGTCACTGTTAAGCACTCAAGGAAACTCTTAATTGTTCACATTATCAAAGCCCAGACCCAGGAAAAAAAAAAAAAAGAGAGGAGCAAAACGAAGCAGAAAGACAAAAAAGAAAAAAAAAAATCGGAAACGAACCTGTTGGAGGAGCGAACCCGTTGGAGGATTAACGAACCTGAAAGACAAAAAAGGAAAAAAAAAAAAAAAATCGGAAACGAACCTAAACGAACCAGGAAGACAAAAAAGAAAAAAAGAAAAAAAATCGGGAACGAACCTGTTGGAGGAGCGAAACGAACCTGGAAGACAAAAAAGAAAAAAAAAATCGTAAACGAACCTGTTGGAGGAGCAAAACGAACCTGGAAAAAAAAAAAAAAAAAAAAAAAAAAAAAAAAAACGGAAACGAACCTGTTGGATTGTGGCCCTGAGGGAAATAAAACCTGATTTTGTTGTTTGTACTGAAATCTGAAGCAAAGAGGTGGGGGAAAGGGGTTTGAAAACACAGAATTGAGAGAATTGGAGAACTGAATAGAAAGAAATTGAGTTTGAAAATTAACGTAACTGTACTGATAGTCAGGTCCTATTTTATAGATAGTGTTTTACGTGGAAGTTAAAGAAGTATTTTTACCAAGTTTTACCCCTACTTAAAGGTAAGCTGTAGGGGTATTTTGGAACAAAAGAAAAATCCGGTCCAAACAGGTGCAGCCCTTTAAATAATAGTATAGATAAAATTATCAAAATAATTGAAGTAACAAACTGTTATTGACAAACAATAATTAAAAAAAAAAGGTATAAGTTATTGTTAGCCTTCTTAAAAATCAATAACTCTATCGTCTTCAATCGACAAAGAAAAATAAAATAAAATCAATAACAATTTGTGTATCTTTGACATTACTCCATTCAGATGCCATTCCATATGCCGTACGTGGTGAATGCGTTGGGAGTCCACTAAGACCACTATGTTGATTACCATTTTTAAAGTTTACAAACAAGTGTCTCCCACTAGTCAGAAGAACATGCATCAATCATTGGAGTCATTTTTACGGCCTGTCCGCTGTCCCCATCCACTGGCAGTGTAAAGTTGAAGTAGGTGAAGTAAGAGTTGGCTTACCTAAAATTTTGATAAACTAGTATTTTACTTATTTATCTTCATCATTATAAAACCAATCTGATATGAGAAGTATAATGCATATATTGAATATATGTGATAATTGTTGCTATTTAGTAAAGGCAAGACTAAAATGATAGAAGTTTTTTAGTACAATTAACACCTCTTGAAGTCATGAGGTTCAAATCAAACTACCCTCAACTATAAAATTATAAAAATAAATAATAAATAAAAAATAAAAACATAAGCACAAAAGAGACCAATATAATGGTTGCTCTCTATAATAGGTCAACCATGCAAGTCCTATATATAAAGAAAAAAACTTATGAGCAAATATTTCAGAGTTGTTGTGCAAATAGCATCTCAGGACTCAAATGAATAACAGTAAATAAGTAAAAATTAAATAACAAGCACACATACAGAATACAAGAATACAAGAATTTACGTGGTTCAACAAACTGCCTACTTTCACAGTAACAATAGAAAAATTTCACTACAAAAATAAGAAGATACAATAATACACAAGAACACTCTTAAAAAACTCAAATCTCAATTACACCCTAACTTTCTCTCACAAAAAAAACACAAGAATGTAGAACCCACAATTTTTTCTCTAATGTAGTTGTACTTCTCTTCCTATTTTATTCTTATACAGTTATACGATACTAAGACTTTTTACTATTACACTTGCTGTTGCATATCACAAAAGTGTGCGCGCCCACACACACATACGTTACTTTATCAAGTCAGCTCCAAGACTCCAATATATATATATATATATATATATATATATATATATTAGGCTTGGTTGGGCCTTATGGGCTTGTGGCAATTCAAGCCACACACATGGGCCCACTTCAACAAGAGCTAACCTTTTTTTTTTTTTAATTTTTTTTTATTGATATCCTAATCAAAACTTTATGTTCAACAAAATGAAGGGGAAAAAGGGTATTTATCCCTAATTTGAAAACTATGTAGTAAAATGCTCATATTTTGAAATTATTTAGTAAAATGTTCATGTTTTAATTAGAACTCAATTTCAACAAAATTGAGTTTGGTGAAAAACTCGATATCTTCAAAATTAAGTTTGGTGAAAAACTCAATATCTTCAAAATCAAATTTCATGTATATTTTTAAATAGAACTCGACATTAAATATTCATAGAACTCGACATTGCTAATGTCAGCTTTCACCTGTAACTCGATTTTGTTAATGCCATGCTTATATATTGTATCTCCTCCCCTTGTAAAAGAAATGGATCGTTGTGATTACCGAGGTAGTTGGCCTAGTGGTCATGAACTCATTTTTAAGAGTTTGGGAAATGGAGGATTTAGGTTCAATTCCCGCAATAAAAAGCGCTTAAAAAATAACTTCATGCGCACTGAATGCTCCCTTACCCATATTTTGTTCCAAAAGAAGAAGAAGAAGAAGAAGGTGGTTGTAGGCTCCATGTCTAATTTATCAGTAAAAAGAAATTATTCATTGGAGGTGATTGTTACATACAGTGTGACACAACACTCTGTGTGTTTTATCTATAAACTCACATTTGCAATTATGAAAACACAATGTGTTTTATCCTTATTCATTTCTGTTCTTTCTCTTCCTCCCCACGATAATCTTCTTTTAGGAAAAATAATTATTTTTGTTACTTGAAAACATCATTTGTTGTGCCGGGTATTCCTCTCTCACCCTAAGTCCAAACTAGTTCCAACCTTGCCATCTCGTTTCCCATATGGACTATTTATACACGAACAAAAGGAATTTTTGAAAAACTTGAAAGCAAGTTGGAATATAATTTTTAAGTTTTAACTGATGGAGTTGCCACATATATAGAACGCTGCTCAACCTATCAAAAATAAGAGGCTGGTGGTGCAAATGTAGGGCAACACATAAAAGTAGAAAGATAGGCTGTTTATGGCCAAATCAATGGTGGGTGAGGTTTAAGACTGCCATCCATTTCTCTCTATCGTTTCACCTTTCTCTGTTTGTCTTTTATTTTTGGGTATTAAACCAATCTTCTCTGAGATTTCACCGAATAAAAGTCCCACTAAAATTTGGACGAAATGACACTCCTCCTTCAAGGTTTATATAAATGAAAAATATATGTCAATGTTTGACTTTCAAAGAAGATATATATTGCATTTTTTTCTTTTTTTTTTTATGTAACTGATCATATCAAAACGATGGACAAAATAAGATCTCCCTCCCATGAGGTTTGTATAAATAAAACTTAAGCTCAAATGGTTTGTAAAAATGAGAAATTTTTTTTAAAATAAAAAATAAATATTTCATTAGGTAAGTAATATTGTGAGGCGTCATTTATACACGTTTGGGAGGAGTATCATTTTGATCAACATCATAGAAGAATGGTGCAATTTATCCATCTGTTCCTTCTCTAGCCCTAGTCTTATATATTCATGCAAACACGAAGCCACATTGCGATTTACCAATCTCACTTTATCTCCAATTTCTGGTTTTCTATTTAAATTTTTCATTCGATTGTCGATAACGGTGCTGTTGGATTTCAATCATATGATATAAAATTTATATATAGATGAAAATGGATTTGATACAAAATTAATTTGATGTATATTAAAGATATTGTTAATTTGGTGATGTCAGGTAATATTTTATTTATATATGATGGTAATGGCCTTTTTTTTTTTCATGAATCCGTATTACTGGATTGAAATTCTAAGTTAGCAATTTTGGTGATTCTAAAAATAAAAGTTTAATAATGTTGGATCATTGATTTTGCATAAGATTTGAAGTGTGGAAACATGGAGAGGAGGGGAAAAGAAAAGAAAGTAAAGAGAAAATGGAGTACTATTTTTTTTTTTTCTAGTTGGTTGCCTTTTTTTATTGTATTTTGTTGCCTTGGATGCAATCATTCTAGAGAAACAATTTTTTTTCCTTAGAATTGTTACAAAAATTGATAGTATAAGTTGTGAGCCTACTTAAAAATTTATAACAACTCGTACAAAAATATTGTGGAAAATATTGTGTACTTCTAAAATTACTCTATTTAGATTCCATTCCATGTGCCGTACGTGTTGAATGAGATGGGAGTCCACTAAGACCACTGCACCCGTATAGTTGACTACCATTTTTAAAGTTTGCAGAAAAGTCTCTCCCACAAGTTTCTTAGGCAGTTTAGGAACAAATTGAATGAGACTTTAGTGGTTGAGGTGTTGAGTCTTGTGCAAAATCCTGAATTGGGTGCCAAGTTTTTCATATGGGCGGGGCGGCAAATTGGGTATACTCACACTGGAGTTGTGTATGATGCATTGTTAGAGAGATTGGGGTGTGATAATAATGAGAGAATACTGTAACGTTTTTTTTAGGAGAGATTAAGGATGATGATAAGGAAGTGCTTGGGAAGTTGCTTAATTTTTTGATTCGAAAGTGTTGCCGAAATGGGTTGTGGAATTTAGCATTGGAGGAGCTTGGGAGGCTTAAAGATTTCGGGTACAAGCCCACGAGATGGACATATAATGTATTGATTCAAGTGTTTCTTACAGCTGATCGGTTGGACACAGCTTATTTGGTTCATAGGGAGATGTCGAGTTCAGGGTTTAGTATGGATGAGTTTACCTTAGGTTGTTTTGCGCAATCTCTCTGCAAAGCGAGGAGGTGGAGAGAAGCTCTCTCGTTGTTTGAGAAGGAAGAAATTGTGCCCAACACAGTTCTTTATACAAAGATGATATCTGGGTTGTGTGAAGCTTCTCTTATTGAGGAATCTATGGATTTCTTGAACAGAACGCGGACTAGTTCTTGCATTCCCAATATTGTGACATATAGGACTTTGCTTTGTGGGTGTTTGAGGAAAAGACAGCTTGATAGGTGTAAGAGAATTCTTAGTATGATGATTGCAGAAGGTTGTTATCCTAGTCCTAAGATTTTTAATTCTCTTGTTCATGCCTTTTGCAGATCAGGAGATTATTCTTATGCCTATAAGTTGCTTAAGAAAATGGTCAAATGCAGTTGCCAGCCAGGCTATGTGGTTTACAATATCTTGATTGGTAGTATATGCGGCAATGAAGAATTACCAAGCTCAGATGTTTAAGAGTTGGCTGAGAAAGCTTATGGTGAGATGCTTGATGCAGGGGTCGTATTGAATAAGGTCAATTTCAGCAATTTTGCTCGATGTCTTTGTGGTGCTGGAAAATTTGAGAGGGCATATACTGTTATTCGTGAAATGATGAGTAAGGGATTCATACCTGATACTAGTACCTATGCTAAAGTGATTGGCTTTCTGTGTAATGCCTCCAAGGTAGAGAAGGCCTTTTTATTGTTTGATGAAATGAAAAGGAACGGTATTGTTCCTGATGTTTATACATATACAATTTTAATTGATAGTTTCTGTAAAGCTGGTCTTATTAAACAGACTCGCAACTGGTTTGATGAAATGGTAAGGGATGGTTGTGCCCCTAATGTGGTGACATATACTGCTCTTATACATGCCTACCTTAAAGCTAGGAAACTTTCCAATGCAAATGATCTGTTTGAGATTATGTATTCTGAAGGTTGCATTCCTAATGTTATAACATATACGGCTTTGATTGATGGCCACTGTAAAGCTGGGGAGATTGAAAAAGCATGCCAAATATATGCGAGAATGAGAGGTAATGTGGAAATTTCCGATGTAGATATGTATTTTAGAATTGATGATGGCAATTCCAAAGAGCCAAATGTGTTTACATATGGAGCATTGGTTGATGGTTTGTGCAAAGCTCACAAGGTCAAAGAGGCCCGTAACTTGTTGGATGCTATGTCAGTTTAAGGCTGTGAGCCAAACCATATCGTGTATGATGCTCTTATAGATGGATTCTGCAAGGCTGGGAAGCTAGATGATGCACAAGAGGTGTTTGCTAAGATGTCAGAGCATGGATATAGTCCTGATGTCTATACTTACAGCTCTTTGATTGACAGGTTGTTTAAGGATAAAAGACTGGATCTTGCTTTGAAAGTCTTGTCCAAAATGCTAGAAAATTCTTGTGCACCAAATGTTGTCATATACACAGAGACGATTGATGGCCTCTGTAAAGTTGGAAAGACAGATGAAGCCTATAAGCTTATGCTAATGATGGAAGAAAAGGGGTGTTATCCAAATGTTGTGACTTATACTGCAATGATAGATGGCTTTGGGAAAGTGGGTAAAGTCGAAAAATGTCTTGAGCTCTTGAGAGAAATGGGCTCAAAGGGTTGTGCTCCAAATTTTGTCACTTACAGGGTTCTTATAAATCACTGTTGTGCCACTGGCCTTCTGGATGAGGCTCATAAACTCTTGGATGAAATGAAACAGACATATTGGCCAAGGCATATATCAAGCTACGGTAAGGTCATTGAAGGTTTCAACCGAGAGTTTATTATCTCACTTGGGCTTTTAGATGAGATCAGTGAGACTGATTCTGTTCCTATCGTTCCAGCATACAGAATACTGATTGATAGTTTTATTAAGGCTGGGAGATTAAAAATCAGCTCTGGAGCTGCATGAAGAGATTCCATCATTTTTCCCTTTAAAAGCTGCCAGCAAGAATATGTATACTTCTTTGATTGAGAGCCTCTCCCGTGCAGGTAAAGTCGTTAAGGCTTTTGAGCTGTACACAGATATGGTAAGGATGGGTGGTGTTGCAGAGCTAAGAACATTTGTTCACCTTATTAAAGGGCTCATCAATATTAACAAGTGGGAAGAAGCACTTCAACTGTCAGATAGCATATGTCAGATGGTCAGTCTCTCTCTATCTACATTTTCTTTGCTCAAGCTTTGGTATACATTATGGAAACAAATCATGTTTTTGCCTATTGAAGTTGTCAGTTCTCAAAATTTTGTCAAATATATATAGTGTCTATCCATTTGGTTGTGAATTGGTTTCTACTTAAAATTTGCAAGATATGAGAGAAAATTGCTCCAAATTAAAATAAATCTGAGTCTTTAGAATAATTATGGGTTCATGAATTTGCACCCTTTAGAAGAATATCTGTTTGCCATCTTTTGTGTTGTGGGATAATGATATCTAACTACGTTGAAATGAATGATGAAAGCTGGTTTTCGTACTGTACTGCAGACTAGCTGTCTGTCATTGCTTCTTCTTAGTTATCTACTTATTTTGGATTGAGTATTTAGCCAAAAAAAAAAAAAGAATATCTACGTTTGAGCAAATCCCTGACTAAATTCAATAATGAAAGTTTATATGTTGGTTCTTTAATATCCTGCATGTTTTGGGTCTGTAAATGGAAAAACTGGGTTTAGCATGTAAAGGTTAGTAGGTCAGAGTGATACTTAATAGAATTTTTGGCATAAATGTAAATAGATTTAAGGAGACCACTGTTTTCTTCTTTATTTAACCTCTGCTTTTTTTTTTTTTTTTTTTTTTTTCCAACTGATTGTAGTCTAAGAAGAATGAAAACTGCTTGGGAAGTATTAATTAGGAGACTTTTGGATATTTATAATATTGTAGTAGGATAAGCTACTTCAGGAACGCTAAATCCACTTTGGCTGAGGGGGCATCCAGCTGTAAACATTACATGCATTAATATTGTGGCACTGGTGGAAGGTCTCACTTGAATTTTACCATTGCCCACATATTAATGATTCTCTTTCAAGTAAAATTATGTTTTAGTAGGTGGCACTGAAAGTGAGACATCGAAAACTATTTTGTTGTTTTAAGTGATAAATTGTGCTTGCTTTGTGAAAAGACAAAAGAAGCTGTTATTTCGGAAACAGTGTTCCTGAAAATTTTAGTTGTCCCTTGCATTGTGGTGAAACCTGTTTAAAGAATAAATAGGTGTCTAGTTACTTGTCTAATAATTTCTTCTTCTTTTTATCATTATTTATTTCTCCTTTCTTTGAGCAGGATATCCATTGGCTTCAACAAGAAGATACATCTTCCAGAAATTAGGCTTTTGAGCATATCTATATTTTTTTCTCAAGGTTGATGTGATAGCATAATGGTGCATGTTAAAGTTTTGGCTCAGATAATGACTACATTGGTGGAAACTCTTGATGCACACATGAAATTCCTAGGAGGTGATAGGCTGATAGCTAATGCATAATTTGCATTGCAATGAAATGAGTATAAAAAAATATGGACGTCTTTGATTGACTATTTGAAGCAACTAGAAGCTGAAATAAAGCTTGAGGGAAATATTTTGCCTTTCAATTATTCATTCTCATAATGTTGGTGAGCTCTCTTTAACTTCTTAACAAAAAAAAAAATGAAAAAACTTCTTAACAAACAAAAAGGTCCTATTTGTCCTTATTTGTGTTTATTTTGTGCACCATTGCTTACAGCTGATGCGGCTTATTGGGTATGATGCGAGTCAGTGTTGCTAAAACTGATTTTCTTCTTCAGTCTCATAAAGTTGGTGAGCTCTCTTTAACTTCTTAACAAAAACCAATCGAAACAAGATTCTTAACAAAGAAAAAATGTCTTCTTTATCCTTATTGGCATTTACATTGTGCACCGTTGCTTACAGCTGATGCGGCTTATTGGGTATGATGCGAGTCAGTGCTACTAAAACTGATTTACTTCTGCAATACCCTCCATTGAATTTGTCAAGGTCAGTT
The DNA here is from genome assembly GCA_033629205.1 of Lithocarpus polystachyus. Lineage (NCBI taxonomy): Eukaryota > Viridiplantae > Streptophyta > Magnoliopsida > Fagales > Fagaceae > Lithocarpus > Lithocarpus polystachyus. The sequence goes on along the minus strand of JAWTZU010000019.1, from coordinate 256,262 downwards.
TATTCATTAGGATTCTTCTGTCACCTAGATAATAGTGACTATGTATATCTTGTTCTTTCATCATTCAATGTAAATAAATCCACCATTCCTGTTGCTAGCTTTTAGTAAAATCATGTCATTCATGATGCAGCTGTGTTGTATACAGCTGAAGTTGGTTATTGAATGCAATGCATGATGTGTTACTAGAACCCATTTTTTGCTGCAGATAGCCTTCGATTGTGATAAGGACTTCTAAGGTGTTGTTTCTATCTTCTTGTGCAGCTTTGACACTGATGATGACAATACATGCATAGACACTGACAAACACACCGACAAATTATCACACTTTTCCCCCACTCTTGCCTGGGAATGTAGTCACATGAATTTGAATTTAATTGACTGTTTGGTCTCATTGATCATTGGAAATACTTTCTTTTCCACAAAAAGGCCTATTTCAATATAGATCACAACATGGATCTAATCAATTTTAATTTATGGAGTAATGTCAGCAAGATCTGTATTATTTCACTGGAGATTCTAATGACATGTTGATGCAAATTTGTATTGCATGTGAATGAAATTTTTATACAGAACAGATTGGTGCTTTTGCCATGTACATCTTCTCTTAAACATTGTTGTTGCACTTCTTCAACTTTTATAGAGACAGTTGCATGATCCATAAAAAGTGACCCAATTTAAAATTTTAGAAACATGGCACTGTGGAGTCCAACGGTGAAATCCTTTCTAAAGTTCATTGAATGCATTGGCATCGTTGTCAAATATGAAATAATGAGATTACTCCTGCCATATCATAAGAAATCTATGTGAATTCATTCTCATAACTCTCCATGTTTTACAGAAACTAACAATTTGCATGACTGGAGGTTGGTGTTACTCACTTTTAGTTCGTTTGTGCTGTTTTATACAAAGGGAAATTACATTTTTTCAGATTACATCTCCAAATTGGGGAGGCTGTCTTACATCCACCTCTCATAGACCTTGCACAAGTGAGAGCAATGTGCCTTGGGTATGAAATTTGTTTATCTACTGAAAATTTCTTTTTTATTGTCCCATATATGCCTTTTTTATGAGAAACTTCCTATAGTTCATAACCAACAAAACTTATTTATATGTCCTTTTTTGGAGAAACTTCTTATAGTTCGTAACTTACAAAACTTAATAAATAAATAAAAAAGGGTGGGGGTGCAATTTGGTTGGAGAATGGAATCTTGAGGCCCAAACACGTCCTGCTTCCTAGACATAATGATTATACATACCAATGGTGGAGATCCATGCTAACTTGGCTATCTGAAACCCTCTAGACTAATCTACAGACAATAACTGGTAAGATGCTATATAAAAAATAGACTTCTAACAATAATTTATGTAAGCTTCCTCTCTTTAGAGGAATAAAAGTTGAGGGCTGAGGTCCTCAAGAATAAATATTAGATAGAATTTCCCAAGTGTTTTTCATTGTGTTTTCTTTTTGTTACATGATTCATGACTGTAAAACTGCAGGCATTGGAGTGGCAGTAAGAAGCTCAACAAATTTGTTTGCTTCACTTTCTAATGGGGTACTTTGCCTCAAGTACAGGCTTCTGTTTTTTGTCGCCTCAGGTGTTTATTTATAGCTGGGACACTTTGAGCAGGGTATTGGATGCAGGAAACTATCATCTGGTGCTTCATTTTATGAAAATCAGGTACTGTATATTTTAGTTTTTCCCCCCCTCCTATCTTACCAAAAACATTATTTATAATTTATCATTAAGGAAATTATTTTCTTACAAGCAACTTCTATAACTCTAAATCTTTATTATTTATAATATCATAAGCGACCTCACTCTTTTTTTCCCCTTTCTTTTTTTCTTTCCTATAACTCAAAATCTTCATGTATTGATGAAATTTATAGAGGGCTTTATGTTAAAAACAATATTGAATTCATTTATTATAAATCCTCAACTCCATATGCAACTTTGAAAATTTTCTTTATTAGAAAAAAGGAAAACATGTAATTTCATGCTCATTGAGAGAGTGCCAAGACACTCAATAAATTTTTTTAGCTAAAATGACAAGCTGGGTTGGGTTGACATGTGGGTTATACATGTTGATCCCTATATTTCGAAATAAAAATCCCTCTTTTATTTTGTTTTCCCTCAATCAGACATATCACAGATACAAAAATACTATTGATCTCAATTCTCAAATTGACCAAAAAAAAAAAAAATCTCAAATAACCACCTCTGGTCTCTCTCTATTCCCTCACCTTCTTAAGTTCGTCTTTTATTGTTGGGTAAATTATACCAACCTCCCTTGTGGTTTCACAAAATAAAACTTTTCCCACAAGGTTACTATAAATGCAATAAATCCAAATGCCCTCTCATAGTGCTACTTCCTTAATAGAATTTTTCATTAAAAAAAAAAAAAAAAATTCACTCATGTTTACAAACCTTAAGGGGCAGAGTTTTATTTAAAATAACCAAGGGAGTGGAGTGTCATTTCCTCCAGAGTTTTGGCAGGAGTATTTTTTGAAATAGAATTTTTCTTTTGGAAAGCCAGGTATGCACTTATTTGTCACATTTACACAAACCTCAAGGGGAAGTATCATTAATACATACATTTGGAAGAAGTATAATTTCGATAAATCTCAAGATAGGTTGGCCATTGGTGTAATCTATCCTTTGTTCTTTCTCCCTCTGCCTCTACTCTTACTGAACCAAACCTCTAGCCATACTACGATATGCCAATCTCCTTCCACCTCTAATTTCAATTCCACTTTTTCAATCGTTCATTCAGTTTTCGATGTCCATGCTGTTGGATTTTGTATAAAATTAATTTGATGTATATTCAAGATATGGTTGTATGATATCATGTAATGTTTCATTTCTTTATGATGGTTGTAGCCTCTTTCATGGTTACATATTACTAGATTGAAATTCTAAGTTAGTAATTTTAGAACATTTATTTTGCATGGGGTTAAAGATTTAATGTTTGGAAAAATAAAGGGGGGAAGAAAAAAAAGTCAAGAGTTGAAACGAAAATAAGGAAAAGGAAATGAGAGTATCTTGCATTCAAAGTTTTTGGTTTGCAAGGGAGAAAGGAAAGGAAAAAAAATCCTCATGCTCTAGTACATATTCTCTCTTCTCTCTATCTCCTTCCAATTTGGGAGGAAAGGAAAATGTTGGCCCTATGGAGAAATCTGCATTTTCCTTTCCCTCGTTCCATTTCTCTCCAAACAAATAAATGATTTTTCTTTTCCTTCCTACCTTTGCCATCCCTTGCTTTCCCTCCAGCTTCCCTTCAACCAAACATATATGCATATTTATCAAACGTTTTCTTCCCATAGTGTTCATTAATCATTGTATCGAATATGGAGTAGTTCGGGAATTTGCAAAACCTTTATTTATTTTTTAGAGAGATGGAAATCGAATACTCGATGAAGAAAATGAGGGTTGCCTATGTAGTTCAAGGGTTTTGTTTTGTATTTTTTTTTAATGTGAAAAAAAATGCAAGTTATAATGGATTGAGCTAATGCATTAAAGACCTAAAATAAGTTGAACTCCAACATGCCCAACTCTATTTGTTAAGTTTCTCAAAAAAAGAAAAAAAAAAAAAAAAACTCTATTTGTTAAAAGAAATTCACATCAGAAACTAGCAAATTGGATATCAAGGTTTTTTCTTCATTAGAAACTAACTTGTAATCTTTGTATAATTATAAATATTATAATTAAATAACCATATTATATATGTAATGAGGGATTTTATATTATTTTAATGAGAAATGCTACGTTCACAACATTTTTCACAACATTCTCACAACAAATCCTAGTTGGTAAGTTGTTATTTGCTAGTACTAGTGGGTAAGAAAGTAATTTCAGTGTTAGATTTAAATTTAAAACCTGTAATAACCTGCCAACTAGGATTTATTGTGAGAATGTTGTGAAAAAAGTAGTGAACATAATATTTCTCTATTTTAACAGGATAAAAATGTTGTGCTTTGAAAGTTTGATAGTGTGCATTGAAAAGATAATAAATAATTTAGTTTTATTAATTGCATCTGTCAAGATACAGAAATTGTTGACTGCCACTTTCAAAAGTTTGCGTAAAAGGTATTGTTGACCGCCACTTAAAGTTTGCATAAATATCTCTCTCGTATTAATTTCAGAACATGCGCGCGGCGCGACAATTATAACAAGGAAGTCCACCACCAAGTTGCAATGCCGGTGCCAAGTGGTGCAAGCAAGACCTCACTTCCCAAAAGTTTTAATAAACTTATAATTTTTATTTTATTAAAGATTGACTATTTTATTAGAGCAAAGAAAACATGTACAATCATCGTCTAATTAAACTTATAATTTTTTCTTGCTTAGGATATCAAGAAAAAAAAAAAGGTTATCTTTGTATCTATTTTTGATTATTATGAATCTGTTTATTTTGTTAAAATTAAAATTTTTTTACTGAAAGTATCATAAATAAAAGTAAAAATTAGTTAAAATATTATAATAGAATTTATAAATAGTACTAAAAATTGCAGTAAAACTCATAAATAATAATAAAAATAAGTTAAATAATAAAGTAAGTTAATTTTTTAAGTTAGAGTGCGCACTTAACATTCCCAAAAGTACTTGTTTGTGGTCCACAAAATGTGAAAAGGAAATAAGTGCGCGGACCTTTATGCAAGAAAAGTATATGCTAAAATGGCTTCAAATTAGTGATAATTTATTTTATTATTTACTTTATTTTATTATTTATGACTTCATTATGTTTTCGGTACTATTTAAGTATGGAAAATGTTAACAAGTGCCATAAGGGCACTCATTAAGAATTCATTTAAAGAAAGTTTTTATTCCACTTTTATGGGAAATGAAAAAAGCTGTCAAAATATTAATTACTTTTTTTTCATTTCCCATAAAAACTTTTTTTAAATGAATTCTTAATTAGTGCCCTTAGGGCTTAGGACACTCGTTAGCATTTCCCTTTAAGTATTTATCAATACTAATGTTTCTTACTATTTTAACTAATTTTTATTTTTATTTATAATATTTTTAGAAAAAAAAAAGATTTAACAAAATAAAAGTGCATTGTCAATTCTGTACGGATGAGGCGAAAAACCCTAGTTTTACGCCCATCAAACAAAAGCCAAACGTGTGGGACACGCTGAACATGAAGAAGAAAATTGGCTGAAAAAAAAGCCAAAGCCTTGCTGCTTTTGGAGAAATTATAAGATTTTTATAGTGGACAAGTAACATAGTCTGTTGACGAATGTAAAATTCTTTAGGTTGACAGACTTGAATTTAGATGACGGAGAAAATGTGTATACTTGATGTGGACGGATCCTAGGTGAACGGACGAAATGTGGATGGGTGTCAGGTACACGTGTCAACTCTTTATAAATGGAAACAACTTGCGTTTCACGCACAGATAGGGTATGTAGAATCCCAATGGGAATAGAATCTAAATATAAAGAGGATTCCGCAATATCCGCCCAATCAATGACAAGTCCTATATGGAAAGAACTTCTTTTATAAGGAAGGAAGGTCGGTTCTGCGCTATTATAAAAACCCCAAATGGCTCTCACAAGAAAAGGTACACATACTATTCTCCAACTCTGGCACTTTAGAGTTGTGAATATCTTCTAACTTAACCTTCAGAGGGTCCTTGGCCGGTACCACACCGGTACCCTTTTAAGGTATTTCTTGCTTTGTGTCTTGCAGGTTGCATCGAGTACGAACGAGAGAACCCTGTAGCTTACTGACGATATTTTGAGCATCATCATCTATCATTTCAATAAAAAACTTTCACTTGTTTAAAATTATAAAGTTTTAAATAAAAACTGAATACTAACTCAATAATTTTAAATAAATAAAAGTTTTTTACTAGAATAATGGACAAATGACGCAGTTGATAACAGTATTATTTCTCTTGCTTTTAAGTGACGCTGGCTTTTGCTTCTTTTGAGGCTTTTGAGTGATGCTGTCTCTTTAACTTGTTCCAAACGTGGGAAAACATGGTTTGGAGTCGATAATGCTTCTATAAAAAATTTTACCCCACTATTCACGTTTTTGGCTCAAGCTCAACAAGCCAAACCAAATGCGCCCTTATGCCCTTACAACTAAATAAAATGAGAAGTTATACGTATATAATATTTTTACAATAAATTATAGGAGGTAAATTGTTATTGGTTCTAATTTAAATCTATCATTGAAATTACTTTTAAATATGTAAAAACCTACCATTTAGGATTAATTATAAAAGTATTATGAAAATATCGTGGACATATTACTTTGGTTATTTTATACTCCATCAATTAAATTTGTTACATTTTTTTTTTTCAAAAAAACACTAAAAGTGGGATATGAAGATTTCTCCCACAAACCAAATAGGGAGTATATTTGCATAGAATTTGGACAGTCTTCATTAGATGGCAAAAAGAATTTCTGAAAGATTGTTTCACAAACCCACATTGGAGTTTCAAGTAGGGGTGTCAAATGGGTGGGTTTAGAGTTGGCATAATTGGATTGGGAATATAAAACTCATTTACTCATTAAAACCTATTTAACTAATTGCTTCTAACCTAAATCCAACCCAATCCAATTATTATGGGTAAACCTCTATCCACCCAAATACCCAATTACCAAAATGCCACTAAAGTGAAAATAACCAAAGTACTCTAAAAATATTAAACAAATTTCTTGTACTTTTCCACACTTTCTCACCTACCAAACAGTTGAAATCTATAACAAAATAAGAAAAATACAGAAAAGCCCTAAAATATCTTACCCCAAATTAAAGAAATACAGAGAAGCCTAACAAATCTAACACCAACAGAAGCCATACTAAATTTCACAAAAAACAAAACAATTTGCAACATTTTATTATTATTGTTGAATTTCACATTTATATTTTCAAATTAAACAAATAAAGTGGAAAAATCAGAAATTAACATTGCAAAAAAAAAAAAAAAAAGCAAAAATTTACGAATAAATAGTAAAAAAGTGTTTTTTTTTCTTTCTTTTTTTACGGTGTTCTTCCATCGATCCTGAGCGTTGACATTAGCACCATAGTTGATCAAGCACTTCGCGACTTCGATCCAGCTGTGGAGCAATGCCACGTGGAGCAGAGTGCGGTTGTCGTAGTCCTTAGCGTGCACCAGCGTCGAGCTCTAGTGTCATTTTGGTGCGCGTGCCAGAGAAGTGAAGAGGTTTGGCTCACTCTCGCTTTCTCCTTCTCCTTCGACTGCAACGGCGCTGACGCGGAGCCTCTACCTCTGCCTCCGCCGCCGCCTTTGCTGTCAGTGTTGTCTCTGCCGGAGGATGTGTCAGAGCAAACATAGCACCACCAAACTCATCGTCCATACTAAAGGACCATGAAACACTGAAACGTGGCTAAGTTTTTTTTTTTTTTTTTTTTGGTTAGGAAGGGCTAGGTTGAATTTGGGTATATTGTTTTTAGGTTAAATGAGTCTCAATGAGTTTTAACTAATAATCACTGAGTTTAATTGGGTTGATACCCATTTAACCAAATTAATAATTGGGTGGGTTTGGGCGAACAAATGAATTTGGGCTTACTTTGTCACCCCTAGTTTCAAGATTATGAGCTTGCAATGCTAGCTTCTAAGTCTTTGCTCATTTTAGGTGTGTGGCAGACATGGGTTCCAGCCCACACTTGATGGAATAGCTCATTTGACATTAAGTGTTTGTTTGGCAAAGATTATTTTTGCGAACTTATTTTACTATTGTGCTTATTTTAGTTACTATTTATAGGTCTCACTGCACTTTTTGCTACTATTCATGGGTCTCACTGTACTATTTCAGCTAACTTTTACCTTTATTTACAGTACTTCAGTAAAAAGTTTTCAATTTCAGCAAAATAAGCAGATTCCAAACAAACTCTAAGTGTCTGTTTGGATAGCTTATTTTTGGCCAGTTTATTTTACTATTCAACTTATTTTTGCTACTATTTATAGGCTCCACTGTACTTTTTGGTACTATTTATAGCTCAATTATACTATTTCAGCTAACTTTTACCTTTATCTACAATACTTTCAGCAAAAAGCTTTTACTTTCAGCAAAATAAGCGAATTCCAAACAGACTCGAATGACCCCACTATACTATTTTAACTAACTTTTACTTTTATCTACAATATTTTCAGCAAAGTTTTCAATTTTAGCAATAGGTGAGTGTATGGTTTTGAATTAAAACGCCAACTTATTTTACTATTGAATTTATTTTATTATTTATAGCCATTACTGTATTTTTTTATATTAATTATAAACTATTTTAGTTAACTTTTATTTTTTAAAAATAATTTTTTAATTTTTAATTTTAATTAACTTTTAAAAAATAACTTTCAATTTTCAATTTCAATTAGATAAGGATCCCAAACAAAAGCTTGTGGGAAACACTGAACGTGAAAAAGAAAATTGGCCGAAAAAAAGCGAGGCCATTCTGCTTTCGAGTCTGGCTTTGAGGCTTTTGAGTGATGCTGTCTCTTCAGCTTGTTCCACTTAAAAAGTCAGTCTCCAGAAAAGTGATGCTGGCTTTTGAGTCTTTTCCAATTACCTCATTAGTGAGGTGTTTTTTTTTATCAAGCGTGGGCTGGACCATGGGGGGTATGTGCACCCTACAAAATGCCTATATCAATATGATAACTTTCTTCACCTGAAATCTTGCGGTAATTTTATGGAAAACATGGTAGAAGTGTGTTCAAGACTTCTCTTCTTGTCAGCCATTTGCCTGTTCATTGCTCAAGCCATTATTGCTCAACCAAACTTCGAAAATAGTTTTGTGTGTTTAAACAAGGGTAACTACACCAGTAATAGTACCTACAAAGCAAACCTCAATCATCTCCTCTCCACCCTCACTTCCAACACTGAAATTGACTATGGGTTCTACAACTCTTCTTATGGCCAAGACCCTGACAAAGTATATGCAATTGGACTTTGTCGAGGAGATGTTAAGCCAGATGAGTGCCGTAGTTGCCTCTATGACAATACAAAACTTCTCACACAGGATTGTCCCAATCAGAAGGAAGCAATGAAACAGGATGAGTATTGCATATTACGGTACTCGTTCCGCAACATATTTGGGATCATGGAAGATGAACCTTTTTACGCTCTACATAATCGTAATGATCAATCTGGCAATTTGGAAACTTATAATCAGGACCTCCGGACCCTGTTGGATGGCCTAAGAAATCAAGCTGCAGCAGGTGGTTCTCTTCGAAAGTTCGCAGAAGTAAAATCTACGGGAATAAACTTCAAAACACAATATGCACTTGTGCAATGCACACCTGATTTGTCTCAAACAGATTGCAGTGATTGCTTGCTTTCGGCATTTGGACTGATTCCTCTTTGTTGTGATGGCAAGATAGGTGCGGTAATTTTTACACCCAGCTGTAATTTTCGGTATGAGAAGTACCCCTTCTTTGGCCCCGTAGCTGATATTGCACCACCATCGACCAATACCTCTGCTGCAAAAGGTGCTTTTCCTGCATAATTTCTCAAGTTTCGAAACTAACTAGAATATTATATAACACTTGAAAATTTTTGTGTGAACATTAATTTTTATGATTTTTGCAGGAAATGATCGTAACAAATCTCAAACTGTAATCATAGTTGGGTCCATTATTGCTTTTGTAGTAGTAGTGGTACTAATAATAATCTCCTGCATCTACCTAAGAGTTCGGAAGCCAAGGGAGAACCCAGAAAGTAAGTTAATTAATTGGTTTATTTTTTATATTAATTTTTTTATACCCGATAAAATTTTACTATAACCTAATTTAAGTGTATATCTGTGTGAAGTTTCTTCTTGGAAACTTGAACCCCTCTTGCCCTCCACACTCCATACGCACTTATACTTGTGAAGTAATCATCACACCAAGGATGTGCGGTAATTAATTAATTAATTTATTGTTATGAAAGCATGAAACTACTGTGAAATTTTATTAAAAAAATCTTATAATATGACAAAATACTTATATATAATAAACTAGTCATTAACTCGTGTGATGCACAAACAAACTATTAAAAGTGATATCTGAAAGAAATTATTAGCAAAATTATGGTAGTAGAATGTATTACAATTCATGTAATATAAGTATTCTCTAAAATAAATACTAAATAAACACTTTTTTCTACATATTTTATAACACTATTAGTCATGTAAATTTTCTAACATATTTTAATATAAAAATTGATAAGTAAAAGTGTAGAGATTTATTTTTATTTTTTATTTTTTTTATAATTCAATAGTTATAATGGAAGGATATTTTAACATAAAAAGCAAACCAAAGCCATCCTCAAGAAAAAGTCAATCTTTTATAAGTATACATCAAAGCACTGTCCCAAAAAATTTGGTTTGGAAGGATATTTTAACATAAAAAGCAAACCAAAGCCATCCTCAAGAAAAAGTCAACCTGTCCCAAAAAGTGTAGAGATTTATTTTTTTATAATTCAATAGTTATAATGGAAGGATATTTTAACATAAAAAGCAAACCAAAGCCATCCTCAAGAAAAAGTCAATCTTTTATAAGTATACATCAAAGCACTGTCCCAAAAAATTTGGTTTGGTTTGATTTTTTATTATTATTTATTTTTATAGAGAAAAATTGCATTAAGTTTTATTGGGTCTGAATTCTAAAAATGAAAAGAAACCATAAACAGTCAGACACAAAATAAAATAAAATCTTTACAAAACAAATATAGAGAAGGACATTAGTTTTGTATACAAACGTTAAACCCAAGATCCACACCAAAAGAAAAAAAAAATCCCTTGGACCACCTGCTTTGGAAAAATTAATACTACATACAATTTTTCTAAGTATTAAACAGATCCTAAGTTATGCCTGGCCCCTCGGACCACCTGCTTTGAAAATATTAATACTGCATACAATTTTTCTAAGTATTAAACAGATCATAAACTATGCTTGGCCCCTCGGACCATCTGCTTTAGAAAAATTAATACTACATACAATTTTTCTAAGTATTAAACAGATCCTAAGCTATGCCTGGCCCCTTGGACCACTTGCTTTGGAAAAATTAATACTGCCTACAATTTTTCTAAGTATTAAACAGATCCTAAGCTATACCTGGCCCCTCGGACCACTTGCTTTAGAAAAATTAATACTACATACAATTTTTCTAAGTGCTAAACAGAGCCTAAGTCTTATTGCACTTCATGAGACTTATTACACCTACGCGAAATTTTCCTAAGACTTATTACACTTCATATCTCATTACACGTAATGTCATGTTATCCAGTAATCGCACCAACAACTATTTGGAATTTGGCGGACGTGCGGCGGAACACACTTTAAATCACATAACTTGATGTATCATGCCAACAAATACTTGCTTAAAGCAACCGGTAACATAACAGAGAAACATAGTAAAGACACATGCATCAAGCAGAAAAGAAAATAGTTTCATCCAATAAACTAGAAGTTACATTTCCATTCATAGTGATGTGCATCTACTACAAAATCAAGAACAGAAAGTGAAACCTTAAAAAAAAAAAAAAAAAAAAAAAAAAAAAACCCTTAAGTCTTAAGCCGTGAGCTTGGGCGCAGGAGGGCTTTTCTTTTGTTCTAGCTGAGAGGTGGGAGCGTCCTTGGCCTGGAGATTGTCTTCCTTGGTCTAAACCTCTGCTTCTTTTGATTTTGAAATGTCCACCACCTTGAGATCAGCGTTCGCAATCTGGACATCAGCATCCTTGGCCTTTGAAACATCAGGGACTTCTAGGGAGGCGGCATCTGCAACTTCACGAATATGTGGATGGAAATATATGCTGCCAGGCTGCCTTAGAGCTAAGTTTGTAGGGACTCTTGCAGCGTTGAGAGCTTCACTCCATGTCACACTGCTGTACTCCCTACAAGCTTCAGCTAACTCCTTAGTAAGCCTGACTTATGTTTCTTCAACGCCAAGCATATAGGCTGCCCGTTTCTCGGCCTCGGCTGCCTTTTTCACCAACTGGGCCTTATCCAGGGTTTTCTACAATTGAGCCTTCAGGTCCAGCACAAACTGTCTCGAAGTGGCTAGCTTCAGCTCAGTTTGGTAAAGCAGCTTGCGCTGGTTCTCGACTTGGGCCTCAGCAGTTTTCAACCCAGCTTTAGCGCTCTTCCACTCCCTCTCCTCGACGACGAATTTGGAAAACAACTCCTTGTTCTCCGCCTTCGTAGCCCCCAGAGCCTTCTCGGCGTTATGGTGAAGGTTAATCTCGTGCCTGGCCGCATTTCAAGCCTCATTAACCCACTCTTAGGCCACGAAGACCTCCTGGGTGACCTGCGCAAGGAAAATACAACAAACCCTCTAGTTAGGACTCCATAAAAAATAAAAAAATAAAAAATAAAGAGAGGGAGAGAGCTCAGCGAGAGGCCCACCATAGCTAGATCCCTCTTTAAGGATAGGAAAAAGGTCCTGTTGACCTAGCTTCCTCACGGACTCCATGTCCTTAGGCAGGAGTTGGCTGTTCTAAGGCCTCTGCCACGTGCGCACCGTGACCTCGTCTGTACTCCCGAATAGAGGCATCCCATGTAATTGCGGCACCATCAACCTCTAGCCGAGGAGACCAGACGTTCTACGGAAAACGCACGTCTGCTCTGTTGGCCTCCTCCCTGCTGTCCGTAGAAGAAGCCCTCTTGTCCCGAGGCTCTTTGGACACTTTTCATTGCTTATTCCCCTTCTGGCCCCCCACCTCGCCTTCCTCAAGGTTGTAAATTGGCCTTTTCTTTTTAAGGTCTGGGATGATCTTCAGGGCGGGGTCCGTAGGAGGCAGAGGGGGAGGCGGGAGTGTTGGAGGAGCAGTGGACTTGGTAACACCCTTCAAAGGAACCTTTTTCCCCCTCGCGGCCATCAGCTCCTTCAACCCCTTACCTTTTTGGTTTGAGGCCATTTCTCCCTCCTCGGAAGCACTGTTCAAGCAACTGATCACGTGAACTGGAACGTGAATGCTAGAATGTTTATCGGTCGCCTCCTCGGTGTCTGAAATGTGAGCTGATGCAGGTTTCGAATCTTCTTCTTCAAATCAAAAACGATCTATCTCCTCTTTTAACGACAAACGGGAGGAAGCGATCCCCTCCTCGAATGCCTCTACCACTCTGGACTGAACTTGGGGTAGGGGAGCTGCAGGTAATGGAACGCCCTGGGGGATCGGTAGCACCACCGGGGGTAGATCACGAGGAGCAAGAAAGTTTGGCTTCGACTCGTCAATCCTATTGATCCGAGAGTCATCGGCCCTGATGTTGTTGCTGATTTCTTGGAATGACCTCGAAATAGGTTCAAAATCTAAGATCTTGTGAACAGCGCGTAGTTGCCCGTCTTCGTTCACAAAAATCTCCGACCGGAGCAGAAAATTGAGGGCGGGGACGTTTGTATGACTCAGCCGAGGAGCTACTATTTTTTTATCTGCAAAACCGATGAGGGGTAGATAGTTAGAAAATCAAGATGCGTCGTCAGAAAACAATAAAATAGAAAGGAAATGACGGCGTGACTAATGCTAAAAAATCTAAGATTTTAACTAGAAAGCCTAACTTAGAGGCTTCCCACCTGGGTCCCCCTCCTTAATAGGGTAGTGGACGCCATCATGCCACGCTCCAGAAGCTATTAGGTAGTCATCTTTCATGTTTTTATTAGATCTAGGGAGGCAGGAAATGAGCCTAACTATGGGCGATCGGGATTTGAGGTAATACCCCCCATTGGTCTGCGAGTGGCCCTCATACAAGTGCACCACATCGTACCTGATGAGCCCTAGACCTAGATGCTTGTTTAAAGCATCGATACTACCTAAAATCCTGAAAACGTTGGGCGCACACTGCTAAGGGCACAGCTTATGGTGGAAAAGGTAATCGCGAGTGATCTCACCCATGGAGAGCGTCACTCCCCCCTCTATGAAGGCTATTACAGGAATGACAACTTCCCCCTCTCTTCTATCCAAGTCTATTCGGTCTGGATGGCAATATCGCAGACCTACTTCCTGGGGAATTTGGTATTTATCCTTAAAAATTTCTATTTTTACGGGGGAATCCACTAAATCCATGAACCTACTCATATGGACTGACTAAAGGGGAAATACTTCAATCGGCTATCTAAGAGATGAGGTTTACAAGGCCGAGGTGTTTGGCCGAGGAGAAAATCAACTACAGGGAGCAAGCTCACGCTTTAACACTTTACAAAAAATAGGAATACTAACCTTCGAACTCTTAAGAGGGTAAGGTGGGTTTCGTTAAAAAGAAAGAGAACTTAAGAAATCTGTATACGAAGGAAGTCTTAAGGAGAGAGTGTTTGGATTTCTTGAGAGTTTGAAGATTTGACAAGTAAGGAAAAACAATTTCCCCAGGTGGCTATTTATAGAAGAAATGGGAGCTATCCTGCTCAAAATCCAAGAGAAAATGCTCACTGTCAGATTTGTCCCCTACCGTCAGATGGGAGCGACATAGCCCCGCTTGGAGTAATGAATAACGCTTCACGAACTTTGAAGCACCAATAACGTGCACAAAGTGTGCGAAATGATAGTCTGGCACGTGCAAGCGAGGCAGTAACTTAGCGCATCTCGTGCAAGTCAAAACCCCATTTTTTCTCCTTGGATAAGAAGGAAAAATTGGAGTTTTGAGGGGCTATTGTAGGGACAAGGGCCCAAAACTGTGTACCAGGCCTTGCAGTGTCTAAGACCCCAGAATCAAGCATTGGGCCTCATAGGGTCAAAGGCCCAAAATCGAACATTGGACCCCTAATTGCGTCCGAGGACGAGGCCAAGTCCGAGGAGAAGCAAATGAACGTGTAGAATTTCAGATTGTAACCCATAACGTTTGGGATAGATAAGTATGGTCCGAGGATTGATCCTAACACTAAAAGATGTATCTCCCCAAAATATCTAAGGAAAGGCTACCACCACCGCATTAAATATGCTACACCTAACCTTCTGACCGCATTTATGTGGAGAAGATCCCTGAACAGTGTAACCTTGGCCACCGCAACTCACAGAAGGCCAAAGAAGATACATGATGAGATGTGCACTCAAGTAGAGACTTTGATAATCAACAAGTGGATGGTGAAGATGATTGGAAAAGAGCTATATAATGTGAATGAATTCTTCTTAGAAGGAGGAGGAGAGAGAACAGCAAAAAAAAGGAAGAATTGAGCTTGTATCTAACCTAAGAATAGTGAATACTGAAATTAACCTTCTCAGACTATCGCCGAGGACAGTTTCTTGCACTTAGATCCTTTGATTTATTCTTCTTGTGCTCTTAGCTTACCTTGTTAATTGTCTAATCCAATCTAGCCCAGTTTTTCTTTTCCTACTCTCTACAAATTCATTGTTATTGGGCATTTTGGACTGGTCCATGCACCTTTGGGCTGGTACTCTGAAAATCATGTCCTTACATATATATATATATATATATATATATATAAAAGTATCTAAACCTTTCAGGGTACCATAATCAAAATAATTTATTTTTTAAAAGATAAATAAAAGTACATAAAGAGAAAACAAAAATTATATTGTAATGTAAATGTAAAAGTTTACATATAAATTACCTGTGTATCTAAACCTTCTAGGGCATCACAATCAAAATAATTTCAAAAATAGATAAATAAAAGTACATAAAGAGAAAAAAAAATTATTGCAATGTAAATTAATGTAAAGTTTACATATAAATTACCTATGTCTAGCCATTTTGGTATTGATATTTGTGTCTAGCCATTTTGATATTGCCATAAGTGAGCAAATAATCTGCACAATCAATTAAGACTATTAAATCAAAAAATACATCAATAATTAAGATGAATTGCATCATGTAAAATATTTTTAAAAAATCATAGAAATTAAATAATAATTAAACTACGTTAATAGGAAAATAGAAATGCAAAAAAGAAAAGAAAAAAGAAAAAAGAAGATAGCTATTCTCACTGAAAAAAGCCAAATCCTTCCTTAGCATTTTTAAATAGTAGAGTAGAGTAGACTTAGTAGAGTTTCAGTTCAAGTCAAATTCTGTTGGATTCAAACTTAATTTGTAGAGGTGTGAAAATAATTACGTTAACTCAATCAAATATCAAGTTGCAGTTTTTTTTTTTTTTTTAATGTGTAGTAATTTGTTTTTTTATTCATTGATTTTAGCATTCTTAAATAATTTTAGTTCAACTCAATTTCTCTTGGATTCAAACTTAATTTATGGAGGAGTGAAAAATAATCATGTTGTTGTTTTTTTTTAATCCAAAAAATTGTTGCTAATAGGTGTAGTAATCTAATTTAAATGAAAGAAAAAAGGATTAGATGAAGATGAAGATTTTGGATGGTAATCAAATTAAGAAGAAATAGATGAAGAAAAGAATTTGTAGTGTAATTAAATTAAGATTTTTATCAACTTAGAAATTATAAGAGAAGAAGATAAGGAAAAAAAATTATATATATATATATATATATTTTTTACTAGTAGTAATTTGGTTTTTTTATTGATTGAATTTAGCATTCTAAAATATTTTTAGTTCAACTCAACTTCTCTTAGATTCAAACTTAATCTATGGAGGTGTGAAAAATAATCATGTTAACTCAATCATATATCATGTTGTTGTTGTTTTTTTTTTAATCCAAAAAATTGTAGCTAATAGGTGTAATAATATAATTTAAATGTAAAAAAGGATTAGATGAAGATGAAAATTAAGAAGAAATAGATGGAGAAAAGAATTTGGATTGTAATTAAATTAAGATTTTTATCAACTTAGAAATTATAGGAGAAGTAGATAAGAAAAAAAATATATTGTATCTATCTTTTAAAATATTCTATAAATATTGCTGCAATTTAAGATGCATTAGACCTCTTTTTTCTTTTTTTTTTAGTGTAGTATATGGTTGTGGCAATTTAAGATGCATTAGACCTTTTTACTTAAAAAAAAATGCATTAGATTTTTTTTTTAATGGAGTAATTAAAAAATAAGAAGAATTAGATTACACTACGTCTACGTTGCTACAATTTAAGATGCATTAGACTTTTTTTTTTAATGTAAATTTTATCTTTTTAAAATCTAAAAATCTAAAAAAAATTTCTACAATTCGGTGTAACCACTTGGCGCAACCACGACGTCTAAACTCAACTTTTATTATATAGTATATGATATAGATAAAAGGGTCCTTTAATCTATTAAGAGTACATTTAAAAATAGTTTTGTACCATTCACATTAACTTGTACAAAAATTCATGTCTATTTTAGCATAAGACCTTATTTTTTTTGTTCTACATAACCACTTTTCAAGAACGCCCACATTAAATTGTTTATTCTACCCACTATTTTATTTAAATAAACACTTTTCATTTTTTATTTATTATTATCTTCATAAAGAGAGAGAGAGAGAGAGAGAGAGAGAGAGAGAGAGAGAGAGAGAGAGAGAGAGAGAGAGAATTTGATGTGATCAAGAGGTGAGAGAAAAAAAATTATGAAATACAACATTATACACGGTTACAAATGTGATAATACATAACATATGAGTCAATATTGATCTATTTTCCACATATTTATCATTTTGCCTAATTAAATCCGTCCATCTTTTCAACATGCAATTCAACAGTGAGATTTTTAAAATATTAACTCAAAAAAAAAAATTATTATGTTATTGAGGTAATATTTTGAAATTTTCATAATTGGATTGCACATTTTCTGTGTTTTTATTATGTTAAATTTTATGCTAATTGAATGTTATTTACTATTCTATCCATAGACTAACTTTTTATGCATAATTTAAAATTTAACCAATTCATGGATGAGGTAGTTATTGATCTCTGGTCATCTTAAAATTTCTCATTCATAAAAGTTATAAGAAGAAAATGTAATCTAACAATAAACTTTTTAAAATTGACAACCAATAAAAAATTGACTAGTGTAACGTTTCTAAAATTTACACCAAGTATAACTTGATCTTGACCTTATATATATATATATATATATATATATATATATATATCCTTCATGTTTGCGAATAGTAAATAACATTTTATTAGCACGAAATTTGGTAAGTACACAGATAACTTGTAATTTTCAATGGTAAAATTTTCAAATTGTTAAATTAATAAAAAATTATTAGATGATATAACACATAATCTCTAACTGTAATAAAGTTTAATTTTTATTTTTAAGAAGACAATAAAGTGTAACTTGATCTTGATTGTATACATATGTGTGTGTGTGTGAATTTTAAAATTGATATGTTAGCTTAGGAGATTCAATTTTTTTTTTCTTAAGGGGAGCTCATAATTTTTGGGACCAAAGTATAACAAGCAAAATTTTGATTATATTTATTTAATAAAAAATATTTTTCAAACAGTGCTCCTGGGAAAAAAGTTTTTAATTGTTACGGATGAAAAAGGCAAAAAGGAAAATGGAAAAAAAGAAAAAGAAAAAGTTTAAAGGGTATTTTTGTCTTAACGGGAGTATTTGAATTTCTTTTTTATGCTTTTCTGACATTCACCCGAATCTGTTGTTGTTTCCTGTTCATCATAAAATGCAGGGATATGTTGGTCATTTATTATAGCTTAACGAATGCCCCTGGATGCACTTAGGGGGATCCATTCCATAAATTAATGTTAACTTAAATTATTTATTTGGTAATTAATGATATGTTATGTTGTAAAACTTATAGCATTCTAAACACCACTCTATTTTTATTTAGTTTATTAAAATAATTTTTCTGGAAATTATTAATTTAAGATTAATGATTAACACACGTAGTGTGTTTGCACACATAAGCTGAAAATACGATTTCAATTAAAATTGTGATTTTTTTTTTCAATTTCACAATTATAATTGAAATTGTGTTTTCAAATATAATTTCAAAGGCTGTGTGTAATAATAATTAGTCTTAATGTTAAACCACTACATAATTTGGTGAATATTTCTTATAAAATGATACTAATTAGCTTCCACCAATTAACTTTCAATATGTTTGGTCAAGAAATGACTTCCATTAAAATAACTAGAAAATTATTATATACTACTCTATTTGGCATCTAGACTTTCATAAATAATTAGGTTTTGAGAGGTTAGACAAAAAATTTCACACCCAATTAATGTGGCAGTGTTAGTAGTAGGTAAAATTGATGTTGGTTATGAGTCCAGATAAAAACAAGTATATTCTTACTAATTCAACTATTATAAAAAGTGTTATGAAATTTGTTGTGCGCATTAATATTGCCTGATAGGTTATTGATGTTGCATGCACGTATTTTAAATTGCGTTGCTTTCTAAATAAGACACTAATAAAGTCTTGTTCATGCCAAGCAGTGGAGGAGATTGGAAATGCGGAATCCTTGCAGTTAGACTTTAAAACTATTAAAGTTGCAACAGATGACTTTTCTAATGCAAATAAGCCTGGAAAAGGTGGATTTGGTGTTGTTTACAAGGTACTGTTACATTATCTTCTTTTTTTTAAGAGATACACCGAACACAAGCTACAGAGCAGAGCAAGACAGGAAACACAGCAACAACCTAGACCACAAACTTAGACAACATTAACCTGTTCCTTCAGCTTTAGCCATGTCTTCAATCCAGTCAGGAATAATTGAAGTCCAGACCTGTTCCTCAGTAGATTGTTTTGCAAACTGTGCAAGTTCGTGGGCTATTTTGTTGCCATCCCTACCAATATGTCTGACTCTTGCCTCTTGGAAGCTAGGAAGATTTTGCAAAATAGCCCTCACAACATGGCCAACCACACTTCTCACTTCCTTAGCCTCAATAGCTTCGATTGTCTGCATCGAATCCCCTTCGAATATGGTCTTTTCCAAGCCCAGATTTTTTGCTAGGATGATTCCTTGTTCCATAGCTATGGCCTCTGTTTCCTCCACAGCCATTCGGCCTGATAGGGGAATACATTTTGCTGCCACCACCCTTTTGTCCCAATCTCTAATTATAACACCCACTCCGAAATGGCCTTCAACAGAGGGAACAACCCCATCCTCGTTTATTTTGAAGAAACCCACAGGTGGTGGTATCCATGCTTTCTCACTTCTCTTAGGATTGTCTATATTCCAGCTCCAAGTCCCCTTGAAATCCTTTATCATTTGGTTTGCTGTCTCCCAAATGTGACCCTTAGAACCACCATTTCCTTCATGAACAATTTGGTTTCTATTATACCATATCATCCAGGCCACACCAAAAAAGATCTCCATGTCCCTCTGAGTTCCTTTTTCTAACAAATATAAGGCCAAATCCATTATCTCCTAATTGCTTTCATTCAAATAGAGTGGGCAATCATTCCATTTGCTCCAAACTCTTTTAGCAGCTTCACAGAAGATGATTGCATGCTCAGTTGACTCAGGTTCCCCACAACAAATAGGGCAAGTAGGATCCACTTGAATTCCCCTATTGCACATATTCAGCATAGATGGGATGGCCTGCATGCATAGTCTCCGAGCAAAAACTATCACTTTGCCCGGGATGTTTAGGTGCCACAACTTTTTCCAAAGTGTGTCATATATGTCTCCCACAGAGGATTCACCTCCTTCATGCTTCTCTACTATATCCTTAGCCACCAAATATGCACTTTTCACCGTGAAGATTCCTTTTTTATTTCCCACCCATATTAATTGGTCCTCCTGAGGGTAGTGAGGGATTGGGATGCTTAGAATATTTTCCACTTCAAAGCCAAGAAAGATTCTGTCAAGAATGTCCTTTCTCCATCTTCTAGTGTCTTGGTCAATTAAGGCTGATACCATAGTGAAGTCTCCAAAATCTTTCCTTGGGGAATTTACTTTATAAGTTGTTGGAGTTGGTAACCATCTATCATCCCATATATGGATTGTCTTCCCATTTCCCACTCTCCATCTTGTTCCTTGCTGAAGAATCTCTATGCTCTTATGAATGCTTCTCCAAGCATAAGATGGGTTGCTACCTATGCTTGCATTTAAGATATCCCCATTGGGGAAGTACCTTGCTTTGTAAATGGGCACCATAATTGATGCGGGGTTTTCCAACATCTTCCATCCCTACTTAGCCAGCATAGCCAAATTGAAAGCATAAAGATCACGGAACCCCATTCCGTTCTCTAGCTTTGATTTGTACATTCTTGTCCAGCTAACCCATACCATTTTTTATTCTTGATTCTTCTGCCCCCACCAAAAATTTCACATCATCCCCTCAATATCTTCACAAAGACCTTTGGGGAGAAAGAAACACCCCATTGTGTATGTGGGAATAGCCTGAGCAACCACTTTTATAAGGATTTCTCTTCCTCCAACCAATAACAGTTTCTCTTTCCAACTAGTCATTTTTTCCCCACTCTCTCCCTAACTTCATTGAATATTTGTTTGTTTGATCTTCCAATCATCGAAGGTAGAACCAAGTATTTTCCTGGTTGAACATTCTGCATTGAGCCCAACGCTTCCTTCACCCTTTCTCTTGTCTCCTCATCAGTATTCTTACTAAAAAAGACTGATGACTTTTCTATGTTTATTTTTTGGCCACCTACCTCCTCATATTTATGCAGAATTTCACATAGTTCTCTGCCTTCTTGCTCCGTTGCCTTGCAATAGATCACACTGTCATCAGTAAATAAGAGATGGGTTATTGTTAGGCATCCCCTACAGATAGAGATGCCAAAAATCTTCCTTCTCCTTTCTGCCTCCACAATCAAAGTTGTTAGCCCTTCTGTACATAAAAGAAACATGTAGGGAGATAAGGGGTCACCCTGACGTAGCCCCGTCGTGGGAGTTATACATCCATGGGCCTCACCGTTTATGAGAACAGAAAATGATACAGAATTTATGCAACTCATAATCAATTTAATCCATTTATTATCAAAGCCCATTTTTGTCATAATCTCTTCAAGAAAACACCATTCCACTCTGTCATAGGTTTTACTCATGTCTAATTTAATTGCCATATACCCCTCTTTACCCTCCTTTTTTTTCTTTAGATAATGCATGATTTCAAAAGCAACCAAGACATTGTCAGTTATGAGCCTACCTAGAACAAAAGCACTTTGGTTTTCAGAAATGATAGTGGAGAGAAGGGGTTTCATTCTGTTTGCAAGAACCTTTGACACAATTTTGTACAAAACATTACAAAGGCTTATTGGTCGGAATTCACTTATCTTTGTTGGATTATTTATTTTTGGAATGAGGGCTATATTTGTCTTGTTTAGCTCAGCTATGGGGGCATTGAAATTAAGAATATTAAGAACAGTTTTTATCACATCATCCCCAATGATATCCCAATACTTTTGATAAAAGATAGCAGACATACCGTTAAGGCTCGGCGCTTTTGTTGGGTGCATTTGCTGGATAGCTTGAATAACCTCCTCCTTTTGGAATTCTTTTGTTAAGTCTTCATTCATCTCCCTAGTAATTCTTCTCGGTATCAAGTCTGATACTTCCATCGCTCTAGTTGGGAACGAAGTAGAGTACAGCTCTTTGAAGTAATTCACAGCAATGTTTGCTATGTCTGTTTTCCCTTCGCACCAATTCCCTTCTCCATCCAGTAAGCCCCAAATTTCATTCTTCCTCCTTCTCTGAGATGCTTTGTGGTGAAAATATTTTGTGTTTCTGTCCCCAAGGGTTAGCCATTGGACTCTGGATCTTTGATTCCACTTGATTTCTTCATCATCTAACATTTCATTGATTTCCTTCCTTAGTGCATTAATTTCTTCTCCCCTACTTCCATTCCTGTCAGCCTGAATTAGACCTTGCAGTTGCTTTCTCTTCTCCTTTATCATTCTAGCATTATGCCTAAGGTCATAATTGTTCCATCTTGTCAAGCCCTCAGCACAAGCTTTCAGACCCTCGGCAAGTTCACTAACCGTTTGAAAACCTGGATGATTCTTCCACGCATCTTGAATTATCTCGTTGCATTTATCTTGTCTAATCCATGCTGCCTTAAAATGGAATCTCCTTTTTCCCTTTTCTTGGATATTCATTTGGTTTGTTAGAACTAGAGCGCAGTGATCTAAAGTTGAGTCTGCTACATGGAGGACCTTAGCATCTCTGTATTGATCTTTCCATTCTGTTGTAGTCAGCACCCTATCAAGCCTTAATCAAATTCTTTCCCCAGTTGACCTTTTGTTACACCAAGTAAAATCTGGTCCCTCATATCCAAGGTCCAGAAAACCACAAGCATTCACTACTCGTCGAAAGCCCTCCATCTGCTATTGAGGTCTCTCTGGGCCTCCCCATTTCTCGGAGCTTGATAATATTTCATTAAAATCCCCCATACAGACCCATGGCATCTGAAATTAAGCATTTAGAAATTGTAGTAACTCCCAAGACTCCTTCCTCTGATTTGTATCCAGGTTGCCATAGAACCCTGTGATTCTCCATATAAAACCAAATGTAGGATCAGTCACTACAGCATCTATATGATGCCTAGTATAACTTTTAAGCTCCACATTTAGATCACTTTCCCATAACATGGCTATTCCACCATTTCTTCCTTGGCTAGGAACAATTACTCCATTTAATAAACCTACCTTCATCATTATTCTCCTCATCCTATTCACTCCCGCTTCTGTCTCTATCAAAAATATTAGTTTGGGGCACCATTGTTGCACCAAATCGCACAACGCTCGAACTGACCGGGGGTGCCCCAACCCCTTGGGGATACTGTTACATTATCATTAACTTCAAAAAGAGATAATTTAATGGGCAGACCAGCCTCATGATTGAAGTAGGCTATGGGTTCAAACAGCTTCCTTTCCACCTGCCATGGATTTGGCTACCGGACCGTAAAATCTATTTTAGAAAAGTTTTGATATCACTTTTATGAGAAATGAAAAAAATTGTCAAAATATTAATTATTTTTATTCTTTTTCCATAAAAACTTTCTTTAAATGGATTATTAACCAATGTCCTTAATAATCCATTTTAGAAAAGTTTTGATATCACTTTTATGAGAAATGAAAAAAAGATATCAAAATATTAATTTTTTTTTATAAAATATTTCTTTAAATGGATTATTAACCAATGCCCTAAGAACATTTGTTAGCATTTTTCATGGTCCTTTTAACTCTAAAAACTGGCTTATGCAAAAAAAATTAGTGAACCGTGTGAAATCGCGGTTGAACCTCCAGAGTTTGAAAATCGTGGACGATTCTCGCAAGTTTAGTTCAAACCTTTTCTTTCTTCCTTTTTTGGGTACTTACAGGCTCAACCATTATTCAATCTTCATTCTTCAACCTTGGATCTTCAGATTGCACCACCATTTCCTCTTATTCTTCTTTTCAGTCTCACTTGCTCTCTTTATCATGGTTTTGGCGACTTTCTGCATTTTTTTCTCAGCGTTTTTTGTGATGGTTGTTTCTGCATTTTTCTCTCTCCCTACGCACTTTGCCTTTGGTTAGAATTTAATATTTCTTATTTGCCTTATGAAAGTTATGATATAAAAAAAAATTGAAAGATAGATCTTTATATTTATTTGAACTATTTTACTCAATTTTTCTATTTTTTTACTAATTTAATATATTTATTTATATTTTAAATAATTATTAAATTAATTATGATGTCATTACGGTTTGACCTAAATTCAATCTCAAAAATTTTAAACTTCTCATTTTTACGGTTCGTTGAACAATCCGAGTTTCAAAACCATGACCCACCCCCAGCCCAATTGGAAAAGTATGTAGTTAGGATCCACATGTCAAGTCCAAAGGGTTAAATATGTTTTAACCTAATATGTTTTCAGGGTAAACTCTCCAATGAACAAGTTATTGCTGTGAAAAGGCTTTCAAAAAATTCAGGACAAGGAGATCTTGAATTTAAGAATGAAGTTTTGTTAGTGGCCAAGCTTCAACACCGAAATTTAGTTAGACTCCTAGGATTTTGCTTGGAAGGAATTGAAAGGCTTCTAATTTATGAGTTTGTGCCCAATGGAAGTCTTGATCACTTCATTTTTGGTATGATTTTATTTCTACCTTTATTTCAAATTATATTCATTGTAATTTTTTTTACATGTCTTTTGTTGGTAGATTTCCTTCACATTTTAATCCAATATAATATATTTGATTGAATATGTAGATCCAATAAAACGTGAACAATTAGATTGGGCAAGACGCTACAAAATCATAGGAGGCATTGCTCGAGGTCTTCTTTATCTTCATGAAGATTCTCGACTTCGTATTATTCATCGGGATCTCAAAGCAAGCAATATCTTATTGAATTCTGAAATGAATCCAAAAATTTCAGATTTTGGTATGGCAAGATTGTTTGAACTTGGTCAAAGTGAAGCCAATACAAGTAAAATTATGGGGACCTAGTAAGTTTCATACTTTTTTTGTATGACAATCTAGTATCTTACATAGGTATACTTTATGTTTACATTGTACCAAAAGAAACAACATGAGAGTATTAATAAGTATTGTTGAAAATAATTGTGTATGTGCAGTGGATATATGTCTCCAGAATATGCAATGCATGGACAATTCTCAGTAAAGTCTGATGTCTTTAGTTTCGGTGTGCTAATGTTAGAGATAATAAGTGGACGGAAGAATAGCTCCTTCGGAAATGGAGAGAATATTGAGAACCTTTTAAGCTATGTAAGTATTATTATTTTTGGGTCTAATAACACATAAATCCCGTAGGTAGGATTCCGTGTTCAAACCCCATCACGTGGAGGGATAGGGGGAGGGGAGGATTAAACTCCTCAGCGGGAGTGGATAAAGGAAAGCAAGAAATACATCCAGTTGTGTAGCCCAAATATATTTCTTTTTAGAGCACAAAATAAAATAATTTTCTCTTGATTTCTAAATTCGTCAATTTAATTTATCTTGCAGGCATGGAAAAATTGGAAACATGGTATAGTTTCAAATCTTGCAGATCCCACATTGGAGGCAGGTTCGACAACCGAAATAATGAGATGTATTCACATTGGATTACTATGTGTTCAAGTAAATGTAGCTGATAGACCAACTATGGCATCTGTTGTTCTCATGCTGAATAGCTACTCGATCACTCTACCAATACCTGCAGAACCTGCATTTTTTATGAACAGTGGTACTGAACCAAACATTTGCTTGCAATGGAAGCATGATTCAAGGGTGACAGAGTCAAATCAATCTAAAAGTAGCTCTGTCCAAGCTTCACTAAATGAGGTGTCAATCACAGAGCTATCTCCTCGCTAATGTTTAATGAATTTGAAATGTAATACTACTATTTTCCTTATTTATTTATTTTAATTGAAGAATACACAATATATGAGTTATTAATGATATCTTCTCAAAAAAATAAAAAAATAAATAAAAAATAAAAAGAGTTATTGTTGATACATTATCGAAGTAGCATTCTTTTCAGAACCCAAACTATTTAGTGACCCAAAAGAAAAAGAAAAAAAAAATGTTGGGATTTTTTTTTTTTTACTTTATTACATATGCTGTTTGATTGCCAAAGTCCTCAAACACCATTCTTGATTCGCTTTCCTCATATGTTTCGGATCCCACGGAAGCTTCTAATGCAAAAACATAGGTGTGAACATGGGTTTTTTTTAGCCCATTGCTAATAATTTTGCTCTATTAGTACTAATGATATCCTCCTTCTGCATCTACCAAAGAGTCAGGCAGCCAAGGTAGAAACCAAAAAGTCACATATTTGGTTTATTCATTTTATGCAAAAAGTTGAATGTGAATTATCACAAAGAAATAACAATCAAAGTCTAGATTTTTATTTTTATTTGACAAGAAGCTTATGGGTTAACTTTTCTGCAAATTGAAATAGCAACGTTTACATCATGAGCAATTACTGCTTCTAAAAACCTCGGAGTTTCCTTCATGCAAGTCACAAAATCATCAACCTGTTTTCATTGTATAAATGACTCCTCACAATATTCCATTAGGTAAGTAATATTGTGAGGAGTCATTTATTTTGGGAGGAGTGTCATTTTGATCAACATCAAAGAAAATTGGTGTAATTTATCCATTTGTTCTTTCTCTAGCTCTAGTCTTATTCAAGCAAACAGAAAGCCACATTATGATATTCCAATCTTACCGTCCCCAATTTCAATTTTTCTATTTCAATAATTTTCATTTGATTGTGGATGATGGTGCTGTTGGATTTGAATCATATGATAAAAAATTGAATTATAAGAAAAAAAAGGATTTGATACAAAATTAATTTTATGTGTATTAAAGATATTGTCATGTGATGTCTTTTAATATTTTACTTATATAGCCTGGTAATGGCCTTTTTCATGATTCTGTATTACTGGATTGAAATTCAAAGTTAGTAATTTTGGTGATTCTAAAAACAAGTTAGTAATGTTGGAACATTGATTTTGCATAAGATTTAAAGTGTGGTAACATGAGAGAAAACAAAAGAAAGGGGGAAAAAAAAAAACAAAAAGTGGAGTACTTTTCTATTTTTCATTTCTTGTCCCCATTTTTTATTGTATTTTGTTGCCTTGCTTAGATAAAATAATTTTAAAGAAACAATTTTTATTTTTCGTAAAATTTTCAAAATAATTGAAGTAACAAACTGTTAATGATAAACAATAAAAAAAAGTATAAGTTACTGTGAGCCTACTTAAAAATCAATAACCCTGTTGTCTTCAGTCAACAAGAAAAATAAAATAAAATCAATAACAATTTGAAAAAAAAAAAAAAAAAAGTGGAAAAGATTGCGTACCTCTAACATTACTCCATGTGCCGTACGTGTTGAATTGGATAGGAGTCCACTAAGACAAGTACACCTATACGTTGACTACCATTTTTGAAGTTTACAGAAAAGTTCCAGTGGTGTAAACCTGAAGTAGGTGAAGTAAGACTTGGCTTCCCTAACATTTTGATAAACTAGTATTTAACTACTTATCTTCATGATTATGAACTAATCTGATATGAGAAGTATAATGCATATATGGAATATATGTGATAATTGTTGCTATTTAGTAAAGGTAAGAATAAAATTATAGGAGTCTTTTAGATCAATTAACACCTCTTGAAGTCATAGGGTTCAAATCAAGCTAACCTCAACTATCAAATTATAAAAATAAATAATAAATAAAAACATAAGCGCAAAAGAGACCAATATAATGGTGGCTCTCCGTAATAGGTCAACCATGCAAGTCCTATATATAAAGAAAATTTTTTATGAGCAAATATTTTAGAGCTAACCTTTTTTTTGTTTTTTGTTTTTTGTTTTTTGTTTTTTGTTTTTTGTTTTAATTGATATCCTAATCAAAACTTTATGTTCAATAAAATGAAGGGGAAAATGGAATTTATCCCAAATTTGAAAACTATGTAGCAAAATGCTCATATTTTGAAATTATTTAGAAAAATGCTCATGTTTTAATTGGAACTCGATTTCAACAAAATTAAGTTTTGTGAAAAACTTAATATCTTCAAAATCAAGTTTTATGTATATTTTTAAGTAGAGCTCGACATTAACAATGTCGAGTTCGGAGTCCTGCTTAAATTTTCAAAAAAATTTAAGTGGCAAAATATTCATAGAGTTCCACCTATAGCTCGATTTTGTTAATGTCATGCTTATATGTTGTATCTCCTCTCCCTTGTAAAATAAATAGGTAGTTGTGACCATTGGGGTGGTTGGCCTTGTGGTTATGCGCTCATTTCTAAGAGTTTGGGAGATGGAGGTCCCAGATTTAATTCCCTCAATAGAAAGCATTTGAAAAATAACTTCATGCTCACTGGTTGTTACATATAGTGTGACACAACACTGTGTGTTTTCTCTATATACTCGCGTTTGCAATTATGAAAACACAATGTGTTTTATCCTTATTCATTTATGTTCTTTCTCTTCCTCCCCACGATAATCTTCTTTTAGGAAAAATAATTTATTTTGTTACTTGAAAACATCATTTGTTGTGCCGGTTATTCCTTTCTCACCCTATGTGCAAACTAATCCCAATCTTGCCATCTCGTTTCCCATATGGACTATTTATAGACGAACAAAAGGAATTTTTGAAAAAACTTAAAAGCAAGTTGGAATTTAATTTTAAAGTATTAACTGATGAAGTTCCCACATAGAACGCTTCTGAACCTATCAAAAATAAGAGGCTGGTGGTGAAAATGTAGGGCAACACATAAGAGTATAAAGATAGGCTGTTTATGGCCAAATCAATGGTGGGTGAGGTTTAAGGTTGCCTATAGTACAATTTAAAAGAGGGGAAAAATAAAAAAGGTTCTAAAGTTCTACTTCTAGGTTCATATTGATAGTTTGCTGGAATTTTTGTGATCATCAAAACAATATGGTTTGAGCTTGGTGGGCTAAAAGTTTGTCAGTAATAAAAATTATTAATGTGTATAGTGGTGGGCTTTAGGCCCACCTTAATTACTTGTATAGAACACATATTTGCACTACATTCTTACTTGTGTTACACACATCTGCCTCCTATATAAAGGCACTCATGTATATTTTTTTACTATGAAATACAATACTATTGAATTTAGTATTTTTAACTTGGTATCAGAGCCACTACTCTGACCTTTCTCTTAGCAGTCTTGTCTCTCTTGGTGTTACTCCACTCTTATCGCTTCTATCGTTACAACAGCCGTTGCAGCCACTCACCGTTGAACCTCTGACGTCTCTCAATCGTTGTCCTTGGGTTCCGGCCCTACAGTCACCGTCGTTGAGGAGTCCCACACCACACAGACCACTGCACTTACCGTCTTCACCGTGTATCTTGCTCCGATAATTTTTCTGCAAGTACCACAGTGATTGCCTTGCTCAGATCTACTTAATCGTGGAAGTCTCGCAATCATTGGAGCTCACATGCGCCCTCACGCATGGGATATGTTGGCCTCAGTCACACACCTCACGCACTGGCCTCTATTCATGCTGATGTCATTAGTGATGTCATCATTGTCGTGTCAGCCCTAGCTAACGCATCATCGCCACATCATCGTCCATTCATCTGCTGACATCACCCGCCACGTCAGCTAACGTCATCATTGCTGACCCGTTGACCTGAACATTGATCGGCGTTGACTTTGACTGTTAACTTTGACCGAAAGTTGACTTTGACAGTTGACTTTTTTCCAAGGTTGACTTTTGTAGTCCAGGTTCTCCTTACCCAGTTTTTTGCATAGATTTCATATTTGCACTCTGTTTTTGCATATTGTGTCTCTAAATGAATAAAAAAGATATTTTTCTTCCTCGCCCCATTAATACCATATTGGAAGGGAATAAGAATTACTTATCTTAATCTCAGGCTATGTGCAATTTTCTTAAGGGTCGCATGCTTTGGCAATATTGTGTTGGTGCAATCACTATTCCTATCAAGGGGGCAAGTGAAGAAGAAGCTGCCTTCATTAGTCGCATGATTGAATGGGATAGTCACAACAACATGATCCTCACATGGATTCTGAACACTTCCATTTCCTCCATCTCCAATCTGTTGAGCAGCTTTGATGATGCAAAATCGGCATGGGATATGTTGGCCAAAATATTTTCCACTACTCACGGATCCATGAAATATCAGTTAGTGGTTGAATTGCATCAACTCAGGCAAGAACCAGGCAATCCATCAATGACTACTATGATTAGCTTCGCTTCATTTGGGACCAAATTGACCTTTTTTATCCAACTTGGGCATGCTCAAAGGATGCTTAGCAATATGCTACTGTTAGAGATGAATTTCGTCTCTATGAATTCCTGATGTCACTTCACAAGGACTATAAGCCTATCTGAGGTCAGCTTCTTAATCGCAGTCCTCCTCCCTCTCTTAATACTGCTGTAAATGAGTTGGTTGGAGAAGAAGCTCGTCTTGCAACCCTTCAAGCCTAGAATAAGCTTAATGTTCTGGCTATTGCTCCTTCTGCTCCACCCATAGATCAACCTCCGCAATCAGGGTTTGATTCCTCTGGCTCTGGCAATCATCGAAAGCTGACTAACAAAAAGTTATGCAACTATTGAAAGTGTCTTGGCCACACTATTGAGACTTGTTACCGTTGTAACAAATCTATTGCTGTTGTTGCTAATATTGAGTCCACTCTGCCGATGCCTTCCATTTTAGCTGAGTCCCAGTCTTCTAGATCCACTATCAACCTCTCCTCCACTGAACTACAGGACATCATAGCTCAGGCTATTCGTATGCCTAGTAATGCATCTCTTTCCATTGCTCTCTCAGTTTTACCCAGTAAGTTTGTTACAATCACATGACACCTCACTTGTCCTTATTCTCCAAACTTAACCCTGCACCACATCCTCTTAATATTCATACAGCCAATGGCTCCACCATGCATGGAAATAGTCTAGATTTTGTTTCGACCTCGAACCTCATAGTTCCTAGGGTCTTCCATGTACCTAACCCATCCTACAATTTATACTCTGTGGGACAATTAGCTAAACTTGGATATCGCCTTATTTTTTACTATTTTGGGTGTACTGTGCAGGATTCGAGGACGGGACAGGAGCTTGGGACTGGTTCTAGAGTTGGGCGTATGTTTCCCGTGGACAATCTTCATCTTCCACCAGCTATTCCTGTTTCTATTGCTGCTATAGTTGCTTTTGTTTCTTCCTTACCTTCTCTTACACTTTGGCATTCTCGTCTTGGTCATGCACCCTCTTCTCAGGTACAACAATTAGCTTTTAAGGGTCTGTTAGGTTCTGTGTCCAAAGACAATTTTGATTGTACTTCATGCTAGTTAGGAAAATAGCCAGCTTTGCCTTTCAATAATAGTGAATCTATCTCTTAAAGTATTTTTGAGTTAATTCATTCTAATGTTTAGGGACCTTCTCTTATTACTAGTATTGGTGGATCTCAATATTTTGTTATTTTTATTAATGATCATTCTTGTTATAGTTGGATTTTTCCTATGAAATCTAGTTCTAAAATGTCACCAATCTGCAATAACTTTGCAAAAATGGTTGAAACACAATTCTCCAAACGTTTCAAAATTTTTTGATCTGATAATGCTCTTAAATATACTCAATATGCTTTTCAAGCTCTGTTGCATTCCTATGGCATTATACATCATCTAACTTGTCCAGGTACCTCTCAGCAAAATGGTCGAGCTGAACGAAAGCTTAGTCATACTCTTGACACAGTTTGTGATCTTCTTCTTTCGGCCAAAGTTCCTGCCCCATTTTAGGGTGAAGCTGCTCTTCATGCTGTTCATGCTATTAATTGTATTCCAAGCACTGTCATCCATAATCAAATTCCATATGAGCGCTTTTTTGGGTCACCCCTTGACTATCATCACCTTCGCTCCTTTGGTTTAGCTTGTTTCTTTCTTCTTCAGCCTCATGAGCACAACAAACTTGAGTCTCGATCTAGATTTTGTTGTTTTCGTGACTATGGAAAAACTCAAAAGGGGTATCGGTGTTATGATCTTGTCTCTCATCGTCTTCGTGTTTCTCGTAATGTTGTCTTCTGGTACCTTTGTGGCGTTTTCATTGTTGTTGGGACGTAGGAAGAGTAGTTTGTTGAGGGGTGGGCTGAGATGGAGCTTGGACCCTCGAGGCCTGTGCGGCCAAAAACCATCGGTCCAAGGCCATTGACCGCTTTTTACTATTTCTTCTGCTGGATTACGAAGCACATGATCTGTCCCTTCGGCAACTGGACCCTCTTCGTCAAGATCTCCTAAGAGTGGGGCGTCCACAGGAATATGTTCTGCACAACCTTAGAAAACGGTATCCCCAGAACCATCTTGAATGGGTTCTAAGGAGTCATGCCTGACCAATCGAGGACCTAAATGTCTGGCTTCCCTGAATGTGAGCCCCTTAGGCAAGAAACCTAGCAGCCAAACGTCCAACTATAGGAGGGCACTTGGCAAATTTTGGTAGCTTGTATAGGAGGGCACGCAACCTAAAATCAGATGAAAGGCCCTTAGCTGACCATCATAGTGCATGAAAAACCTCTGAACGTAGAATGAAGTTGAGCTCCTTCACGCGCACCACTCTTATATCCAACTGGAACTTTTTAGAAACTGCAATTGGGAAAAGGGAAAATGTAAATGAAAGATGAAAAAGGTAATGAAATGGAATAAAAAGCAAATAAGGGGAGAGGGAAAGGAAGACTCGGTTGGTGAATGCATAGTGATTGGTAAAAGAGGTACTGACCTATCTAACGGGGAGAGGTCAGACAGGTCATCTCTCCGTTCAGCTAATTCTCGCTCACTCTCACATAGTTCCTATTGAAATTGGGGAGGCAGTATATTAACCTATCTATGGTGTTTCGGGTTTGAAGGTAGTACCCATGCTTCAGACTTCCCTAAATGGCATATAGGAAGTTGATGTCATGATGGAGAAAGTATATGATGTTTCAAGAACTCCACATCAACACCTAGTTGATGTTTCTAAGCCCAATAAAAAAATGACATCTGTCTAAAAGAAACAGATCAGCATACCACACCTTATACACCTAAAAAGACAAATATACCCTTGAAAAATTTCAAACCCCCGCCTTTAACACCCTTTTCCCCTTCTTCAGCAAAATCAAAACTCTCTCTCCATTTCTACTTTCTCTCACAGCACCATCATCTTCACTCTCTCTTTCTCTCAACTCCAAAGCTCCACAGCCACTGCCTAGCGTTGCTACTGGAAAAATTTTCAAAGACTCGCCCTCTCTTGCTTTTCCCCTTTTTGCAAAATCAAAAAAGTTTCATCTCTTTCTCTCTCCATTTCTCTCGGCACCACCAGAGCACACCAGCACCTCCATGACTTCGTCTTCTCTCTCTCAACTCCAAACCTTAACAGCCGCTACCTAGCATCTTTGCTGGAGACCGACCTTTGTCTTGTCAGAAAAATGCCCAAAACTGTCTCTCTTTCTCGTTGTTTCCAACCACCGATGCCAGAAGTTTTCTCGCCACTTCTAACACCTGAATTTGTAAAGAGAACTAGTACAATTAAGTTCTTCGAGAACCCAGTTCACTTCTCAAGGACAAGGGTCAAAAGCACGATTCCTATCTAAGCTCTCAACCCTCAAAGAGATGAAGAAATAGAGAAACCAAACATCAATGACAGAACCAATGCTTTCACATCCCAGGTCACTCCCTTCTCTTATATAATTTTCCCATACATATTAGATTTACCATTTTTCTTTTGTGGGTAACTTTATATTTCGCCAAAATGTCTTTTTTCACATAGTCCGTAATTTTACTAAATTTTTTTGTGAATTTTAAGAATAATTCTTACATAATATTATGCTACTTATAATGGGTTTGTGACATATTTCTACAAATTTGAGGTTAATTAGAATGATATGTGTTAAGGTCACCATGTTTGTTCTGGTACATTGTAGCTAATGATTTGGATATCAAGAAATGCTTGTATTCCATAGTTAGTTCTACAATTTTTGTTAGCAAATTCCTGAATTAGAGAAGATATGAACTTTAGGTACATGTTGTAAGAGATGCATGTCTTTTGAGTTTAAGTCCAGTTAAAGAGCATGTGTAGACATAAAATGTGGCCCAACTTGTGATACGTTTAGCTTTTATTTGGATATCTATCTTGTTGTTGTTAAGATTATTGATGAGAATTAGCTATAACCTATTCTACATTTTCCAAAAGTTTTTTTTTTTAAATCTGGTTATTTATGTTTATTGCTTCCTCAATTGGATGATAGGACAAGTGATTATCTGATGGAATTGTTAAATACAGTAGTAAGTACCTTTTTCACCTAATCAGGTTCAACTTCACTGATCATGTCCCTTGTCTTAACTAGTGTTGATAAATTTTCTTCATCATCCACAGTCCACACGAATGAGTTATGTTTGAAGTTGTAACTTATTTGGTGAGGCTGCTTTGAAATTAGGGAATAGTGCATTCCAAAAGGTGAGTGAAAGAAAGCAGTATCTCTTATTGGAGAATGGGGTAGCTAAATATGGTTTTCTTATAGAATCACAATGTTTCATATATCATCCAAAAGCCTAAATGCATAATTTTCCTTGATCAAGTCTCTTTCACAAACTAATAACACCTCAAGTCTTTCATTGGTCAGCTATAACAATAGGATTGGAATTTTAAGTTCAGATGGAGGTGGTAGGGAAACCAACAATTTGTTTGCGAGTATGCTTTTGTGATTCATCCATGTTTGAGAATGCAACAGAAGAAAGATAATTATGTTTTGATCCTGTGTGACCTTTTGCAAACTACGGTGATAGCTGCTAATTATACTCTTAAAAAATTTATTATTGATTAGGAAAACTGAAACAGTTTCAGAAACATAGCCATATAAAGGAGGGTATACATGATTAAGGTAGTCACAACAGGCTGAGGCTCCCAAACCCACAGAACAAGTAAATTCAAATATGCAGTCTTTGGATGTTTTTACACAATATAACCTTGTGGGTAGCTAAAGTTTCACTCATATGCATGACCAACTTCTATATCTATTTGAAAGGAAGATCCAATGTAGGACAAAGAGTGAGGCAGTAAGCACAAAGAGTGACCTGTCCATACTTCAATTTTTTTTTTTTACTTTTAATTCCTTACCAGACTTGCTAAATAATTATACTTTCTTATTTATTAGTTTGTTATTTTTCTGGTTCTTAGCACATTGCCTGCTTTTTCTTTTTCTTTGTACTTTTTCATTATAATTGCAGTGGAGTTTTATTTACCTATCCAAAAAATAAATCCGGTATTGTTGTTGGCTATACTAATTATTAAATTTTTGTTTCTTGTTGGATTATTGTAGGGGGTTGTCAACTATGTAAGATTTTTCATTAAAGTGATGAAGATGTCAAATATGAAGCAGTGGGATAAATTGAAGCTCTGAAGTATCAATCAATGATCGATAAATACAAAATAATTGTGAAGCAGCTGAAGTAGGCATCAATAGGGTGTTGGCTATTTTTTTTAGTTTGTTTTGGTGTGTTTATGTATGCTGGCAAAACAAATGTAGCCTAAATGTTGTTAGCTTGATGTAACTTTTTGAATATTGATGCTAATAATAGTGATGTATCATAAAATTTATCTTTCTGTTAGCTTTTGGTTCATTGAAAATTTATCTTTATGTTAGCTTTTGGTTCAATGAAAATTTACCTTTATGTTAACTTTGATAATCATTGGGTACCAAAGACAAACAGCACCATTGATTAAGGTAGTTGCATTTTATATAATCTAAATTATAGGTATTACAGAAAACAACAACACATTATATATAATCAAAATTTTCGAACTGTGTCCAGGGAAAAAATCTTACTCAAGCTTTGATAAAATAAGTATCTCAATTTGCAATGACATTTTTTCAAGTTTGACAAAATAGGTATTCCCATAAGAGTTTCCATGCTATTGAAGTAGCAACGTAGTCATGTTATTCATGTATATCACCTAAATATGCAATCTATAAAAATGCAGATTTATTGAGGATAAATATTTAGAATTATCACCTAAAGCTGCAGAATTATATTAAGGACCAAAAAAAAAAAAAATCTAGAATTATTTGCAAGTACATACTCTATATCACCTAAAACTCCAAAATTATCACCACCAAATGTATGGGGATTACATAAAATAGATTATTGTTAATGCCTATTATATATTCTCAAATCCTCCAAGGTTTGTTCTTCCTCTTGGCCTACATCCTTTAAATTTGAATCTTCAGCACCTGCAATAGTAGTTATTGAATCTCCAGCACTTGTAACAGCAACCCTTGTAGTAGTTTCAGTTACAAAAACAACACTTGTAGTAGCAGTGGTGTCAACAACCTTCACACACAAAATGAACTTGCCACGCTTCTAAAAGTCTTCTTGTAAACACACCCCTGGAAAAATAAAAATAAAAACAAATCCCCTTCTCCCCACTTGTAAGAAATCTAAAAAAAAGAAAAAGAAAAAAGCGAGTCCAGCACTTGCCGTTCACTACTTTATCAAAATAACAAAAAAAAAAAAAAGTCTAGCACCAAAATATTGCCTTTATTGGAGCAATATAGCACCTACACCCATTGGTCCTCAGCCATAAACACATACACACTCAAGTGGGCTTTATACCAATTATCAAAATATCCTAATTTTCCATAATAACTCAACCAAAGACTTAAACTAAGAGACAAAAGGATAGATTGAATACCTCAGAGGAGACTCTTAGGAAGAAACTATTTATTAAAATCAATTCCTTTAGCAAAAACAACGGAACAAAAGCATCACATCCATCCTTCCACCATGAAAAAAAATTATTACAAGGAATGAAACAAATTGTGAAAATTCCAACTATGAAAAAGCAAATAATGCAGGACACTACACTAGTTGGGTGAGCTTAGTACTATGGTTAGATTAGGTATATTTCCTAGCTAGTAGTGACTGAATTAATTGGTCTAAAAGTTTGCATGTAGCATGCACACCAAAATCTTGTTGATAATAATTTTCAATATAAGAATTATGAATTCTTGAAGCACAGATTTGTATTGTTAGTGAAATGTGAGTGTGTATGTGTGGATAGATAGATAGAGAAATGTACATACAAAATTAGTATGGATAGATACTTTTCACAAATGGTTTTCACTAATCCGAAAACAACTTAAACTTAGCTAATCTGGAACTGCAAGTCTCCCAGACTTTGGCTATTCTAGTTCCTATGTTTATAAATCCCATATAAATACATAATCTAATCAACATTCTTTGGGTTTTTTTCATAAGTGCTTCAACTCGATATACTACTAGTAATTGCGTTGTAATATATAAATGCATCATCTCACTGAAGCATTTTATCAAACAGTACAAGTTTCCTTTCTACATATGAATGTATATGTCAATTTATAAAAATAAAAAATAACACAAAACAAAACACATGTAAATAGAAAATTTCAGAAAATAAATTCAAAAAGAGAGAAGAAAACCTTCTTGCAAATTCAAGTGTTAGAAGCGGTGAGAAAACTTCTGGCGTCGGTGGTTGTAAACAACGAGAAAGAGTGACAGTTTTGGGCGTTTTTCTGACGAGACAAAGGTCGGTCTCCAGTGACAATGCTAGGCAGCAGTTGCCAAGGTTTGGAGTTGAGAGAGAGAAGATGGAGTCATGGAGGTGCTGATGTGCTTTGGTGGTGCCGAGAGAAACGGAGAGAGAAAAAGATGAAATTTTTTTTATTTTGAGAAAAGGAGAAAAGCAAGAGAAGGCGAATCTTCGAAAAAATTTTCGGCGGCGATGCTAGGCAGTGGCTGTGGAGCTTTAGAGTTGAGAGAAAGAGAGAGTGAAGATGGTGGTGCGGTGAGAGAAAGCAGAAATGGAGAGAGAGTTTTGATTTTGCTGAAGAAGGGGAAAAGGGTGTTAAAGGCGGGGGGTTTGAAATTTTTTAGGGGTATATTTGTCTTTTCAGGTGTCTAAGGTGTGATATGCTGATTTGTTTCTTTTAGACAGATGTCACATTTTTATTAGGCTTAGAAACACCAACTAGGTGTTGATGTGGAGTTCTTGAAACATCATATACTTTCTTGTCATGATGGGTCAAACTCAAGCCATACAAGTGGTTGAGATGCCCCACTTAGTTAACTACCCTATAGAAATTAGGTAAGCATTGATCGAGGCTAATGCCATAAAAACTGAGGGTTCTAAGTAATAGGGGGTCAACGGGAAACCTAACCTCACCCTCAAGGATGGACATTAGAGGAAAAAACACAACATGGGGAAGCATTTGGTCTGCTATCTCTCCCTCATGACAATATGAAATTTCTACATCATGAGGGGTATTGTACTTGACTCTAAAGGATTCTATATTTTCCCTAGTTTTCAACAGGTATGCAAAAGGCATATTGTCGAATCTAACTAAGTTAGGAAGAGATAGTCAAAGAAAAGAGGACTTACAGGGTGATTTCTTGTAGAGGAGAGTGATCTTGTAGGGAAGTTAAGGGCTCGGGAGTAGAGGAAGGCAGTGTTTAGAACTTGACAAAAACTAAAGAAAACGAAATGCTGATTATGGGTAGTATTTATAGGCATGAGGGTCATTAATCGTAACTGCCCAACTGCAATAAATGTGAGCAATCATTTCCTTTCACACATGCCTTGGTAAACAAAGCACTAAGCCATTTGAGCTGTCCGATATTTTGAATGCTGCCACAAGCACAGAAGGAGTGTGCTGTCTTGTTCATTGCATTAATTGGTTGACTGTTGGCCTTCTCGAGGCGTAATCGCCATTTTTATCTCGAAAAGGTGACAAAGTGTCCTCGAGCTCCGGGTGAAGAAACCCTGATCCCATCTCTACTTTACGAAAATAGGATCGTGGGGAACTATTGTGGGGGTATGGGCCTAAAGAGGTCTGGATGGCCCATTTGCAAGGGTTTGGGCTTGAATGATTGAAAATAGTTCGCATGACCGAAGCCCAGGATCGTTGGGCTAGAATCGTCCCACTGAGAGGTACGCACAGATCAAGACATAATGGTCGATAACGCCATTTTAACGAGGGTCGTGTTCAGCCCAGCATAGGTACCGATCGGCGGGCTTGATAGGAAAACAAGGGTGGTTCAGGTTGATAGCCGAATGTTAAATAATGCCTTTGGGGAATTCACTACCTAGCACTAGGTGGCGTCTGAAACAAGTTACGAGGGAATCCTCTAAAGTCATGAGGATCCTTGGGGATTTACATGGACGTGGGAGGATGTGTGTAACAGGAACATAATGATGACTAACCCACTAACTAAGTGCTATAAAAGGTGGAAGAGGCAAAGAATGAGAGGGGGGAAAAAGTGGAAGGAAGAAACTAAGGGAAGGAGAGAAAGAGAGCAAAACTAGAGGGAAACACTTGGGAACTGAGGGAAGTCAAGGGGAGGGTCTCAGATTAGGGCTTAGACAGGACGAACTAGACTAATCTGAGAGCCCTATTAGTAGGATCAAATACAGCCCACATCTATATATTACTTGTTAGGACATATGTGTTTCACTTGTTAGGAACATATGTCATTATTTTATGTAATTGGCAAATCCTTTGACAAAACGCACTTTACTAGTATTTGGGTAGATCTAGGATGTTTTTAATACTTCAAGAAATAAGGTTTCAAGATCAAGTGTTAAAGCATGCAAGTTTGTCCAAGAAACAAGCTGAAGAAGTGCCTGTCATTAAAGCTCGACAGCTAGCATCTATCGAGCTTAAAAAGCTGTTCTAGCCCCGTGGCTCGACAGCTTCTCGACAGATGCTATCTGTCGAGGTTTAAGAAAAACAGAATTTCTGATCTGTTTTCTTCCAATTCGTGAATATGTCTTTGGGCCTTCTTTTCTCATAACCCTAGACATATAAAAGGATTAGTTTAAGGGCCGTCAAAGTGGACGCAAATTGCACAAGTGTTGAGAAAAGTTTGTTCAAGCAAATTGTGATCGGAGACAGAATTTGCCCTAGTTCATCTTTCTTGTGAAGAAGTTGCTGTGTTTCTACACCGTAGGGTTTTGTGACCAAGCATCTTCTGAATCTTCATTGTGTGATGAACTGAAGAACTTTGCAGCCAACAACCTTCTTTAGTTGGTGAATCAAGTCGCATATTGGGATCCGCGCAATTGGTTAGTCACGTACTGGGAGCCGTGCAATACAAGAAGAGATTGTCACTACAAAACAAGTCCAATTGGGTATTGGGGTAAGGGCTCAACTGTAGGTTGGTATAAGGTACTGGGATTCCTTTACTTGTAATCACTTGTTGTGATAATAGTGGATTCTCGGGAGTGGTGACCTTAAAATCACCCGGTGGAGTTTTTGCTGTACAGGTTTTCCTCATTGGTAAAAAAATCACTGTGTCATTTAATTTCCCTCGACACCTCTGTTTGCTTGACACCTCCCTCGACACCTCTTGACACCTCTATCTGTCGAGATTTACTGACCTTCTATATAACGGTTCAGCGCGATTCGTCTCTCATTTTTCTCGATCTCTCTTTTGACAGATCTACCCTTTCACCTCCCAAATCACTCTCTCTCACTCCAAACCTCTTTCCCAAGAAATTTTCAAGTCTCTCATTTACATGCATTTCATGTTTTGAAACCTAAGTTTTGGGGTTTTTGAAAATTTTTGGGGTTTTTCATAATTGATGAGTTATTGTTGAAATTTTTGGGATGGGTTTTGAAGATTTGATCTTAAAAACTTCATGCATTGCATCACATTTGTATTATAACAGTATTATCATGCATTTTAGATGTGTGCAATTGATTGTGTGCTGGTAGGATTGGATTGGGCTGAGCCCATGATGCATTTTATATTGCATGTCACATGTTCATGCATTTTCCATGCATTCGTACTCTTTTCAATATACTTGTTATATTTGAAATGTGTTGGGACTTTTCTGACTGTCTCTCTCTCTCTCTCTCTCTCTCTCTCTCTCTCTCTCTCTCTCTCTGTGTGTGTTTACGTTAGTGCGTCAATGGTACCAAAACATAAGTTTGTTTCGTCCCAGAACCCTCTTCGTTTCGGGGCATCCACTTCCTCCGATCCTACTCCTTCTTATATTCGGTTCCGTGATGATGATGCCCAAAAGGCATTCTCAGAGAACTTTTCTAGATGAGGCATTCATTCTAAACACCAAGTCATCCTGGCGGACTTCACCGACACCGACCTACCCGATGTCATTCACAGTTGGGGTTGGGAGTCACTGTGTGATGTCTCGGTCACATGTCCATCCGTGCTGATCTAGGAGTTTTACTCCAACATGCATGGATTTGATCGTTCAGTACCTCATTTTATCACTTGCGTTCGAGGTATGTGCATTGTTGTCACACCGCAGATAGTTGCGAATGTGCTCCGTGTCCTGCAAGTAGACTTTCCTAACTATCCCGGTTGCTAACGTCTGAGGACTGTGTCCAAGGATGAGCTCAAATTTGCGTTTTGTGAGCGTCCCTCCGAGTAGGGTGATTGCCAGTTCACTTACTGTTCGGGCTTTGCAAAAGGCCCTCGGTTTTTGAACATGGTTATGACCTTTGTACTCCATCCTCTCTCTCACTATAACTCCATCACCGAGCCTCGTGCTCTATTTCTATTGTCCCTTCTTGAGCATCTCACTATAGATTTCCCTTCTCATTTTATTCTTTCTATTATAGATGTTCATCAGGATTCGGCGTCCCATGATAAGCTCATCTTTCCATCCGCTATCACGAGGATTTTATGCCACTTTTCAGTTCCCTTTCCAGCGTCCGACCCTTTTACCTTCATGTGTGCCTATCGTTAAACATAGCAAGGTGCAGTTTAGGTTGCGACAGACTGGGTCAGCAGCTCCTCCCACCCGTTCG
Organism: Lithocarpus polystachyus; assembly: GCA_033629205.1. Taxonomy (NCBI): domain Eukaryota; kingdom Viridiplantae; phylum Streptophyta; class Magnoliopsida; order Fagales; family Fagaceae; genus Lithocarpus; species Lithocarpus polystachyus. The sequence goes on along the minus strand of JAWTZU010000019.1, from coordinate 214,239 downwards.
GCTCCATCTTGATCTGCTCCATCCACATCCGCTCCCTCCTCTTCTATGGGCGATGTGACTCTCGGAGATATCATGATGCAGCTTCAGCGCATGGATGCTCACCTTGATACACTCTCTAATGAGCTGTATTAGGTGAACGTTCGTGTCGGTCGTATTGCACGGCAGCAGGCGCTCTTGGGTGGCTTCACTCCTGAGGCTTCTCCTCCACCTCTTCCAATGGCTTTTGATTTTGAGGCTGAGGATGATGATGATGATGATGATGGTGATGATGATGATGCTTGGAGATGCTAGCTCTACTGATGAGATGTCTACTTGACACTCTTTTCCTTTGTCACTCGTGACAAAAAGGAGGAGTAGTTTTGGATATGAAAGTAGTCATACTTAGGGTGAGAGTTAGTATAGGACCATTTTATTAGGGGGAGTGTTGATATCTTGAGAGATGTAGTGAGTATTACTTGTATCTTTTTCTTTTCTTTCTTTTGAGATGCATTTATTCTTGTACATAGGTCTTGTGACCATTATTGACATACATTGTACTTATTCTCTTTATATGTTGATGTATGTTTCACCTACCCTTACATGTGTTATTTCTTTTCTCTCTTTATGCACATGCTTCTTATTACTTGTATGCAATCTATTATTTCTGCTTCACACAAAATGCCTTGATGTGTTTTGTTTAATGTGTTTTAGAAATACAAGTTGTCAAAGTCTACTTGCCATAAACTCTAATCTTGCAAAGCTTTTCAAGAGTCTGTGTTAGGATAGATTCTATTGTATTCAACAAATGAGTATGAGTTGAGTGATTTATGACTTCTCTTATATGTTCATTTGTTTGTTGTGGTTTTGTCACGGATTGTCAAAAGGGGAGATTTTTAGGAAATATGTGTTTCACTTGTTAGGAACATGGAATATATGTCATTATTTTATGTAATTGACTAATCCTTTGACAAAATGCACTTTACTTGTATTTGGGTAGATTTATGATGTTTTTAATACTTCAAGAAACAAGGTTTGAAGATCAAGTGTTAAAGCCATGCAAGTCCATCCAAGAAACAAGCTGAAGAAGTGCCTGTCATTAAAGCTCAACAGCTAGCATCTATGAGCTTAAGAAGCTGTTCCAGCCCCGTGGCTCGACAGCTGCTCGACAGCTTCTCGACAGATGCTATCTGTCGAGGTTTAAGAAAAACAGAATTTCTGATCTGTTTTCTTCCAATCCGTGAATATGTCTTTGGGCCTTCTTTTCTCATAACCTTAGACATATAAAAGGATTAGTTTAAGGGACGTCAAAGTGGACGCAAATTGCACAAGTGTTGAGAAAAGTTTGTAAAAGCAAATTGTGACTGAAGACAGAATTTCCCCTAATTCATCTTTCTTGTGAAGAAGTTGCTGTGTTTGTACACCGTGGGGTTTTGTGACCAAGCATCTTCTGAATCTTCATCGTGTGATAAACTGAAGAACTTTGCAGCCAACAACCTTCTCTAGTTAGTGAATCAAGTTACATATTGGGATCCGCGCAATTGGTTAGTCACGTACTGGGAGCCGTGCAATACAAGGAGAGATTGTCACTACAGAACAAGTCTAATTGGGTATTGGGGTAAGGGTTCAACTGTAGGTTGGTATAAGGTACTAGGATTCCTTTACTTGTAACCGCTTGTTGTGATAATAGTGGATTCTCGGGAGTGGTAACCTAAAAATCACCTAGTGGTGTTTTTGCCGTGCAGGTTTTCCCCATTCGTAAACAAATCATCGTGTCATTTAATTTCCGCTGTATATTTAGTTTAATTGGTGATTTGTTTGTGCTACCACACTTATTGCATGTAATTGAACCTAATTAATTCACTTGACTAATTAATTGGTTAATTCATCACAAGGTTTTCCCCATTCGTAAACAAATCATCGTGTCATTTAATTTCCGCTGTATATTTAGTTTAATTGGTGATTTATTTGAGCTACCACGCTTATTGCATGTAATTGAACCTAATTAATTCACTTGACTAATTAATTGGTTAATTCATCACAAGGGGTCAATACGTTTTTGGCCTATCATTACTAAAAGCTGAAGCGTAGCATTTAATGTTGCTATACTTAAGTTGAGCCACGTCAGCATCCATGCCATTTCCATCCACTTTTTTGTGTTTTTTCTACAAATTAAAAAAGTTTTTACACCTTTTAAAATACTAATCTCCACCATAAATTTGAAATAGTTTAGATACATTTTAAAATACTAATAATCTCCACCATAAAGTCCAAATCCAAAGCCTTTTCAACCTAGACCTTTGTGAAACCTTTCTGAAACCCGGTTACAAAATTTCCTTCCCCTTCTCACGTTTTCTTTCTCCACGTTTTGTTCCTATGAAACAAGGTTACAAAACTTTTCACACAAAACCCTTTCCTTCCCCTTCCCCACGTTTTCTTTCTCCATGTTTTTTTCCTCCCCACGTTTCTATTCTAAGGTTTCACATTTACTGCACGGTTTTAGATTCCTTCCCCTTCCCCATGTTTCTGTTAAACCACTTCTTTCTTCTTTCTGTACGTTTTTCTCCCTCTCTCCTTTGCTCTTTTTACTCTATTTACTAGAACAACTTTGAGACAAATTTTCCATACAAGTTATTTGCAAGAAAAGCCCCAAAAGCTAGAACGTTGTCAAGCTAGCACCCACCTTCAACGGCATCCCACCATCGTAACACCGCCACACCACATCGATAAAGGTATTTTCTTATATACACAAATTTTGGCAATAATTATGATTTAGGTTTGATTGTTATTGACTACTTAATTTTGATCACGTAGTAGGCCTAGATTTGGTTTTGATTAAGGTTTGAAATTTAGATTTGGTTTGAGAGCGTTAGAGAGATGAGAAAGAGAAGGGCACCATTAGAGGGCTCTGAAACACCAAAGAATGAAACATAGACATTTTTATTGGTCTTCCTCAGCCCATGCCAAAAAACCCACACGGTTAGCCCCTCTTATTTCAATCAGTTTTTATTTTCATATGCTAGAAATTTATATATTTCTTTAAAATATTTTTTTGAATCACTTTTTGCTATTCAAATTTAATCTGCTCCAAACTATTAGAGTCTTTTGGATGAGTTTAGACACTAAAAAGAATCTTTCTCTTTTGGCGAGTTCGGATGTAGCCTTCGCCTCTCCATAGCAGTCTCTCTCCATCATTTTTGGGGTTTCTTATTATTGTGTGTTTCATCTATGTATTTTGTTATTGTTGATGAGATTTGAAAATATTCTTTTTGTTTATCTATTAAAGAATACAACTTTGTGTTTATTAAAATTATAAACTGTTGCTACTTATTGGGTTGTGTTCAATGCATTTTGTGATTTGCCGTTTAATCCTAGGCCCAAGGTGAACTCATCATCATCTCTCACCAAAGCCACTGCAAAGTTGAATAGTGGTAATCTAAGATAAACAAGTTGCTTCCTTTCTTCTTTTTTTGGGATTTTTTTTTCTTTTAAAGATGAAGGCATAGATATATATTGAAGGTACAATTTGGCAAAGGCATCCAAAAAATTTACAAAATAATTTACTAGATGTAGGCAGCCAATTGCTTGTAAGTGAGAGAGGCTACAATTTCAATGAATTTGTTCTAAAATGTCAATCTCCTCCTATTCCTATGACACATATTTTGGTAGTAAACTTGGGACTGTTCGGCTTGACAATTAGAACATTAACAAATATGCTCTTTGTCCTTCATGAGATATATACATGTTGATTGTGATATTTATGTAGACATGGACTTATGCATGTCTATGTGCTTTTGCTTTTGGAAAATTGTACTTTTTTGAGGTTCTTGAGTAAAGGATTTATTGGTTTTTTGTTTTTGTTTTTGTTTTGGTTACGTGTATATGTGTGTTTTGATGTGTTAAGCATTCCAATTTTCGGTACAATTCAGTTTTGAGAGGTAGATGTTAAATTGTGTTTATGTTTTAGCAATCTAACATTGATCATCTTGAATGTCATTTTATTTTATATAAAAATTGAATTACCATAAAAGTAATAAATGTATTAGACAAAAAATAAAATATAGAGGCCATCTATCTATTCATTGCATGTACTTGCTGTATTTATTTTTTCATGTTTATGGCTGTACATGATGAAGGTGGGGTTACATACTATTTTTTCTTTATTATTTTTTTTTTCTGTAATAAGCTTAATTTAATTGCTGTATTTGAATTTTTTTTTCTCCTTTTTTTATTAATTTTTATTTTATATGTTGTTTTTAATTAGCACCAAAAGAATTTACTACTATGTATGTACTTTACCAAAACGTATAATTTGGTTTAATGAAAGAATTTTGATATATTGTGAGCAAGTTATTAGGGGTTTAATACATAAATTTTGAAGTTAGAATAGTATGTTGAATTTGGCAAATTTATGGCAACGGAATAGTTTGAAAATTTTAGAAACTTCTCTGTGTAGGAAGCCAACTTGAGTCTAGCAATAAGGCCATGAACATCTAGGTAGTCTCTTTGCATGTTTTTGTTTCAATTCTTTTCCTCCCTCTAATACAGTTTTGTTGTTTAATTTGTCAGTTGAAATTTAAAAAAAAAAATTCCTTATTCTAAATGAAATTGTTTATGAGTTTTTATTTTGTGACCGCATTTAGTCTTTTTATGTGGGGACAATTTTGGGTTTTTTAATTTGAATGATGTAGGGCCTTAAGTTGCCAATGGTTTCTACAATTTTGATGAGCACCTTTTGGGAAATCTAGGCTTTTACTTTGGTTAATTTTTTTTTTAAATTTGAATTGTCATAATTCTTAACTAATAGCATCATTGAATTTTGTGCATACATGTTCTCTTGTTTGAAAATGTAAAACACCCTATCTTCATCTTGCGTTTTTCAGTTCATAGCCTATCATTAATATTGGGCTAAAATTTGTTGGTTTAGGCTTGGTTACATTTACATTTGTTAATCTTTTTCTCATGAGATGATAGGATATGAAAATGGGGTTATGTGCCTCTTGCAATATTTAAGCATGCGTTGGAGGTTGTGTTCTATATAATTGCATGTTTTTGGTACATGATGTTTGTTCATATTCATTGCAGCATAATAGTCTCCTACTTTTTCCCCTCTCCAATCTATAGTTCCTTGAGTTATTGTTCTTTTTGTTGAATAAATATCTTTGATATTGTTAGATCCTTTGCATGTGGTCTTCTAGGGTAAATATGAAGGTGAATTTTAATGATTCAAATAAATTTATTGACTTAAGTATTCAATTATATTAGTTAGATTTTATTTCTTTTTGTTGTCTTATGCTTCTTCTCCTCCTTTTTTTTATTTTTTTTTTATTTTTTTTAAGAAAGTAAATACGTGTGTAAGGTGGTATACCATTGTTTAACAATTTTTCTTTGGAGTAGCTTTGTGAATTTTGAAGGAGGAAGGTTGTGGATACTTTGCTAATGCTTGCTATACATAGGGTTATGGTTGTCAAAATCGCGATTCAAATTGTAAAATTGCATGATTTTACGATCTCACCTCACCAAAAGTTTAAAATCGTAGCAGGATCGCAAAAATGGTAGGATTGTTTATAGGATCGTATGGGATCCTACCATTTGGCTTGATTTTTTTTTTTTTTTTAAGTGGGATTCATTTGGGTAAGATAATCCACCTAAAGCCACAAGCAATAACGAATTGAAGTCCCAAATTTACCCCTATGTGAACATAAAATCTCAAAAAAACCTATAGTACTTAAGTTTAACTTTTTGGATGTTGATACTAGGAAGACTATAGATGATGAAATGGGATATGACAATGACAGTGATTAGATAAGAAGAACCTTAGAATGGGAATTCTCTTTTGGATTTCATATTTGTAATTAGCTAGTTTATCTTAGATTGAGAATTTTCTTTTGGATTACATATTGTAAATTTGTAGTTAGCTAGTTTTTATATGCTAACTAGCCAAACTTATTTTGGATTTGGAACTTAAAATTTGGAAAACATTTTCCATATGTGTAGATAATATTTTGGTACTTAGTTGCTAATTAAACATGTGTTGAACTTTTTAGATACATTATGTCAAAAGTTATATATATTTTGTTTAGTTAGAATGACATAAGAACGATGTAGTGCATGGAAATTACATTTTATGATGCAATTTTTTTTAATGGATGAATTCATATTTTAAGTGATTATATAACATACAAAGTCACTATCAATAGGTTTTTTTGCTTAAAATCTGAAAATAGGTAGAATCTTACGATCCACAATCCGATCTTATGATCCACGATCTTACCTACCTCCCACGATCTTACGTAGGATTTCGATTTTGACAACCTTGCATAGGGCTGAACTTGGACATTGATGCTGAAATATATCTGAGGAACTTCATCTTGAGACTTATCAAGTTTTTATGTCTCTCCTTTTTCGGATAATGATTCAAAGTAATTGTTTATTCAAGTAATTACAAGTAATTGTGATTTTAATGCAGAGTCCACTTGACACTTTTCTTAGTGTTCTTTGATTCAACATTTCCGTGCTGCTCACAATTTGGATGTTATGGAATCCATGATTCACTTATTTTGGGTTGATTCTATTTTTAGTTTAGAAAGAATAGAAAAAGGTTTATGGGTTTTTATTTGTACAATTAGTATTTTATTTGTAGTTTTCAATGCAACTAATATCAATTTAGTATACATACATGAAGGTGGAAATGACAGTGCTTGATGATTTTTTTTTTAAATTTTTTCATACATTGCACGGATAAGCGACTAGTATAAATTAATTGGGGGCCCAACTACCGTCTTGCTAGGGGCATTCAGTGCCTACACCTCCTATACCATAGTTGTTTAGACAATGGTAACTACATAAGCAACAATACCTACAAAGCAAACCTCAATCAACTCCTCTCCTCCCTCTCTTCCAAGACTGAAATTGACTATGGGTTCTACAATTTTTCTTATGGCCAAAACCCTAACAAAGTATATTCAATTGAACTTCGTAGAGGAGATGTTAAACCGGATAATAGCCGTAGTTGCCTCAATAACGCCACAAATCTTCTCCCACAGTTTTGTCCTAATCAGAAGGAAGCAATTGTATGGTATGAAGGTTGCGTGTTACGCTACTCATTCCGCGACATATTTAACATCAAGGAAATTAGTCCTCCTTTCTGTGAGTATAACAACATTAGCGTATCAGCCAATTATTTGGATCAGTTCAATCAGGTCCTGAGGAACAATTGTTGGATAGCAAAAGAATTCAAGCTGCAGCAGGTGGTTCTCTTCGTAAGTTTGCAGTGGGAAATGCAACAGCACCAGACTTCCAAACACTATTTTCACTTGTGCAATGCACACCTGATTTGTCTGAGCAAAATTGCAGTGATTGCTTGGTTGAGGCTTTTGGAAATATTCCGCAATGTGGTGCCGGAAAGCAAGGAGGGAGATTTCATACACCCAGCTGTTATTTTATTTTTGAGGTCTACCCCTTCTATGACACCTCATATCCGCCATTAACTTCTGCATCGTCACCACCACCACCACCACCAGTATCTTCTCCACCATTAAACAATACCTCTGCTACAATAGGTACCAGTGCCAGCTTAAGCTTAAAGCATAATAGATTAGGATGTAACTTTTTGCTAAATACTTGCTGAAAGTTGATTAGAAAATATAGTTATATCTTTAAAAGTAATGTTTATTACACACTGCCTTATTATACACAAGGTACACACAATTTAGTTTAAAACTAAAATCGTGACTTCAAGACAAGATTTTAGTTCAAAATTAAAATTGTTCATACAGTGTGTTCAACAAGTAGTATGTATTAACAATTATCTTTTATTTTTTTGAATTAAAAAAAAATATATCTATTACAAAGCTGTATGGAGAAGCAAATGTACTTAAAAGCTTCCAAATATTAATTTCCACATAATTTCTGTACTTTCGAAACTATAATCTGAAGCTCTTTTCATTTATCTGCTTGAAAATTTTAACATTCATCTGTCCAAATTTTGTGTGTGAACATATTTCTGGTTTTTGCAGGAAATGAGAGCAATATATCTCGAACTGTCATTGTAGTTGTGCCCATTATTGCTTTTGTGGTACTAATAATGATTTCAATCTGCATCTACGTAAGAGTCAGGAAACCAAGGGAGAAACCAAAAGGTAAGTAAAAAAATAATTCGTTTATTGTGGTTTGTTATACAAAAATTTGAATTATCGTAAAGATAATAACAAACAAATTCAGAAATTATGTGCTTGTATTTATAGATGTGCTTCCTAATTAAAGTTCTCAGGTATATATATAACCGTATAGGTGATATTTGTGGGAATAAAATTCCACGTATATTATGAGGACAAATGTCCCAGCAATTATTAAGGTAAAACACGACATAAGTTGGGGAAATCTTTTTCATGAAACGATACTTAAATAATGCACTAAATAATGCACTAACGTCATGTTCAGGCGCATCTGTGGATGAGATTGGAAGTGTGGAATCTTTGCAGTTAGGCTTTGACACCGTTAAAGTTGCAACAAATAACTTTTCTGATGCAAATAAGCTTGGACAAGGTGGATTTGGTGTGTTTACGAGGTAAACATAACATTATTATTAACCCTAAACATATTAAGTCCAAAAAGTGGAATTGCCTTAAGGGTTAAATATGTTTTAATCTAATAGAGTAAACTCTCTGATGGGCAAATTATTGCTGTGAAAAGGCTTTCAACAAATTCTGGACAAGGAGATCTAGAATTTAAGAATGAAGTTCAATTGGTGGCCAAGCTTCAACACCGAAATTTAGTTAGACTCCTAGGGTTTTGCTTGAAAAGAAATGAAAGGCTTTTAATTTATGAGTTTGTGCCCAATAGAAGTCTTGATTACTTTATTTTTGGTATGATTTTACTCCTACCTTCATTTCAAATTTATATTCATTGTAATTAATTATGGTTTACATATCTTCTATAAATAAATTTTCTCACATTTTAGTCCAATATAATATATTTGATTGAATATGTAGATCCAATCAAGCAGGCACAGCTGGATCAAAAATTGCTACAAAATCATAGGAGGCATTGCTCGAGGTCTTCTTTACCTTCATGAAGATTCTCAACTTCGAATTATTCATCGAGATCTTAAAACAAGCAATATTCTATTAGATTCTAAAATGTATCAAAAAATTTCAAACTTTGGTATGGTAAGATAATGTGAACTTGATCAAAGTAAAGACAATAAATAGAATTGTGGGTACCTAGTAAGTATCATACTTTTTTTTTTTTGACAATCTAGTAAGTATACTTGATGTTTACTTTGTACCAAAAACAACATGAAAGTCCTAACACATAATGTTGAAAATAATTGTGAATGTGCAGTGGATGTATGTCTCCAGAATATGCAATGAATAGACAATTCTCGGTAAAATCAGATGCCTTTAGTTTCGGTGTGCTAGTTTTAGAGATAATAAGTGGACAAAAGAATAACTCATTCCAAATTGGAGAGAATATTGAGCACCTTCTAAACTATGTAAGTATTATTATTTTTGGGTCTAATGGCACATACATCCCATAAGTTTGGAATGGTAGGTAGAACTGCATGTTCAACTACCACCATGTGATGGGGGGGGGGGGGGGGGGGGGACTGAAAATTTAAACCAATACCTTTATCTTTATGATGTGGAGTATGCTATCCATTGACATGTATCTATTAGTAGGGGTGACTTCAAATAAACCCCCTAACTTGAAAATTTTGTGTGTGTGTGTGTGTGTGTATATTTTTTTTTTTTTTACTAGTTTAATTTACTCTTAAAAATATTTTTGCACACCCAAACTAAAATCTTGCATTCCCTTATCACATATCAGCCTAGCCTAAAATTGAACAACAACATGGATCACAGCTGTCTCTGCAAATAAGGCTTTTTGTTTGAAATAACTAAATAAGGCGTTTTATGACTTTTTTTATTATTTTTTTATTAGAAACAAATTAGGCTTTATGACCCATTCTTTAACGAATCAAAAGATATAGTAAGATATCATTGCACTCTTTACATACGTTCTCTGTTTTTTTTTTTTTTTTTTTTTTTTTTTTTTTGGAGAAAGAAACATTCATTCAATTATGATAGTGAAGCATCATGATACAAGGCTGCCAAGGCAAGTGGAGGAGAATCCTCCAACCAATACAAATCCTCATCTAAATTTCTAGCATATTGGGCAAGAACTTGTGCCACTGTATTCCCTCCCCTCCTAATCTGATTAGGCATGGCCCAATGTAACCCATGTATCAAATGAAATATATCATCCACCACATGGCCAAGAATGGAATGATTGGGCATAGATGAAGAAATGGCTTGTATTATATTAGAATTCACGCATATACCAAGCTTCATCAATGGAAGAATCAGATCAGAGATGAAGAAGAAGAAGAAGAAAAGAGATTTCTGAATATGCACTGAATTCTTGTATTGAGAAATAAACAAGCTCTGTTTCTTATATAAGAAACAGTTCCGTGGGAATGACTAACCACTTATCCAAGTGCCATCTGTCAACTATTCCTAACTACCTCTTCTATACAATAAAACTATATGTAGCCTAACTAACTAATAATAAGAAACTACATGTAGTTTACTCTATGTACAAACTTTACACTACCTAAAATTTACAATCTAACATCTAATACTCCCCCTCAAGATGAACTGTAGATGTTGATCAGGTTCATCTTGGACAAATTAGGCTTTATGACCCATTCTTTAACGAATCAAAAGATATAGTAAGATATCATTGCACTCTTTACATACGTTCTCTATTTTTTTTTTTTTTTTTTTTTTGGAGAAAGAAACATTCATTCAATTATGATAGTGAAGCATCATGATACAAGGCAAGGTTTTCAGACCCGGACCGTTTATTGAACCGTAAATGGGAGAGGTTCAAGGTTTTTGAGGTCGAATCGAGGTTGAACCAGGGTCGAACCTTGATGACGTCATAATTAATTTAATAATTATTTTAATATAAATATATATATTAAATTAGTATAAATAGAAAATTTAACTAAAATAATCCAATTAAATATAAATATCTATATTTCAAATATATATTTTCATATCATAACTTTTACAAGACAAATAAGAAATATCAAATCCTAAGCAAATTTAAATATAATATCTATTTATTTACTTATATATTGATTAGTTAAACTTGTAATAATAATAATTATTTTTTTTTTTTATTATATAAGAATTAGAAAGACACTCAAATAAAATAAAATAAATTATTTAATAATTTTAAATTGAAATAATCATTTAATAATTATTATATTCTTAACTGTAATTATTAATTAAAATTAAAGCAATAATAGTACCATAACATTTTATTCAAATTTTGCCATAATTTACCACGTAACGAAATGTGAGTGATAGAGATGTAAATCCATATTTTTTTTTTCATTATTCACACTTTGCCATGGGTCAAATTATAGCAAAAAATTGTGTAAAATATTGTGATATAACATTATTTTTAAAAATACTTAAAAGAGAAATGATATGTCCACAACATTTCACAATATTTTTACAATAAATTTTAAGTGGCAAGTTGTTACCAGTTGTTATTGTAAAGGCAAAAAAGTAATCTTAATGTTAGGTTTAAATTTAAACCAATAATAATTAATCACCTATGATTTATTATAAAAATATTGTGAAGGTAACATCTTTCAATAGTTAAAATATTTAAATCTACTGTGCAAGTTACATCAGGCAGCTGAAAAGAATATCTCAATGGTTAAAATATTTAAGTCGCCTGTGCAAGTTAGATCACATTGGACAGCTGTAAAGAATATCTAAATCTAATGGCTGAAATTTGTTTACTTTTATTAAAAGATTAAAACCTTTCATCATTCCCAAGTCAGCCACGTGAGAGACAGGGACTTAGGAATTCAAAAGGGGTAATAAAGTTACAAAAAAAAAAAGAAAGAGAAGAAGAAGCTGAAATTACAGAGCTCCATCAACGGAAAAAAGAAAGAGAAGAAGAAAAAAAAGAAGAAAGAAGAAGAAGAAGCAGCAGCAGAAGACGACGAAGGCGTGATCGGTGACTTTGTTGGCAGAAGGCGGAGATACGTGTTACTGTAATTTGTGTGTGTGTGTTTTTTTCTTTTCTTTTTTTTTTCATTTGATGTAGTTTTTGTTTACGGTTTATTTGCTGAGCAAGTGTGGAGTTTGTTTTGGCGCAGACCCTGCTTCATTGTGTTCTTCTTTTCTTCTTCTTTTTTTTTTTAGGAACTTTCCTTCTTCTTTTCTGGTTCTTTTCTTTTTTTTCCTTACAAATCCCTTTGTTCAAGATCTGAAAATATCAGATCTCGTTCCGATTTTTGTTCTTTTTCGTGTTCATTCATTTCTTCTAGATCTGATCATAATTTCATACCGGTGTATTGGCCAAAATTCACCGGAAAAACTGAAACAAAAGCAAACCGTCCGAACCTCAAAAATCGGTCACGATTCTCAGAACCGTACGGTCCGACCACGGTTCGCACGGGTCTCTACTTTTTTCCCATAGAACGGTTTTTGAAGCTAAAAAAACTGCAAAACTGAGCGGTTCACGGTTTTTCCGGTCGAACCGTACGGTCCGGTCCGGGTTTCAAAACCATGATACAAGGCAGGTGCAGGAGAATCCTCCAACCAATACAAATCCTCATCTAAATTTCTAGAATATTGGGCAAGAACTTGTGCCACTGTATTCCCTCCCCTCCTAATCTGATTAGGCATGGCCCAATGTAACCCATGTATCAAATGAAGTATATCATCCACCACATGGCCAAGAATGGAATGATTGGGCATAGATGAAGAAATGGCTTGTATTATATTAGAATTCACACATATACCAAGCTTCATCAATGGAAGAATCAGATCAGAGATGAAGAAGAAGAAGAAAAGAGATTTCTGAATATGCACTGAATTCTTGTATTGAGAAATAAACAAGCTCTGTTTCTTATATAAGAAACAGTTCCGTGGGAATGACTAACCACTTATCCAAGTGCCATTTGTCAACTATTCCTAACTACCTCTTCTATACAATAAAACTATATGTAGCCTAACTAACTAATAATAAGAAACTACATGTAGTTTACTCTATGTACAAACTTTACACTACCTACAATTTACAATCTAACATCTAATACTCCCCCTCAAGATGAACTGTAGATGTTGATCAGGTTCATCTTGGGTAAAAGAAACATAAATTGCTTTTGATGGAGAGGTTTAGTAAACAAATCAGCTAGCTGATGTCTTGTAGGCACATGAAAGGTCTTGATCACTCCATCTTCAATCTTCTCCCTAATGAAGTGACAATCAATCTCTATATGCTTGGTTCTTTCATGAAACACAGGGTTTGCAGCAATGTAGAGGGCTGCCTTGCTATCACAGTAGAGAGAAGCTGGTCCTTTGTGTGTAGAACCAAAAGTATCAAGCAAAGCAACTAACCAAACTATCTCACTAGTCACACAAGCCATAGCTCTATATTCAGACTCTGTAGAAGATCTTGAAACTACCTGTTGCTTCTTACATTTCCATGAAATTAAGGATTCACCTAAGAAGATACAAAAACCAGAGATTGACCTTCTAGTGTCAATACATGCAGCCCAATCCGCATCACAGTAACATTTCAGCTTCAGGTCAGACTATGCATAGGAAAAGACCTTGTCCTGGTGTCTTCTTCAAGTACTTCAATATCTTGTAGGCTGCTTGAAGATGTGGCATTTTAGGAGTACTCATGAACTGACTCAGCTTATGGATAGAATAGCTAATATCTGGTCTTGTAAGTGTCAAATAGAGAAGTTTGCCTATCAGCCTTCTATACAGGAAAGAATCAGGTACATTATCTCCACTTGAACTACTCAACTTGAGTGATTGATCCATAGGAACATTTGAGGGTTTGCAAGCCAACAACCCTGTGTCTGATAGTAACTCAAGGGTGAACTTTCTTTGGCACAAAGATATTCCTTTAGTAGCTCTTGCCACTTCAAGCCCCAAGAAGAACTTCAAAGTACCAAGATCCTTAAGCTTAAACTTGCTGTCCAAAAATTGTTTGAAAACACTCATAGCATCCACATCATTGCTTGCTATCAATATATCATCAACATAGACCAGCAAGATGATAATGGAACCCTTTTGAACTCTAGTAAACACAGAATAATCTGATTTTGATTGAACAAAACCATGATCAATGATGGTTGAAGATAGTTTAGCAAACCATTGCCTACTAGCCTGTTTAAGACCATACAAGGACTTGGTAACCCCTTCAGTCTGAGTATACCCTTTGGCAACTAATCTTGCCTTATACCTCTCAATTGACCCATCTGATTTGAGTTTAATCTTAAAAACCCATTTACACCCTATGGGAACCTTGCCAGGAGGAAAAGGAATCATAACCCAGGCAATATTAGCTTGCAAAGCATCAATTTCTGCCTGCATAGCCTCTTGCCATCTAGGATCTAAAATGGCCTGAGCATAAGTATCAGGTTCCTTGTGAACAGTGAGTGCAATGGAAAAAGATCTTTGAGAGGAGGACAGCTTAGTGTAAGAAAGAGTAGATGAAAGGGGGTACAAAATACCTGAACCAAGAGCAAAGGAGTCATCTGATTGACTGAGAGTAGCTGAAGCCAACATAGGAGCAGCAACAAGATTACAATGATAATCTTTTAGATAAATGGGTGGTTTATGAGGTCTGGAAGACTGCCTAACAGGAAGAACATCACAAACTTGGGGTGTAGGAAGAATAAGACCAGTGGAATCAGGTTGATTAGAAACAGCATTAGGCTGAATCAAATCAGGGAAATCAGCCAAATTTGAAGCATCATTAGGATGAACCAAATCAGGGAAGTCATCAGGTAGCACAGCCATATCATAAAATGAAATTGGAGGAAAAAACTCAGCAGAAGCAGTAGGAAATTTAGAAGAATGATCAGAATATAAGATTGAGGAGGAAAATCAGAATGAGAAGGAGTAGAAGAAGGATTGACATTGACATACTTAGAAATCCAAGACTTGAAAGGGAAAATAGATTCCTTAAAAACAACATCTCTAGACAAGAAACAAGACTTGGTTCTAAGATCATACAATTTATATCCCTTAACACCTTGTGGATAACCAAGAAAGATGCAAGACTTTGCTCTAGGATCAAACTTAGTTCTGTCTCTAGCTAAGGTAGATGCATAGCAAAGACAACCAAACACTCTAAGGTGAGAATAAGTGGGTGGATGTCCTAATAATTTTTCATAGGGAGTAAGATCTTGTAATAAGGGACTAGGGATCCTATTGATAAAGTAAGTGGCAGTGAGAATACAATCACCCCAAAACTTCAATGGTAAACAAGCATGAAACCTCAAGGCTCTAGCCACACTTAGAAGATGTTGATGTTTTCTCTCAACAATGGAATTTTGTTGAGGTGTTTCAACACAAGATAATTGGTGTATGATACCCTTAGAAGCATAGAAAGATTGCAAGGCAAATTCTAGACCATTATCAGACCTAATAATCTTGATAGTTTTGTTAAATTGAGTAACTACCAAATTGTAAAAGGACTAAATTAAATGGGAAACTTCAGACTTATGTGACATGAGAAAAGTCCAAGTGCATCTACTAAAGTCATCCACAATAGTAAGGAAGTATTTAGAACCATTTAATGAAGGGGTGGAATAAGGTCCCCAAATGTCAACATGTATCAAATCAAAACAAGAAGTAGAAACATGATCAGAAGATTGAAATGGTAATCTTTTTTGCTTAGCAATAGGACAAATGGAACAATCAAAAGACTTATTATTGCTGCGATTGATAACATCAGGTACAAGAGTTTGTAAAATGGCTAATCTTTGAAAGGAAGGATGCCCTAACCTGCTATGCCAAAGACTAGTACTATCAATTATAGAAGCAGAATTACAAGATTGGACAGATTGTACAAAGCTAAAAGAAGAAAGCTTGGACAACACATCAGAAATAGATTTAGGAAGAACAAAGGCTGCCATCTCCAATGTATAAAGGCCTCCTTGCTTTCTACCCAACCCAATCATCCTCCAAGGCTGTAAGTCCTGGATAAAACAGTAATGAGAAAGAAATATGCAGCAGCAAGAAGGAGATTGAGTTAGCTTGCTGATAGACACAAGATTAAATGAAAAAGATGGAATGCAAAGTACATTGTCTAGTGTCAATGTAGAAGTTAACTTGATAGTCCCTATATGAGTGACCTTAGCCATGTCCCCATTAGGAAGTCTAACAGAAAAATGAACAATGGAAGTGATGGAAGTGAATGAATCATGTGATTTGTTGCTCCACTATCAAGAATCCAATCAGTGGAACAAAGATGAGTAGTATCAACTTGAGAAGAAAAAACTGAATAGTCCAAAGAAGGTGAAACCAATCTTGGAAGGTGAGAAAAAAAAAATAGAAGAACTGATACCTGACATCTCATGGCCTTGAAGTTCCAAAGAAGGCAGTGAAGGAAGTTGAGAGATAATGGTGGCTACTTGATGAACACCAGAAGTGGATGCTTGTGAGGTTTGTGCACCAAAATGGTTATGAGAATTGATCAAACCAAGGAGCTGTTGATATTCTGACTTAGTGAGACTAAAACTTTCCTCATTGTTGCATTCAATGGAAACGACATTGCTAGCAAAAGAAGAATGTCCACCTTGCTGTCCCTTGTTTTTAAACTTGTAACCAGGTGGGTAGCCATGTAATTTGTAACATTTATCAACAACATGACCCAAGGCTCCACAGTGAGTGCACTGAGGTCTACCAGATTTACCCTTGTTAGATCCTTTAACAAAAGAACCATTGTTCTTGACTGCTAAGGCTGAACCTTCAATGGTGGGATTCTTACTGACTTTCCTTTGTTTCTCATCTTGAACCAAGAGAGAAAATACCTTGCTTAAAGAAGGAATAAGATCCATTAGCAAGATTTGCCCTCTCACAGCTGTGTAAGTGTCATTAAGCCCATCAAAAAGACATCACACACTCTTCAGCTTGATGACCACAAGAACAAGTCCTGTATTCTGATAGCTCATCCCACAAACCTTTAAACTTTGTATAATAGACATTGATGGTTAGATCCTCTTGACTCAAAGAAAAAACTTCTCTTCTCAACTCAAAAATCCAAGGACCATTACCTTGAGAAAACATATGTTGTAAATCAAGCCATACCTCTCTTGTTGTAATTTTCTTCAGTCAAATGTTGGACAACAAAGGAAACCCTAGGATTATCACTACTGGACAAGTAGTAAGGGCTAGAAGAATTCTCCCATGGCTGAATAGATTGAACAGAAGCACTTGAAGTACTGTCTCTCATATCCTCAAACTCAAATGTAAAATCAAGAATGTCAAAATACAATCAAGAATTACACAGAAGCTCCAAGAATAGTCACTTCTGAACTAGAATTGATCAGCCAACAAATCAAAATTCTCAGACACAAACAATCAAATCACAAACTTGGTTGATCAAGGGATTTGAACAAACAAGTATCCAATTGCAATTACCAACAGAATTCAATTACAAATATCACAATCAACAAGATAAACCCTAAATCAAGAAAATTGATTTGCCAATTACCGCAAGGAAATCAAGATCTAGGGCAAAAATCTAGTGTACAAATCAAGTAAAGAATGAGCAACTTGATTGAAAGAACCACTAGAAACGGAAAGAAAACAGAAAGTATTGAACTAGAATTGCAGAGAGTACCGAGATGAAGAGTCTGAATTTTAGTTCAGCTCTGATACCATATTAGAATTCACGCATATACCAAGCTTCATCAATGGAAGAATCAGATCAGAGATGAAGAAGAAGAAGAAAAGAGATTTCTGAATATGCACTGAATTCTTGTATTGAGAAATAAACAAGCTCTATTTCTTATATAAGAAACAGTTCCGTGGGAATGACTAACCACTTATCCAAGTGCCATTTGTCAACTATTCCTAACTACCTCTTCTATACAATAAAACTATATGTAGCCTAAGAGCACTCACAGCAGTGGTGCTAAATAGTTATATTGCTAAAAATATAGCTATTTAGTATAAAAAGAGGGCTGCAGCAGTGGTGCCATTAGCTAAAATTATAGCTAAAGTGCTACAGTGCACATTTATAAATAAATGTGCACTGTAGCACACAGCTAAAAAAAAAATATTTTTTTATTATCCTTCTCTCTCTCTTCCTTATTAAAAAATCTCTCATTCTCTCTCTCTCTGTCTCTCTCTCCGGCTTCTCTTCCTTCTTCTTTCTTCCTCAAATTTTTTTTTTCTCTCAAGGTCACCGGCCACTCCCTCATCTACCTCATCCCTCAGCCCCATCGCCGACCCACCCCAAGCCCCATTGCCGGTCAGCTCGATCGCCGATCTCCGATCTGTTCTCTTTTTTTTTTTTTTTTTTTCCTGCTGTGGGCCATCGGTGCTGGTGGTGGTTGTGGGCGTGGTTGTGGTCATCGCCGATCTGTTTGGCCGACCCACCCCAAGCCCATCGCCAGTCCTCTTTTCACCAATCTGTTCTCTTTTTTTTTTTTTTTTCCTGCTGTGGACCACCGATGGTGGTGGTGGTTGTGGGCGTGGTTGTGGTCATCGCCGATCTGTTCGGCCGACCCACCCCAAGCCTATCGCCGGTCCTCGTTTCACCGATCTGTTCTCCTTTTTTTTTTTTCCTGCTGTGGACCACCGGTGGTGGTGGTGGTTGTGGGCGTGGCTGTGGTCATCGCCGACCTGTCCTTTTTTTTTTTTTCTGCTGTGGACCACTGGTGGTGGTGGTGGTGGTGGTGGTTGTGGTGGCTGTGGCTGTGGCTGTGACTGTGGCTGTGGCTGATAGAGGTGGAGTGGTGTATATTTTTTTGGGTAGTGAGTATATTATTTTATTGTAAAAATATATTATTTTATTGTGATGTTTGTATTATTTTATTGTGTTAGAAGTTAAAATAGATCCACTGCTGCAGTGGGTGTGTAGTTAAAATAGATAAAGTAGCTTTTGGTGGAGCTAAATTGCTAAAAATTTAGCTCCACTGCTGTGGATGCTCTAACTAACTAATAATAAGAAACTACATGTAGTTTACTCTATGTACAAACTTTACACTACCTACAATTTACAATCTAACATCTAATATATTACATTGACATTATCACCTTCAATTATCAAGCTCGTAAACCCAGCATCCATGGCAAACTCCAAGGATCTTCTACAGGCCAAAAGCTCCGCTTCCTCGCTGTTTTCTGCACACAGTCCAACAGCAGACATTGCCGCCATAACCTCTCCCTTGTCATTACGAATTAATTATAGCTCCTATCCCTGTTCTTCCCAGTCCTGAAAACACTGCAGCATCAAAGTTAAGCTTATATACATCAGGCGGCGGAGGTTGCCACACTTCAGAACTGATTTGCTCGATCCGAGAGACTCTCCACTGCGCCTGGGCTTGCAGAAATTCCTGAATGAACTCCTCTGCTCGCTTGTTAAGGCATTTAGGATCCTTCAATATTCCCCCATGCACCACACAATTTCTTTGGTTCCATATAATCCATGCCTGCACCCAAAACAGCTCCAACTCCTCAACCGATAATCTATCCACCAGAAACTCCATCAGCTGAAGTGTATCACGAAAAATAGAGCACCCTTTCTGTAGTTTCGAAATACTACCAGCCCATATGTCTTGCACCGCAGCACACACCCACAATGCATGAGTTGTTGTCTCCGATTCTCTGGTACACAATTGGCATTTATCCTCAGTTATGATCTTCCGGCGTGACAGATTGTAGTATGTTGGTAATATATCATGGCAAGCTCTCCATCCAAATACTTTAATTTTATTTGGAATTTTAAGCTTCCACAAAACCGGCCAATTTTTTTTCCCAGCACAGCAATATTATTAAATAAGCAAATTTTGGTGGATATGAAATTTTACAGTAATTGTTATTTCTATAAATTAAAATAAAATATAATCATTATATTTTAGGAGAGATTAAGGATGATGATAAGGAAGTGCTTGGGAAGTTGCTTAATTTTTTGATTCGAAAGTGTTGCCGAAATGGGTTGTGGAATTTAGCATTGGAGGAGCTTGGGAGGCTTAAGGATTTCGGGTACAAGCCCACGAGATGGACATATAATGTATTGATTCAAGTGTTTCTTAAAGCTGATCGGTTGGACACAGCTTATTTGGTTCATAGGGAGATGTCGAGTTCAGGGTTTAGTATGGATGAGTTTACCTTAGGTTGTTTTGCACAATCTCTCTGCAAAGCGAGGAGGGGGAGAGAAGCTCTCTCGTTGTTTGAGAAGGAAGAAATTGTGCCCAACACAGTTCTTTATACAAAGATGATATCTGGGATGTGTGAGGCTTCTCTTTTTGAGGAAGCTATGGATTTCTTGAACAGAATGCGGACTAGTTCTTGTATTCCCAATGTTGTGACATATAGGACTTTGCTTTGTAGGTGTTTGAGGAAAAGACAGCTTGGTAGGTGTAAGAGAATTCTTAGTATGATGATCACAGAAAGTTGTTATCCTAGTCCTAAGATTTTTAATTCTCTTGTTCATGCCTTTTGCAGATCAGGAGATTACTCTTATGCCTATAAGTTGCATAAGAAAATGGTCAAATGCAGTTGCCAGCCAGGTCATGTGGTTTACAATATCTTGATTGGTAGTATATGCGGCAATGAAGAATTACCAAGCTCAGATGTTTTAGAGTTGGCTGAGAAAGCTTATGGTGAGATGCTTGATGCAGGGGTCGTGTTGAATAAGGTCAATGTCAGCAATTTTGCTCGATGTCTTTGTGGTGCTGGAAAATTTGAGAGGGCATATACTGTTATTCGTGAAATGATGAGTAAGGGATTCATACCTGATACTAGTACCTATGCTAAAGTGATTGGCTTTTTGTGTAATGCCTCCAAGGTAGAGAAGGCCTTTTTATTGTTTGATGAAATGAAAAGGAACGGTATTGTTCCTGATGTTTGTACATATACAATTTTAATTGATAGTTTCTGTAAAGCTGGTCTTATTAAACAGACTTGCAACTGGTTTGATGAAATGGTAAGGGATAGTTGTGCCCCTAATGTGGTGACATATACTGCTCTTATACGTGCCTACCTTAAAGCTAGGAAACTTTCCAATGCAAATGACCTGTTTGAGATTATGTGTTCTGAAGGTTGCATTCCTAATGTTATAACATTTGATTGATGGCCACTGCAAAGTTGGGGAGATTGAAAAAGCAAGCCAAATATATGCAAGAATGAGAGGTAATGTGGAAATTTCTGATGTAGATATGTATTTTAGAATTGATGATGGCAATTCCAAAGAGCCAAATGTGTTTACATATGGAGCATTGGTTGATGGTTTGTGTAAAGTTCACAAGGTCAAAGAGGCCCGTAACCTGTTGGATGCTATGTCAGTGGAAGGCTGTGAGCCAAACCATATCGTGTATGATGCTCTTATAGATGGATTCTGCAAGGCTGGGAAGCTAGATGATGCACAAGAGGTGTTTGCTAAGATGTCAGAGCATGGATATAGTCCTAATGTCTATAGTCACAGCTATTTGATTGACAGGTTGTTTAAGGATAAGAGACTGGATCTTGCTTTGAAAGTCTTGTCCAAAATGCTATAAAATTCTTGTGCACCAAATGTTGTCATATACACAGAGATGATTGATGGCCTCTGTAAAGTTGGAAAGACAAATGAAGCCTATAAGCTAATGCTAATGATGGAAGAAAGGGGGTGTTATCCAAATGTTGTGACTTATACTGCAATGATAGATGGCTTTGGGAAAGTGGGTAAAGTCGAAAAATGTCTTGAGCTCTTGAGAGAAATGGGCTCAAAGGGTTGTGCTCCAAATTTTGTCACCTACAGGGTTCTTATAAATCACTGTTGTGCCACTGGCCTTCTGGATGAGGCTCATAAACTCTTGGATGAAATGAAACAGACATATTGGCCAAGGCATATATCAAGCTACCGTAAGGTCTTTGAAGGTTTCAACCGAGAGTTTGTTATCTCACTTGGGCTTTTAGATGAGATCGGTGAGAATGATTCTGTTCCTATCGTTCCAGTATACAGAATACTGATTGATAGTTTTATTAAGGCTGGGAGATTAGAATCAGCTCTGGAGCTGCATGAAGAGATTCCATCATTTTTCCCTTTAAAAGCTGCCAGCAAGAATATGTATACTTCTTTGATTGAGAGCCTCTCCCGTGCAGGTAAAGTCGTTAAGGCTTTTGAGCTGTACACAGATATGGTAAGGATGGGTGGTGTTGCAGGGCTGAGCACATTTGTTCACCTTATTAAAGGGCTCATCAATATTAACAAGTGGGAAGAAGCACTTCAACTGTCAGATAGCATATGGCAGATGGTCAGTCTCTCTCTATCTACATTTTCTTTGCTCAAGCTTTGGTATACATTATGGAAACAAATCATGTTTTTGCCTATTGAAGTTGTCAGTTCTCAAAATTTTGTCAAATATATATAGTGTCTATCCATTTGGTTGTGAATTGGTTTCTACTTAAAATTTGCAAGATATGAGAGAAAATTGCTCCAAATTAAAATAAATCTGAGTCTTTAGAATAATTATGGGTTCATGAATTTGCACCCTCTAGGAGAATATCTGTTTGCCATCTTTTGTGTTGTGGGATAATGATATCTAACTACGTTGAAATGAATGATGAAAGCTGGTTTTCGTGCTGTATTGGAGACTAGCTGTCTGTCATTGCATCTTCTTAGTTATCTACTTATTTTGGTTTGAGTATTTAGCCAAAAAAGAAAAAAAGAAAAAAAAATATCTAGGTTTGAGCAAATCCCTGACTAAATTCAATAATGAAAGTTTATATGTTTGGAGACCACTGTTTTCTTCTTTATTTATCCTCTGATTTTTTTTTTCCAACTGATTGTAGTCTAAGAAGAATGAAAACTACTTGGGCAGCATTAATTAGGAGACTTTTGGATATTTATAATATTGTAGTAGTATAAGCTACTTCAGGAACGGTAAAACCACTTTGGTTGAGGGGGCATCCAGCTGTATACATTACATGCATTAATATTGTGGCACTGGTGGAAGGTCTCACTTGAATTTTACCATTGCCCACATATTAATGATTCTCTTTCAAGTAAATTTATGTTTTAGTAGGTGGCACTGAAAGTGAGACATCGAAAACTATTTTGTTTTAAGTGATAAATTGTGCTTGCCTTGTGAAAAGACAAAAGAAGCTGTTACTTCGGAAACAGTGTTGCTGAAAATTTTAGTTGTCCATTGTATTGTGGAACCTGTTTAAGAATAAATAGGTGTCTAGTTACTTGTCTAATAATTTCTTCTTCTTTTTATCAATATTTATTTCTCCTTTCTTTGAGCAGGATATCCATTGGCTTCAACAAGAAGATACATCTTCCAGAAATTAGGCTTTTGATCATATATATATTTTTTTTCTCAAGGTTGATGTGATAGCATAATGGTGCATGTTAAAGTTTTGGCTCAGATAATGACTACATTGGTGGAAACTCTTGATGCACACATGAAATTCCTAGGAGGTGATAGGCTGATAGCTATTTCATAATTTGCATTGCAATGAAATGAGTATAAAAAAATATGGATGTCTTTGATTGACTGTTTGAAGCAACTAGAAGCTGAAATAAGGCTTGAGGGAAATATTTTGCCTTTCAATTATTCATTCTCATAATGTTGGTGAGCTCTCTTAAACTTCTTAACAAAAACCAATTGAAAAAACTTCTTAACAAACAAAAAGGTCCTATTTGTCCTTATTTGTGTTTATTTTGTGCACCATTGCTTACAGCTAATGTGGCTTATTGGGTATGATGCGAGTCAGTGTTGCTAAAACTGATTTACTTCTTCAGTCTCATAAAGTTGGTGAGCTCTCTTTAACTTCTTAACAAAAACCAATCGAAACAAGATTCTTAACAAAGAAAAAATGTCTTCTTTATCCTTATTTGCATTTACATTGTGCACTGTTGCTTACAGCTAACGCGGCTTATTGGGTATGATGCAAGTCAGTAATACTAAAACTGATTTACTTCTGCAATACCCTCCATTGAATTTGTCAAGGTCAGTTAATTCATTAGGATTCTTCTGTGACCTAGATGGTAGTGACTATGTATATCTTGTTCTTTCATCATTCAATGTAAATAAATCCACCATTCCTGTTGCTAGCTTATAGTAAAAATCATGTCATTCATGATGCAGCTGTGTTGTATACAGCTGAAGCTGGTTATTGAATGCAATGCATGAAGTGTTACTAGAACCCATTTTTTGCTGCAGATAGCCTTCGATTGTGATAAGGACTTCTGAGGTGTTGGTTCTATCTTCTTTCTTGTGCAGCTTTGACACTGATGATGACAATACATGCATAGACACTGACAAACACACCTACAAATTATCACACTTTCCCCCCACTCTTGCCTGGGAATGTAGTCACATGAATTTGAATTTAATTGACTGTTTGGTCTCATAGATGATTGGAAATACTTTCTTTCCCACAAAAAGGCCTATTTCAATATAGATCACAACATGGATCTAATCAATTTTAATTTATGGAGTAATGTCAACAAGATCTGTATTATTTCACTGGAGATTCTAATGACATGTTGATGCAAATTTGTATTGCATGTGAATGAAATTTTTATACAGAACAGATTGGTGCTTTTGCCATGTACATATTCTCCTAAACATTGTTGTTGCACTTCTTCAACTTTTATAGAGGCAGTTGCATGATCCATAGAAAGTGACCAAATTTAAAATTTTAGTAACATGGCACTGTGGAGTCCAAAGGTGAAATCCTTTCTAAATTTCATTGAATGCAATGGCATCGTTGTCAAATATGAAATAATGAGATTACTCCTGCCATATCATAAGAAATCTATGTGAATTCATTCTCATAACATCTCCATGTTTTACAGAAACTAACAATTTGCATGATGGGTGTTGGAGGTTGGTGTTACTCACTTTTAGTTCGTTTGTGCTGTTTTATACAAATGAAATTACATTTTTTTCAGATTACATCTCCAAATTGGGGAGGCTGTCTTCCAGCCACCTCTCATAGACCTTGCACAAGTGGGAGCAATGTGCCTTGGGTATGAAATTTGTTTATCTACAGAAAATTTCTTTTTTATTGTCCCATATATGTCTTTTTTATGAGAAACTTCCTATAGTTCATAACCAACAAAACTTATTTATATGTCCTTTTTTGGAGAAACTTCTTATAGTTCATAACCTACAAAAGTTAATAAATAAATAAAAAAGGGTGGGGGGTGCAATTTGGTTGGAGAATGGAATCTTGAGGCGGCCCAAACACAAGTCCTCCTTCCAAGACATAATGATTATACATACCAATGGTGGAGGAAACCCTCTAGACTGATCTACAGACAATAACTGGTAAGATGCTATATAAAAAATAGACTTCTAACAATAAATTATGTAAGCTTCCTCTCTTTAGAGAAATAAAAGTTGAGGGCTGAGGTCCTCAAGAATAAATCTCAGATAGAATTTCCCTAGTGTTTTTCATTGTCTTTTCTTTTTGTTACATGATTCATGACTATAAAACTGCAGGCATTGGAGTGGCAATAAGAAGCTCAACAAATTTGTTTGCTTCACTTTCTAATGGGGTACTGTGCCTCAAGTACAAGCTTCCGTTTTTTGCCGCCTTAGGCGTTTATTTATAGCTGGGACACTTTGAGCAGGGTATTGGATGCGGGAAACTATCATCTGGTGCTTCTTTTTATGAAAATCAGGTACCGTATACTTTAGTTTTTCCCCCCACCTATCTTACCAAAAACATTATTTATAATTTATCATTAAGGAAATTATTTTCTTACAAGCAACTTCTATAACTCTAAATCTTTATTATTTATAATATCATAAGCGACCTCACTCTTTTTTTCCCCTGCCTTTTTTTCTTTCCTATAACTCAAAATCTTCATGTCCTGATGAAATTTATAGAGGGCTTTATATTAAAAACAATATTGAATTTATTTATTATAAATCCTCAACTCCAAATGCAATTTTGAAAATTTTCTTTATTAGAAAAAAAGGTAAAAATGTAATTTCATGCTCATTGAGAGAGTGCCAAGACACTCAATAACTTTTTTTCGCTAAAATGACAAGTTGGGTTGGGTTGACATGTGGGTTATGCATGTTGATCCCTATATTTTGAAATAAAAATCCCCCTTTTATTTTGTTTTCCGTCAATCAAACAAATCACAGATACAAAAATACTATCGATCTTAATTCTCAAATTGACCAAAAAAAAAATCTCAAATAACCACCTCTGGTCTCTCTCTATTCCCTCACCTTCATAAGTGTGTCTTTTATTGTTGGGTAAATTATACCAACCTCCCTTGTGGTTTCACAAAATAACACTCCTCCCTCAAGGTTACTATAAATGCAATAAATGCAAATGCCCGCTCATAGTGCTACTTCCTTAATAGAATTTTTCTTTTAAAAAAAGAAAGATTCACTCATGTTTACAAACCTTATGGGGTAGAGTGTTATTTAAAATATCCAAGGGAGTGGGGTGTCATTTCCTCCAGAGTTTTGGCAGGAATATTTTTTAAAATAGAATTTTTCTTTAGGAAAGCCCGGCATGCACTTATTTGTCACCTTTACACAAACCTCAAGGGGAAGTATCATTAATACATACATTTGGAAGAAGTATAATTTCGATAAATCTCAAGATAGGTTGGCCATTGGTGTAATCTATCCTTTGTTCTTTCTCCCTCTGCCGCTATTCTTACTCAACCAAACCTCTAGCCACACTACGATATGCCAATCTCCCTCATCTCTAATTTCAATTCCACCTTTTCAATCGTTCATTCAGTTTTCGATGACCGTGTTGTTGGATTTTGTATAAAATTAATTTGATGTATATTCAAGATATGGTTGTATGATATCATGTAATGTTTCATTTCTTTATGATGGTTGTAGCCTCTTTCATGGTTACATATTACTACTCCAAGTTAGTAATTTTAGAAAATTTATTTTGCATGGGGTTAAAGATTTAATGTTTGGAAAAATGGAGGGGAGGAAGAAAAAAAAGTCAAGAGTTGAAA
Source organism: Lithocarpus polystachyus (assembly GCA_033629205.1). Classification (NCBI taxonomy): domain Eukaryota; kingdom Viridiplantae; phylum Streptophyta; class Magnoliopsida; order Fagales; family Fagaceae; genus Lithocarpus; species Lithocarpus polystachyus. The sequence continues at coordinate 187,260 of JAWTZU010000019.1, read as the reverse complement.
CGAAAATAAGGAAAAGGAAATGAGAGTATCTTGCATTCAAAGTTTTTGGTTTGCAAGGGAGAAAGGAAAGGAAAAAAAAATCCTCATGTTGTAGTACAGATTCTCTCTTCTCTCTATTTCCTTCCAATTTTGGAGGAATGGAAAATGTTGGCCCTATGGAGAACTCTGCATTTTCCTTTCCCTCGTTCCATTTCTCTCCAAACAAATAAAATATTTTTCTTTTCCTTCCTACCTTTGCCATCCCTTGCTTTCCCTCGAGCTTCCCTTCAACCAAACACACACACACACACACACACACACACACACACACACACACACACACACACACACACACACACACACACACACACACACTGAACATTTTCTTCCCATACTGTTCATTAATCACTAAATCGAATATGGAGTAGTTCGGGAATTTGCAAAACCTTTATTTATTTTTTAGAGAGAAGGAAATCGAATACATGAGGAAGAAAATGAGGGTTGCCTATGTAGTTCAAGGGTTTTGTTTTGTATTTTTTGTATTTTTTTTAAATGCGAAAAAAAAAATGCAAGTTATGATGAATTGAGCTGACACATTAAAGAACTAAAATAGGTCGAACTCCAACCTGCCCAACTCTATTTGTTACAAGAATTTCACATTAGAAACTAGCAAATTGGATATCAAGGTTTTTTCTTCATTAGAAACTAGTAATCTTCGTATAATTATAAATATTATAATTAAATAACCATATCATATATGTAATGAGGGATTTTATATTATTTTAATAGAATAAAAATGTTGTGCTTTGAAAGTTTAATGGTATGCATTGAAAAGATAATAAATAGTTTAGTTTTATTAATTGCATCTGTCAAGATATAGAAATTGTTGATTGCCACTTTCAAAGTTTGCGTAAAAGTAAGATATTGTTGATTTCAGAACATGCGCGCGGCGCGACAATCATAACGAGTCCACCACCAAGTTGCAAAGCCAGCAAGACCTCACTTTCCAAAAGTTTTAATAAACTTATAATTTTTATTTTATTAAAGATTGACTATTTTATTAGAGCAAAGAAAACATGTACAATCATTAGCTAGTTAAACTTATAATTTTTTCTTGCTTAGGATATCAAGAAAAAAAAAAAGGGTTATCTTCATATATATTGTTGATTATCAGGAATTTGTTTATTTTACTAAAATTAAAAAAAAATTTTGTTAAAAATATCGTAAATAAAAATAAAAATTATTTAAAATATTATAATAAAACTTATAAATAGAAAAAAAAAAAAAAGCAATAAAATTTATAAATAATAACAAATATAAAATAAATAATAAAATAAGTTTACTTTTTTAGTTAGCAGCAGACGCGCACATAACATACCCAAAAACGCTGTTGGTCAACTCTTCTTACCTTGCGGTCATATTTACATAGAAAAGTTGGACACGTTAGTTTGGCAGAAAAGCAATCTAGAAACAAATGGTTGAATGTTTAAAAAATATCACGGACTTCCTGTTCTTCAAAGTCTCTACTCGGCTCGCTAGATCACCCCACTCTCAAAAAGGCTAAATGATAAGTCTTGCCTCAAACACATGGCAATGGTTTCTTCAAGACTTGTCTTCCTCGTTTCCATTTGCATACTGATTTCTCAAGCCATTGCTCAGCCAAACTTCCTATACCATTTCTGCTTAAACAAGGGTAACTACACAAGCAACAGTACCTACAATACCAACCTTAATCAAGTCCTCTCCTCCCTCTCCTCCAACACAGAAATTGACTACGGGTTCTACAATTTTTCATATGGCAAAAGCCCTGACAAAGTATATTCACTTGGACTCTGTAGAGGAGATGCCAAGCCAGATATTTGCCGTAGTTGCCTCAATAACGCTACAAATCTTCTCACTCTGCTCTGTCCCAATCAGAAGGAAGCAATAGGATGGTATGACTATTGCATGTTACGCTACTCATTCCGCAACATATTTAACGTCATGGAAGGTAGACCTTCTTTCTATATGTGGAACCGAAATAACGTATCAGCTAATTTGGATCAGTTCAATCAGGACCTGAGGACCTTGTTGGATAGCAAAAGAGTTCAAGCTGCTGCAGGCGGTTCTCTTCGTAAGTTTGCGGCGGGAAATGCAACAGCACCAAACAATCAAACACTATATTCACTTGTGCAGTGCACACCTGATTTGTCTGATCAAGATTGCAGTGATTGTTTGGCTGGGGCTATTGGAAAGATTCCGCAATGTTGTGGAGGCAAGCAAGGAGGGAGAGTTATTACACCCAGCTGTTATTTTAGGTTTGAGGTCTACCTCTTCTACGATGCCAAAGCTGATAATGCATCATCACCATCACTGTCTCCACCACCACCACTAGTACCATCTGTATCTCCTCCACCATTGAACAATACCGCTGCTGCAAAAGGTACCGATGAATTGTTTGCTTTGCTGAATGTTGATTAAAGTATAGTTATATGTTTAATTTTCTTTTTTAAAAAAAGACTATACAAAGCTGTATAGAAGCAAATAAGGTCAAAAGCTTACAACTTTTTATGAAGGGTCCTTATTACTTTCCCATGTATCCACTTGAAAATTAACATACATCTGTCAGAATTTTTTATGTAAACATATTTCTGGTTTTTTGCAGGAAAGGAGAGTAACAAATCTCAAACAGTCATCATAGTTGTACCCATTATTTCTTTTGTGGTACTAATTATAATCTCCTTCTGCATCTACTTAAGAGTCAGGAAACCAAGGGAGAAACCACAAAGTAAGTAAAATAATTCGTTTACTTCTTTTTGTTATCCAAAAATATGAATTATTGCTAAGATAATAACAAACAAAGTCAGAAATTATGTGCTTGGTTACATAGGTGTGCTTCCTAAAGTTCTCAGGTATGCGTGATATCTGTGGGAGTAAAAAATTCCATCTATATTATGAGGACAAATTTCCCACCACGACATAATTTGGGGATTATTTTTTTATTATTATGTTTTTCATAAATGATACTTAGCTACTACAAATTAACAATAGTCAGTGGGTTCCGTCAATAAATTGACTTGCACTAAAACAAACAAAAAGTTGTTGTATTCTAATAGACATGACTTTCCTATCTAGAAGATTTTAATAAATAATTGGTTTTTGAAAGGTCATTGCTGTTGCATGCACATATTATAAATTGTGTTGCTTTTAAAATAATGCACTAACGTCTTGTTCAGGCGAATCTGTGGATGAGATTAGAAGGGTGGAATCTTTGCAGTTAGGCTTTGGCACTATTAAAGTAGCAACCGATGACTTTTCTGATGCAAATAGGCTTGGGCGGGGTGGATTTGGTGTTGTTTACAAGGTAAACCTAAATTTTTTGTGATGCAACAGATGACAAGCAGTTTCCCTCCAATCCCAACCCCAAATTGTAAAAGTTTGTAGTCAGGATGTACATGTTAAGTCCAAAGGGTTAAATATGTTTTATTTTAATACGTTTTCAGGGTAAACTCTTTGATGGACAAGTTATTGCTGTGAAAAGGCTTTCAAAAAATTCAGGACAAGGAGATCTTGAATTTAAGAATGAAGTTTTGTTAGTAGCCAAGCTCCAACATCGAAATTTAGTTAGACTCTTAGGATTTTGCTTGGAAGGAATTGAAAGGCTTTTAATTTATGAGTTTGTGCCCAATGGAAGTCTTGACCACTTCATTTTTGGTATAATTTAATTTCTACCTTTATTTCAAATTATATTCATTTTAATTTATTTTGATTACATGTCTTTTGTGGATAGATTTCCTTCACATTTTAGTCCAATATAATATATTTGATTGACTTTGTGTAGATCCAATCAAGCGTGCACAACTGGATTGGGCAAGATGCTACAAAATAATTGGAGGCATTGCTCGAGGTCTTCTCTACCTTCATGAAGATTCTCGACTTCGTATTATTCATCGGGATCTCAAAGCAAGCAATATCCTATTAGATTCTGAAATGAATCCAAAAATTTCAGATTTTGGCATGGCAAGATTGTTTGAACTTGATCAAAGCATAGGCAATACAAGTAGAATTGTGGGGACCTAGTAAGTATTGTACATTTTTTTTTTTTTTTACTACAAAGGTATACTTGATGTTTACGTTGTACCAAAAGAAACAATAACAATATGAAAGTGCTAATAAATATTGTTGAAATAATTGTGAATGTGCAGTGGATATATGTCTCCGGAGTATGCAATGCATGGACAATTCTCAGTAAAATCTGATGTTTTTAGTTTCGGTGTGCTAGTGTTAGAGATAATAAGTGGACGGAAGAATAACTCCTTCCGAAATGGAGAGAATATTGAGGACCTTCTAAGCTATGTAAGTGCTTAGAAGTATTTTTATTTTTGGGTCTAATGGTACATATACCCCGTAAGTATGGAATGGTAAGACTGCATGTTCAAATCCCACAATGTGGTTCAACGGGAGTGGAGAAATTTGAAAGAATACCCTTTTCTTTATGTTTATGATGTGGAGTATCAAGCATGCTACCAGTTGGGCTGTACCTATTAGTATGGCACTAATAATGTCCATAAAGGCATAAAGTGACAAATTATTGACGTAGCTTGTATAGCTAGTTGGCTTTATACCAAATACACAGGAATCTAGCAAAATTGAAGGATCAGGAGATTAAAGGAAATACACCCCAAATATATTTCTTTTTAAAAAAAAAATAAATAATGTTTTCTCGAATACTTAATTTGTCATTTTAAATTATCTTGCAGGCGTGGAAAAATTGGAAACAGGGTATAATTTCAAATCTTGTAGATCCCACATTGAAGGCAGGTTCGACAACTGAAATAATGAGATGTATTCATATTGGATTACTATGTGTTCAAGAAAATGTAGCTGATAGACCAACTATAGCATCCGTTATTCTCATGCTTAATAGCTACTCTATTACTCTACCAACACCGTCAGAACCAGCATTTTTTATGAACAGTGGTACTGAATCAAACATTCGCTTGCAATGGGAGAATGATTCAAGGGTGACGGAGTCAAATCAATCTAAAAGTAGCTCTGTCCAAGCTTCGATAAATGAGGTGTCAATCACCGAGCTATATCCTCGCTAGTGTTTAATGAATTTGAAATTTAATACTACTATTTTCCTTCTGCTTTTTTTTTTTTAATTGAAGAATACACAATATATGAGTTATTAATACATTAGCAACTTAGCATTTTTTTCAAAACCTGTATTATTTAGTGACCCCAAAAATAAATAGTTTGGGATTGTTTATTGTGTTATGGTGTTTGACTGCCGAAGTCTTCAAACACTATGCTTGATTCACTTTTCCTCGTGTTTCGCATCTAATGGAAGCCTCTAATGCAAAAACGTAGGTCTCAGTATGGGGATTTTTTAGCCCATTAATTTAACTTATGTTTTCACAGTCTTTGCTTTTATATATATATATATATATAAAGATGAGTTCAAGTTATACTTAGTGTAATTTAAAAGAAGTTACACTTTTTTTAAACTATTAGATTTAAGTAGATCCAACAGTAAAAAAAAAACTCTTATTAATTTTAATATTCTGATTAAGATCTCATTAATTATCTCTCATTTATTATATTATATATATATATATATTTCTAAACCCAAAAAAAATGGTGTTATATTTGACTCTCTCTCTCTCTCCCCTCCACTGTCTTCTTGATGATAAAGGGTGTGTGAATGTGAATTCCTTTGAAAGATTTTGGGTGCAGATCAATGGGTTTCATATGCAACCTGGAAACTGAAAGCCAATAACATAAAATTTGGATATGAAAATGTTTAAAGCTTGAAATACAACCAAAAGAAGGAAAATTGAGTTATTTTATACAAAACCCAGATAACATCATAATTTTTTGCAATATATGAAATGGCATTTTAACCTTTAGAAGCTACTCAAGCTAGTAAATACAGATGCATATCAAAGTGATCTTTATGTGTTTGAAGAAAAACCCAACTGAGTATGTGACTGAATATAAAGTAATGCAAGGTTGCTACAGGAGAATAAATTATAAAACAACAATCACGCTGCTCAATTGGGATTCCTTTCAAATTATTCACTACTCGCCTATTGATGTGTTAGCGATTAAAGTCTGTGATGACCTAATGGATATTAGTATCATTGCAGAGAAACTCCGAAAATTTCATCTACTTTGGCATCCTTATAATAAATCTTCTAGCGTTGGATCATTTAAAATCATGGCTTCTAATCTTGAAAATTTTCGTTGGGGTGGACATGTCGTGGATTACCATTGCATAGAGGATTTCTCGAGTAAGTTGAATCTCATAACTGCTCTCAGGTTATAAGTTGCAAAAAATTATTATGTTATCTGGGTTTTGTATAAAATAACTCAATTTTCCGTCTTTTGGTTGTATTTCAAGCTTTAAACGTGTTCATATCCAAATTTTATGCTATTGGCTTTCAGTCTCCAAGTTGCATATGAAACCCATTGATCTGCACCCAAAATCTTTCAAAGGAATTCACATTCACACACCCTTTATCATCAAGAAGACAGTGGAAGAGGAAGAGATAGAGAGAGAAACGTAGAGAGAGAGAGAGAGAGAGAGAGAGAGTCAGATAAAACACTTTTTTTTTTTTGTATAGAGATAGATATAAAATATAATAAATGAGATATAATTAATAATATTCTAATCAGAATATTAGCATTAATGAGGGTCTTTTTTTGACCATTAGATCTACTTAAATTCAATGGTTTAAAAAATATGTAAAGTTACAACAGGTGTAACTTGAACCCATCTCATTTAAAAAATGGATATTTTTAACTGTCAAAAAAAAAAAAAAAGGATATTTCTATGATCTATGTTTCGATTTATGGTTTGGATTTTTTTTCGGTAATTGTTATATGGTGTCCGCAACCTTCTATAAAAATTCTTGAATCATGTTAAGCTCAATGGTATCTTAGCATGTAAAGTTTCATTTGTTACATTTAGAGCATCCACAGCAGACGTTGCAAAAAAAATGCCATTTTACCACACCAAAAGCCTACTTTATTATTTTACCACATCATTTTACAACGTCCCATTTATCAGATGTTTTATCATTCAATTCTATACATTAAAATAATATTTACTACACATTAAAATAATATATTTTCTCTATATATGCAACATGTGAAGAGAGAGGAGAGAGAAAAGAGAATAAAGAAGTGATAAAAAAATTATGTAACATGCTACAGTACCGTCACAAATATGTGACGGTACTGTAGCATGTTGCATAATTTTTGACATTTGCAACATCTGATAAATCTCTATTTTTGTGTTTGGTGTGCCAAATGTGTCAAATATTTGGCATTTGGCACATTTGGCACATCTGATACGGATGCTCCCGCAACACTTAAACTGAAACTAATCTTTTAACTATTCATCCAAATTAATTAACGGATATTGCACTTAGTGAATGAATCAAAGTGTCCAAGACCTCTTTCATTTAAGACATTAGATTTTGACATACACATTTCAAAGTTTTTTTTTTTTTTTTGATCGAAAACTTAAAATAATTAGCACACATCACAAGAGTGAAAATCTACCTCAAACATACTCCTACTATCTAAATTAATTCTATGTACTTCTCAGTTCTAAGTATGTCATGGAAATATATGGTTTGTTAAAACAATTTTTACATGTCAAGAATTAACTCTTAGGGCACATGCGCCGTATTTCTTAGTCTAATCAAAAAATTAATTCTATTTCTCAAAGAAATAATTTTTATTTCACTAAATGCAAAATTTAATATCATGTATTAATTTGTATATTTTATATTTGACTAAGAAATAATTATGGAATTAAATATTTTAAAATTTGAATTAATTCAATAAAATAAAATAAAATTCAACAATTTTTCTTGATATTGGTAAAATTATTTTTGTGTATCTAATTTGGAGTAATTATGCACTATTTATTCATAAAAAATCACACAAAGCATAATATAGCATAAATTTCGGTAAATAAAATACATAAATCAATATTTTATTTTATTTCATTGTCATTCAAGACAAATAACAATTTTTAATTCAATATTATATTTTTCTAATTGATTAAATATTTTTTAAATTTTTTGTTGATTTAAATATAATCCAATTATATTTACTTCAATCAAATATTATTTTCAGCATAAATATTAACTATAAAAATATAACAAATTTTAAAATGTAATTAATTTTGGATGTACATAGTCGAACATGTCAAACACCTCTACCAAATATAAACTTGTAAGGATACAAAAATCTGGCAGCTCAAACTCACTTAAAATAGTGAAATTTGTGCCATCTAAGTAGGCCCAAACCAATAGATATTTGTAAAGAGAGTGGGGTAAAACATGTTGGGCTTAGCTGTGAATTTTACTGTTCAAGTCACTTCTTCATCAATGCAGCTAATAAAACTATTGTCAGTCATTTAATGCGGAGACAGTAGGTGAGCTTTCACTGGAAACTTCCTTCACCTTTCTTGACTCTCACTAAACACCATCCTCTGCATTCGGCCTTCTAGGAAGTATTTTGTCCCCTCTCCTATCCTCGGGCGAATCCCCTCTTCAGGCTTAGAATGCTTTTATAATGATAGTTACAGCTTGTTGTATCCTTCCTCAGTCCTCAAGTCCACACAAACCTCATGCATCACCACTCATGATTATGATAATGGAGAAGATTTTACCCCTTAATATTGAATAAATTTGACATGGATATGTACTTGCATATAAAAAAAATAAAAAATAAATAAAAAAAAGGGATTCGTATGATAGGAATCAGAGCATTAATATCAGTTGTACTAAAAAAAATGTTATTTTGACATATCAAAAAATTACTTTATTTATTTTAAGTTTTAACACACTATTTTATAATACATCATACATCACATCTTATATAATTTTACCACTTTATTTAAACATTATTTCTTTATTATCTTTAATTCTTTTTTATCATTAATAGAAGAGAGAGAAAGTAATAAAATAACTATATTTTTTATTTTCATGTATAAATTTTGTTTTGTTTTCTTATTTTGTAGAATTATATGACTAGCAGATTTATGTATAATTGAAATTTTATTTTTGACTGTTTTCTTTTCATTTTTGTATGAAGAAGAATAAAAAAATAATTAGAAAAAATGTTTTTTTTTTTGTTGGCATGTGAAAAAAAACCCATTAAAAACTGCATAAATCTCATAAGAACAAGAAATTAGCAATTTGTTTTAGTTTGATATGTTTAACCTTTTTATTAAAACTTTAATATTTTAATAAATTTTATTCAAAAAATATATTTAATAAAATTGTTTATATATGTATTTATATTTTATAGACATGATGAAAATAAATAGAGATAATTTATTCAGGAAAAAAAAATAGAGAGAGAGCTAGACATTTCCAGAAAGTCAATTTTTATTTTGTTCAGTTAACAATCTATCTGAGGAGTGAGAACCGATCCTGGACCTTTTTTTTTTTTCCCTAAGATTTAAAATCTATTGGAGGCTTTTATTAGGGAAGGGTTTAGGGAGGGAAGGGAACTATTGAACAACAATTTCCTTTATTTGATTTATGCGACGTTAAAGAAAAGGGAAGAAAGCCAATTACTTGGGCCCACATTTTACAATTAGCCCATTTTGGGCCAAAAATAGAGAGAACCGTTCAACACTGTTAAGTTCTAAGATCTTAAGGACTAATGTATTAAAACTTCAGTATGTAATATATTGGCAAACTATGATTAAAACATAGAGTCAAGGTTAGGCTTGCTCAAAGTATGTTTAATTGTAAAATTGAAATCGAGTGATTGTAGAAATTAGTGGACAAATTCTGCAAAACTCGATCGATCAAAAATTAGATTCAATCGATCGAGAATCGTGCAGAATTAATTTTCTACAGAATTTCCAATTCAACTTAAGTCCGTTTGACATGTAAGGTTTTGTGTTTTACTCTAAATATAAAAAGAGAAACCCTAGCCACATTTTAGAAGTCTTTGATGTGCTGTGTATTGAATCTCTTGTGAAATCTAGAGATGCTCACCTTCACGCACACTTAGGGTTATCAAGATCAAGATTTATGTCAAGAACTTGGTGATCGCTTCAGTTGCTGCATAAAGAACTTAAATAAGATTTGAAACCTTTAAGTGGAGTCTCAAAGTCACAAGTAGGAGAACTTGTGATTGCAGTAGATCAATGAAAGAAGTAGTCCGTGGACTCGAAACTGTCACGTGGTCGTGGTAATAAGTTTTTTACTTGAGGTAGCAATAGGATGTTAGTGGCCTAAGCTCTGTTGTACAGACTTCAATTCTTTCATAATGGATCTATTTTACCTTGAAGATAGCTAGGTTAAATCCTCCCCAGGTGTTTTACCGGTTTGGTTTTCCTGGGTTATCATATTGTGTGTTCTTTATATTTTTGCATTATTTACATGATGTGATTTTATTGTGTTAACTAGATCTGAATAATTTATCTAAGTAATCACTTGGCTAAATAACTAGGTTAAACAACTTGTGTTAAGGGGTCTAAAAATGTACAAACACAAAATTGGGTCTAGCATAATTATCTTTTCATTTGTTAAAATTATATTTTTGCCCATTATTTATTTATTTTTATCACTCTCTCAATTTCATGGGGGCATTTAAGTAAAAAAAATACATTATTCTTTCCATTTTAATTTCTTTTTGCAAGTCAAACATAAGAAAGAAAATAATTTTCCATTGTTTTTTCTCTTTCCCTCCCTATTTCCAAATTTATATGTTATAAGATTTTTTTTTTTCATTTCATATATTTTCTCTTCCTTCAATTGCATCCAAAGACAACAGCAATAGAAAATTAACAATAAAGCCCACCACTAATGTCACGCCCCAAACCCAAAAAGGTCTAAAGCATGAGAGAAGAATCATTAAAAGCGAGAACGTAGGAGAATTTTTTTTTTTTTCTCCTCAACGCATGATAAGGATAAATAACTATACTAAAATTTCCATATTACAAGCCAGAACTTTATAACACATTTACAAACAATAACTCAAATCATATGCCTCCAAATAATACATGAATATATATATATATATATATATATATATATATATCAAAGCTCTAAATATCACACAAAACCACAATCCCTTCTTGAATACTCAACATCAACATTGGAGTTAGGCCTACAATGCCTAAAGCTAACAAACCTCAAGTATCCAACCTCCAATAGAATTAATTATGATTTCGTTAAACTTTGCAAGATTGAGTCATCAACCATTGCTCAAGTCTCCCAATTTAATATAGCACTCCAATCACCACCAATAAATTAAGCTCCATGCCCGACGTGTAACTAATTTATCTGTAAAACTGTTGGAGATTGGGAAGAGCTAAAGCCCAGTAAGTAGCATAATTAATTGGGATGGGGGAAATGCAAGTTTTATGATGATAAATAGTTTGCAAAACATGTTTTAGTTTGGGAAATTGCTAATTAAATACTACAAAATCATTTTCAATAATAATGTAACAAGAATGATTAAATAATGAAACACAAAATTTCTCAAAATAATACCATGAAATTATATACCACAATTTGTGAGCACTAACAATATAGTTTCCAAAGCCATAAAATCTAACATACAATAATTTATCACAAAGATACCATACTACCACATAGACTGGTCAGGGGATTCACTCATCCACAACTGGCATGATATTGTCCTCTTTGGTATGCAGACTCTTGGCCCCATGAACAGCAGCCTCACCCATACCCTCAAGGTATTTTTCTCCCCCCCTGGACAGTAGAGAGAGCACGTCAAATAGGACCTCTCTTGCATGTGGTCTCTTAGTCTCATGGGCAGCAGCCTCATCCACACACAATCAAGGAACCTCTTTCTCCCATGGGCAGCAGGGAAAAATGCATCATTCAAAGTGAAAGGGCACTGACCTCGATTTGATTCCATTGTCACAAAAACTACGGAAACCAAATCGAGTGATCACCAGGAATCACACATGTCATGGTATTAAAACCACATAAAGCTTGCAAGTTACATTACTTTGAAACACATAGTTTATATTCAGGTAGTTTCAGAAAAACATTAAATAATCTAACTTCTACAAAGTTTATAAGGTTTCCAACTTTATTCTTGTCAATAGATTTTCTATCAATTTCCCAAATAACAAAACAAGATAAGCATCTTAGATTTTCTAATAAACTATAAAATCCATAATTTCCTTATCCAAGATTAAATAAAATATACTTATATTTTCCATGTCAACAATTCATGCATTTCCCCAAATGCAATATCAAATATGATGCATTTTCATATATAATGATATATAATAGGGTCACAATACAACACTTTTAAGAAAACATATATCCATGTATAATTTTCCAAAATGTGTTTGACCCATAAACATCATTTATGAAACATAGTTATTTTCCAAAAATATCCCATTAAGAAGCTACTTACCTCAGCAGTCCATTCCAAATTTACCTCAACCAGGCACCACATTCAACCAATCAAGTTACTAGTTCCACCACCAAGTGCCTTGGAACCAAGAAACACAAGTATCAAGCCTATTAACAACAAGGCCTACTACAAAATTACGCTATCAAATTTGTCTCCATAAATCGGAAAGGATTCCCCCAAAAATCAAACCTAAGGCCCTAAAGCCTAGCTTGACCATCCCAAGACAAGTGCCCCTACCCAAAAGGGAACCAAACAAGCATACAAGAAACTCATAAAACTACAACACAACCAAAGCCTTTAATTTCCCTTCAGCAAACAATGTGCATTAACCTACTTGATACAATGTATGTCCCTACCAAACCATTATAAAATTAGCCAAAGTAAAACACTTGTCAAAGAAAGCACATATGAACTTATAAGCTAAACCACACAACAAAAGCTTGGAGTAAATTCCTTAAAGGCTCAGCATCCTATGTTAGGATATGTGCCCTTAAATCCTATTGTATGATGCTATGTATAATATTATGTATGACATTATGTGAGAACTGATGTATGACTTAATATTGTGTTTAATAAAGTTACATTATTCTTATCTAAAATAATAGTAACATGAATATTTGGACATTATCAAATAGTCCATGAGATGCATAGTATGTGATTTATGTGATTTAGTCACAGAAGATATAGATCACAAGTTCTTTGTAAACTCAGAATTTTGGTTCGTAGTCGGTGATGAAATTGGGCATTTCATCTGCGAAGACTATAACATATTAACTACGATGATTTGTCTTGATCATGGAAATGGTGATTTCTAGTTAATATGTTGATATGTTTTAAGAGTTAAGACATATTGAACTGGACCGCTGTGAGATTTATTATTCTCCTAACGACTGTCAATTGAATAATAAATCTCACGACTTGTATTCACATGAACTCTTAATCCTGAGAGAATAATGGACTTGATCATGAAATGTAGGTTGCTTTGATATATCAGGAGTGAGATCTAAAGTAACGGTCAAAACCTCAGTATGTTGGGCAGTCACATTTAGTGTTGATGGAACATATATTCTCAAGATGGAATTCATAGTCTCTTAACGGAGATATAAAATATTCCCTTGAGATAAGTTTAATGGGTACAGTTATTCAGAGAGTTAGGCCTAACCACTTTAGTAAGACTAAAGTATATATTTATGAAATTGGATTTCATAAATATATGGTGAATAACTTAAAAGGATTAAACTGGGTACTCAAGGATTAAGATGTAGTAATTTACAAAGTGGCAATCTATATTCATGACTTTGTATTACTACGAATATTTTATGAAGGGGTTGCATGTATAATAAAGTCTTGGGATATAATTTATTAATAAGGCCTAGAGTGCAATTATATTTATATAGTGGTATTAAATATAATTAATGGTAATTTTGGACTTGTCAAGAGTTGACAGAAAAGCCCAAGGCCATTGGAGCTAGTGTCTTATTTGTTCCCTTTTGGTCCCACTCCAAGCCACCAACATAAAGCCCAATTGGGAAGGCCCAAAAGGCTAGCCCAATTGGGAAGGCCCAAAAGGCTAGCCCAATTAGATAATCAGTTATGTGGAGAGAAACATACAGAATTTTATATTGAATGAAATAGTTTGTATGTGTAAGGTAATGAAATAAGGAAGAGAGACACTCTTTCATAGTCTCTCTAGAAACATAGAACTGATTGAGAGACCACACATCTTGGGCATCGAGTGGAATTGGAGTGAAGATTGAAAGTATTCCCGAGTACTTCTTCATTCTGTTTTGAAGTTCACCGCATCAAGGTACACTCTCTTGTTCTTATATTCTGAAACCTACATAGTACATGTTATCAATTGCGAATGAAGTAGATCCGTTTATTTTCCGCTGCGTATGTTTTGTATGCGATGCAAACATGATGATTTCCCAACATTGGTATCAGAGCGGTCTTCATTTCGAATCTGTATAACATGTTTTGTTCGTTTTGGAATTCGAAATAATGGTTTCAAGTTGATAGAGGATTATTCATTTAATTTTCTGCATGGTTGTTGAAACTATGGTTTGATAAAAACTGATATTGATGTTATGATGTTGTTTAAATATGAATTTAAGAATGTTAAATTGATCTTTAAGGCTATAGCATCAATAGAATTCAGTTTTGGTATCAATTTCTGTCTATCATTTTCGTATGATGGTTGTTTGTTCATGCAAAACGGTTGAAAACTGCCTTAGAAGAATTTCTGAAAATTCGAGTTTTACGATTTTCGATCGATCGAAATTTACTTTCGATCGATCGAGTAAAACAGAGACTTATCCTTTTGAATCGATTAATATTCGATTGCTAGTCGATCGATCGAATTTTCTTTTCGATCGATCGAGAGGCGATCGAGTATCAATCGAATCAGACAGAAGGTTTAGTTCGAATTGTTTAATTTTTTCGATCGATCGAGGGGCACATTCGATCGATCGAAAGAAAGAAAATTTGAAATTTTTCTAAGTGTTTTCAAACTTAAATTTTGTGTTTTTGCTATTTTTTCTTACGCCCTTTTTCGTAAGAAAAAGTGCAAGGTTGTGTATAATTAGTTTATGCATGTTTAAAAGATAAAAACTTTTATTTTAAAATATCTAGTGGGAGAGAGATACAAGGGTTGGATCTCACGGCCTCTATTATCGGTTCATAGTAGTGTGGGCTAAGCACCTCGTCTTGGCGTATATGCCTCGCGATCCCAAAGGAGGGTGTTTACTTCATAGTACTACAAGATTGAACTAACCTGTTTAAAGTAGTGTAGACAAGCACCTCGTCTTGGCGTATATGCCTCGCGATCCCAAAGGAGGGTGTTTTGTTCTATGGTACTATAAGTTTAAACACCATAAAGGAAGATGAAATGTGGCTACACATGATTCTAGATAATGGTATACACTAGACTAAGTTTAATGTTAACCTCCCAAAGGAGCTATGTCATTATTACTTAGAGGCTAAAGATAATACGGCATATTATTAGTGTTTGATAAGAGTTATCATGATAGCACTAATAATGAGAATAGTTCTCAACTGATTGATGTGTTTATAATAAACTTGCTACCAAGGAATTATAGACATGGATTGGGTTGTCGTTGCATATATTATATTATGGTTTTATTAAGATTCCATATTATATGTTTATATGCTAAATTGATAACGTCCAGTTTACTTATTATATTCATGTTTATTATTTCAGATTTGAACATGGCATCATTTAGCCCACTTGTTAGCATTCTTAATCAAAACAAACTGACTGGATCCAATTATGTTGACTGGAAAAGAAACTTGGACATAGTTCTCACAGCTGAAGAGCACAAATATGTGCTTACTCAACCATGTCCTAACTTTCCTTCATTAGATGCTCCTCCTGAGGAAAAACAACGATATGATCGTTGGCAGAAATCTAATGAAATGGCCAAGTGCTACATCCTAGCGTCCATCTCAAATGTTCTACAACATCAAATGCAGGATGTAGAACTAGCTTCGGACATTATGCAAAGTCTGAAGGAGATGTTTGGTGAGCAAGGCCATTCTGCAAGGTAAGAAACCATGAGACAAATTTATAATACCAAAATGGCTGAAGGTAGTTCAGTGAGAGAACATTGTCTTACAATGATCTCTAATCTGAACACATTGGAAGTTTTGGGTGCCGACATTGATGGAGAATCCCAAATGGATATGATACTCCAGTCATTACCGGAATCATTCAAGGAATTCAGACTTAATTATAACATGAACAAAAAGGTTTATTCTTTGTCTGAATTAATGAATGAGTTGGTAGCGGCGGAAGGCATCCTTGGTACTTCTAATGTTGAAGCCAATGTGGGTGAAGCTTCTACTTCTCAACCTAAGTCGAAAGGCAAGGGTAAGAAGAAGAAGAAGGAGGACTTCACTAAGCAGGAGGGTAAACAAATTGTCTTAGGGGTTGCCGACAAAGGAAAGAAGCTGAAAGAAAAATGTTTCCATTGTGGTGAGAAAGGACATTGGAAGAGAAATTGTCCAAAGTTCAAGGCTGCCAATAAGGGTATGAAAATTTTATTCCTTCTTGAAATATGTTTGGTACAAAATCCCACGGATTCCTGGTGTGTGGATTCAGGTTGTACTAATCATATCTGCAATTCTTTGCAGGGGTTCCAGGAGACCAAAAGACTTAAAGAAGAAGAGTTGTTTCTGACCTTGGCTGATGGGAGTAGGATTCCAGTTGTAGCTATTGGAGTGTTTAATTTATGTTTTGAAACTAGAGTTTTAATATTGCAAGACTGTCTGTATGTACCTAATGTTCGTATGAATTTAATTTCTGCAACTTATTTAGGTAAAAGTGGATATTGTGTTATCCTCAAAGACAATGTTGTAATAAAGAAAGGTAAAACATTTATCTGTTCTGGCAATATTGTGGGTGGTCTTTATATTTTAACTCCTGATAAGCATGAATTATACAATTCTGAATTAGATAATAACTCTCATGTAAAATCATTAAAGAGAAAGTTTCCTTCTACTAATGATGCATATCTTTAGCACTTGCGTTTGGGTCATATTAATCCTAACAGAATTCAAAGACTGATCAAAGATGGTCTCTTAGAGCCATTGGACTTTGATGAATTTTCAGTTTGTGAATCTTGTTTGGAAGGCAAAATGACTAAACGACCTTTTAATGCAAAAGGTAGAAGAGCCCAAGAATTGCTAGAATTAGTTCATACGGATGTTTGTGGTCCTATGTCAACCCAAGCAAAAGGAGGTTATGAGTACTTCATCACTTTCACCGATGATTACTCTAGATTTGGTTATGTGTACCTAATGAGACGGAAGTCTGAAGCTTTTGAAAAATTCAAAGAGTTTAGGGCTGAAGTTGAGAATCAATTGGGTAAACACATAAAGGCCATTCGATCTGATCGTGGTGGCGAATACCTTCTTGGGGATTTCAAGGATTACTTAACTCAAAATGGGATCGTATCCCAATTGACTGCACCTGGAACTCCCCAACAAAATGGTGTAGCAGAAAGAAGGAATAGGACTCTTTTAGAAATGGTTAGGTCCATGATGAGTTACTCAACTTTACCAGTTTCCTTTTGGGGATATGCACTAAAAACTGCAATGCATATTTTGAATTTAGTTCCATCAAAATCTGTTCCCAACACACCTATGGAATTGTGGAGTGGGCGCAAGCCTAGTATGAAATATCTCCACATTTGGGGATGTCCAGCACATGTGTTGAAAGGGAAGTCTGATAAGTTGGAAGCTAAAACGGACGTATGCATGTTTTTAGGGTATTCAAAGGAAACCAAGGGTTATTTATTCTATAATCATAAGGATAACAAAGTGTTTGTTAGCACACATGCCAAATTTTTGGAAGATGATTATGTGAATAATTTTAACCCTAGAAGTAGAATTGTCTTGGCTGAAATGAATGAACCTATAATTGAACAACCAATGGTTGAAACTAGGGATGATGTGGCTGTATTGGATACACCACAAGATACTACTCATGAGATGTCTAGTACACAATTGCCTCGTCGTAGCGGGAGGAATGTTAGGCCACCTATAAAATTCATAGGTCTTGGAGAGACTTTTGAGTCTATCTCAGAGGAGGCCGAAACTGATCCTTACACTTATGAAGAAGCAATGAATGATATAGATGCACATCATTGGGTCCAAGCTATGTAATCAGAATTAGATTCCATGTATTCCAATCAAGTTTGGGATCTTGTAAAGGCGCCTAACGACATTAAACCTGTTGGTTGCAAATGGGTTTACAAGAGGAAGAGAGGGATAGATGGAAAGGTTGAAACCTTTAAAGCAAGGCTAGTGGCAAAAGGGTATACTCAAAAAGAAGGTATTGATTATGAGGAAACCTTTTCACCAGTAGCAATGCTTAAATCTATCAGAATTCTCTTATCCATTGCTGCTCATTATGATTATGAGATTTGGCAAATGGATGTCAAAACTGCATTTCTTAATGGCAATCTTGAAGAGGAAATCTATATGAAGCAACCAGAAGGTTTCATAGCAAAGAACCAAGAGCATATGGTATGCAAATTGAATAGGTCTATTTATGGACTTAAGCAAGCATCTAGGTCATGGAACATCAGATTTGATCAAGCAATCAAATCATTTGGTTTTGAACAAAATCTTGATGAACCATGTGTGTACAAAAGACATCAAGACAAAGTAATAATGTTCCTAGTGCTTTATGTTGATGATATTCTACTCATTGAAAATAATGTAGGTGTAATGTCATCAGTAAAGGTTTGGTTGTCAAGCCAATTTGATATGAAGGACTTGGGTGAGGCTAATTTTATTCTAGGGATCAAGCTTTAGCGAGATCGTAAGAATAAGATGTTAGGCTTATCACAAGCTGGATATATAGATAAAGTTCTAGAACGGTTTAGCATGCAAAACTCCAAGAAAGGATTACTTCCTTTCAGACATGGAGTTCCTCTGTTTGATGACCAAAGGCCTAAGACTCAAGAGGAAGTAGATATGATGAGACAAGTTCCTTATGCCTCTGCAGTAGGAAGTCTCATATATGCCATGCTTTGTACTAGACCGGATATCTGTTTTTCAGTTGGCATGGTCAGCCGATATCAATCAAATCCAGGACCACAACATTGGCAAGCTGTAAAGCATATTCTCAAGTATCTACGGAGAACGAGAGATTATATGCTTGTTTACCGTTGTGAGGATTTGATTCCCATTGACTATACAGATTCAGACTTTCAATCGGATCTAGATTTCAGAAAGTCCACGTCAGGATGTGTTTTCACCTTGGGAGGTGGAGCCATAAGTTGGAGGAGTGTTAAGCAATCTTGTATTGCGGACTCCACCATGGAAGCTGAATATGTTGCTGCTTGTGAGGCGGCAAAGGAAGCTGTTTGGCTCAAGAAATTCCTTTCTGATCTTGGTGTAGTGAGAATGGAGCAAGTTCCTATCACATTGTTTTGTGACAATAGTGGAGCGGTTGCACAATCCAAAGATCCAAGGAATCACAAGAAAGGAAAGCACATTGAAAGGAAGTACCACATCATTCGAGACATTGTTGCTCGTGGAGATGTGGTGGTGGCAAAGATTGAAAGTGCAAATAATCTAGCAGATCCCTTTACCAAAGCCTTGCCTCAAAGGACCTTCGAGTCACATTTGGAGGGAATGGGAGTTAGATTAGTGCACAATAGTCTTTAGGGCAAGTGGGAGATTGTTAGGATATGTGTCATTAAATCCTATTGTATGATGCTATGTATAATATTATGTATGACATTATGTGAGAACTGATGTATGACTTAATATTGTGTTTAATAAAGTTACGTTATTCTTATCTAAAATAATGGTAACATGAATATTTGGACATTATCAAATAATCCATGAGATGCATAGTATGTGATTTATGTGATTTAGTCACAGAAGATATAGATCACAAGTTCTTTGTAAACTCAGAATTTTGGTTCGTAGTCGGTGATGAAATTGGGCATTTCATCTGCGAAGACTATAACATATTAACTACGATGATTTGTCTTGATCATGGAAATGGTGATTTCTAGTTAATATGTTGATATGTTTTAAGAGTTAAGACATATTGAACTGGACCGCTGTGAGATTTATTATTCTCCTAACGACTGTCAATTGAATAATAAATCTCACGACTTGTATTCACATGAACTCTTAATCCTGAGAGAATAATGGACTTGATCATGAAATGTAGGTTACTTTGATATATCAGGAGTGAGATCTAAAGTAACGGTCAAAATCTCAGTATGTTGGGCAGCCACATTTAGTGTTGATGGAACATATATTCTCAAGATGGAATTCATAGTCTCTTAACGGAGATATAAAATATTCCCTTGAGATAAGTTTAATGGGTACAGTTATTCAGAGAGTTAGGCCTAACCACTTTAGTAAGACTAAAGTATATATTTATGAAATTGGATTTCATAAATATATGGTGAATAACTTAAAAGGATTAAACCGAGTACTCAAGGATTAAGATGTAGTAATTTACAAAGTGGCAGTCTATATTCATGACTTTGTATTACTACGAATATTTTATGAAGGGGTTGCATGTATAATAAAGTCTTGGGATATAATTTATTAATAAGGCCTAGAGTGCAATTATATTTATATAGTGGTATTAAATATAATTAATGGTAACTTTGGACTTGTCAAGAGTTGACAGAAAAGCCCAAGGCCCATTGGAGCTAGTGTCTTATTTGTTCCCTTTTGGTCCCACTCCAAGCCACCAACATAAAGCCCAATTGGGAAGGCCCAAAAGGCTAGCCCAATTAGATAATCAGTTATGTGGAAAGAAACATACAGAATTTTATATTGAATGAAATGGTTTGTATGTGTAAGGTAATGAAATAAGGAAGAGAGACACTCTTTCATATTCTCTCTAGAAACATAGAACTGATTGAGAGACCACACATCTTGGGCATCGAGTGGAATTGGAGTGAAGATTGAAAGTATTCCCGAGTACTTCTTCATTCTGTTTTGAAGTTCACCGCATCAAGGTACACTCTTTTGTTCTTATATTCTGAAACCTACATAGTACATGTTATCAATTGCGAATGAAGTAGATCCGTTTATTTTCCGCTGCGTATGTTTTGTATGCGATGCAAACATGATGATTTCCCAACATCCTATTCACACTTTCAAATAACTTCCAACAGGTCAGCCCTTTTTATAAAATTCGTTTGGTCTACTTAGTTTTATCCAAAAAGCTTGAAATTAAATAGGGATAAGCCTTTATATGTCTAGTATGTACTAGCAAAAATTCAGCTTAGAATGATTTTTCTATAATTTATTTAAAATCACATAATTCAGCTTACTCAAATCTGTCAGGGACAGATTTACAGTCCCAAAAGAAAAATCATTATAATTATTATACTAGCCAAAATGCTATGAGACTTGATTCAGGTAAAAGATATGTGTATTAGCTTTCATTATAGCCATCTTAGGCTTCCAGATTCAATCTATGGAATTTATTATGAACTTTTAACTACAATGTGTGCAAAGTTTGTACAAAAAACAAATTGAGTATAAAGTATGATCAAATGGTATTTTTGAACACCAAACTTCCTATCCCCTTTCGAGAAATATCATATGTTCATCCTCAACAAACCATTTTATCATTGGTACTATACATAAACACCAAAATTTTAAGAAATTAACACAACTAGCGACCACAAAACAAAGTTTAGCAAAATCACACAAAACCATAAACTGTACAAAACCAAAGGAAACATCTCACACAACCCATATCTGAAGCTTGCATTACCCACTTTTTAAACATCATCAAGAAGAAATACCCATATCAAAATATTATCCCCACCCAAGAGATTGACTCTACACAAGCTTTAGACCATAACCAAAACATTTTAAATTCATTACCTCAATAATGTGCATCATAAGGTAATATAGCGTCCTCATGAATCTCTTTGGATACTAAATAATATATTTAAGCTAAGATAAGATCAACCTAGGTTTGGGATTAATTCCACAATTTCTCAACGTTTTAGTCTTACTTTCAGATTCAGTACATAGTAGGGCAGCCATTTTGTAAAAATTGTTTGGTCAACGAAAAGTTATTCGATTAATTCAAAACTTTAAAGGAACATTCCCCATATGTATACTATGTACCACAGAAAATTCAGCTCAAAACGATTTTTTTGTAATTTATTAAAAATCGTGCATTATGGCTTACTCAAATCTATCATGACAGCTTTAGAAAATTACTATAGTTGTAAGACTAGCCCAAATTATTTGAGAATTTACTCACATGAAAACCACCAGATTTAATGCATTTTAAAAACAAGGAATCAAACCCAAAATCTCATATAAACAACTTATTAAACACTTAGTACGCAATAAGCAAATGCCCACATTCACATATGTCAAAGTCACTCAAATGCAAAGGAAACACACTCTAAAATCAACTCACATCAACATATGCAACAACAAGACCCATCTAGTTGATCTAGCAAACCAACCCTCAAATACCTATTAGAAAACTAATCAACCAAAAACCTTTTATCAAAGCAAAAACTCTCAAAGGATATGAAATTTTCGGATTTTAACAAAACCATTGCTACCCAAATCATCTTAACCCTCTAATCTTCCATTATTCACCAAAACCCATCAAGTATTCGCCATAATAATCATTAAATAGCAAAACCCAAAGGATTTCATAGAAGAAATTGAGATAAAAGCTTAGATTTTTACCTTGGGTTTAATCCACTCCAAAATCTCATGGAGCTTTGGCTCTACTAGGAGAATCAATGGAGACATAATCCTCCCTAATAGGGAGATTTCGACTAGAGAGGGGAAAGAAATGATGAAGGAGATGGGAGCTAGAGTGTGTTTGTGTGTGTTTCGGTGGGTGGGTGAGATAGAAGGATAGAGAAATAGAGAGAAGGGCAGCCGGTCAAGAGGGAGAGAGAGATATCAATGTGAAATGAGGAAGAGGGGGGGGGGGGGTGACTTAAGTTGAAAAGCTTAATTACCAATTTATAGCAAAAATATCTTGTGATAAATTACCACTTCACCCTTAAGGTTCCTCCCATATTTCATTTGGCCCCATAAATCACTTGTCTTCATAAGTCCTCCATAAAATAGTCAAACACACAAATAAAAAGATAAACTCCAATTTAAATATTATTCCCTTTCAAAAGAAAATTGCTTTAAAAATATTTGAGGTGTTACAACTACACTCCAAGTACACATCTGCCCATGATACAAAACTCAAAACCCCTATACTTTATTAGCAGCCATAAACCCACGTACGTTTTGCCAATTTACAACCTAATAGCGTCTATCTCTCATTCTTTTTCAAATTGGACAAATTCAGTTTCCACTTTCTATCCTATTCTTTCTTCTTTAACAATTCAGCAAAATAATTTACACAATTCCAATGGCTTTTCAGGTTCTATCTTTTGCATCTCTAATCTAAATTGCAAGTTTTTGTTTTTTATTTTTATTTTTTATTATTGACTTTTGTTTGAGTCCATACCTGCCATGGCTTCCAAGGATTCAGAGTTTGAGGAGTATTTATCCATGGGTGAAAAGGATTTTTATCTATATTATTATATAAACGGCTTCTCCTGTTTAAGTTCCTCATTTTTGTGGTTATAAAATGCATCTATCCTATTCACTTACAAGTTTTCAACTAACGGGTATAAATATGTAAAATAAACCTCCTATACTTTAGCAACCCACAACCCACGTATGCTTTGCCAGTTTACAACCTAATAACGTCCATCTCTCATTCTTTTTCAAAATTTAGAGATTAAAGTTTCAGCTCTATATCCTATTCTTTCTTTTACACAATTCCAATGGCTTTTCAATTGCTATCTTTTGCTTCTCTAATCTAAATTGCAAGTTTTTCTTTTTCTTTTCTTCTCTTTTTTTTCATCATTGACTTTTGTTTGAGTTCTTACCTGCCAATGGCTACTAAGGATTCAAATTTTGAGAAGTACTTACCTGTGAGTGAATGAGATTTTTATAGGAATTCAATGGTGTTTGCAGATTGTTCATTACTCGTGACTGACTTGGATATCACGTGCTTCAAAGACAAACTCTCACCAACGTGTTTCCAAACAATCATTTGCACCAACATATTTTTGTTTTCACCTATGTGTTTATTAGGTAAAGGTAAACATAATTTCCAATTTTATATGTATGGATTTTCTCTCTCTGTGAATTTATTTGGTTTTTTTTTTTTTTTTTTTTTTTTTTTGCTTTCTAAGGTAAACTTAGTTTTCAATTTCATATATATCCACGTGTTTAACCTTGCTGTAATTCTTTTAAATAATTTTAAGGACTTCATCCATTCAATCTGATATAATTTTTGTTATTATTATTTCATATCCCTAGAATCCTTTGCACCTTTAGCCCAAAAAAAAAAAAAAATTCCTATGTACTCTGTTTATCTTTTCCTCTCTTTTTTTTTTTTTTTTCTTTCTTTTTTTTTTTTTGTGTCGATATTGTAAACTTTTCATCCAAACACAAAGTCTTAAAAAAAAAAAAAAAAAAAGAATTCAAACACAAACTCTCATCAAAATTTTCCATCTTTTCCTTTTTTTTTCCCCTTTTCTTTTCTTTTTTAAATTTTTTTTTTTTTTTTTAATGTTTTCAAACTTTTCATTCAAACACAAACTCTCACCAATGTGTTTCCATCTTTTACATTTAAAATAATAATAATAACAATGACCTTATACCTACAATCAAACACAAACTTTTTATTCAAACACAAATTCTGCACCAATGTGTTTCTAAATTTGCTCTTTTTTTGTGTGTGGATATTTTATAGAAAAATAAAAGTACAAATTTTTTATTCAAACAAAATATATATATATATATATATATATATTATTCAAACACAAAGTTTGCAATTACCAACATGTTTCCATTTTTTTTTTTTTTTTTTTGAGAAAGTCATGTTTCCATTTAAGTTTGCTCTTTTCCTTTTTTTTTTTAATTATTTAAAATATTGAGAACCTTATATTTAACTCTTACTTTCTTTTTCTTTTTTAGGTTGATGTATCCACAATTTTTTTGGATTGCATAGAGGCTAGTGCGCATTGGAATATTGAATAAGTTTAGATAAGAGACTTTACAAAAATTATTGTATGCATGATTCAAGCCTCACATGAAGGGATTGTTGTCTAAGAAATTGTTGTTAAAAATTTATTTTGTAAAAAAAAAAAACTATATTTATCATTTGTGTAATACAAGGTTGTTAAAATCGGGATCCTACGTAGGATCATTGAAAGTATAAGGTGGGTTCGTAAATCGTAAGATCTAATCGTGAATCGTAAGATCATACATATTTTAGATTTAAAGCAAAAAATATATTGATAATGGCTCTGTATGTTGAATAATCATGTAAATTATAAATTCATCCATAAAAACACTTAGAATTGTATCATATGATGTAATTTGCATGTCATACATCGCTAAGTTTATACTAACGAAACAAATATATTTAAGTTTTGATCCAATGTATCTAAAAAGTTCAATAAATGTTTTAATTAGCAACCAAATTACCAAAATATTTATCAAAACATATGGAAAATATTTTCCAAGTTTTAAGTTCCAAGTTTGAAATCCAAAATAAGTTAGCAAATGAAAGCTAGCTAACTACAATATGAAATTTAAAAGCAAGATGAATATTAAAGTGAAGTGAACATTTAATTATTTCTACTCTAAGGTTCTTATAATCACCGTTCTAAATTCGTAATCATCGTCATCTATTTCATCATCTATGTAGACATTATATATTTGTATACTAGAGCTGCAAAAGACATAAGATACAATTTCACACTCAACTATTCAAGTTATACCACTCATCAACAATTAAAGAGCATATTAAAAAAAATCAATCAATCAATATACAAATACAAGCATAACTGATAAAATTATATATAAAAAAATATTTTAGTAATATTAAAACACAAATTAGTATATTGATCAAACAAATTTAACAACATTATAGCTTTAAAGACAGCAAAGCCAACATCAAATTCTTCATTTAGAAATAATGAAGCATTCCTTTATTTTGATTACAAGGGAACTAGAAATTAGAAAACATTTGCTTAAGTTAACATAATTTTATAAAATTAAAATTAAAAAGTTATACCATCACAACATGAAAAAATAAAAACCCTTAAAACTTCATCAAAACAAAAAATTTATCTCATTAAAAAAAACCAAAAATTTATGTTTTTGGTAGGATTGGTAGGATCCTATATGATCCTACGATCCTACACGATCCTACCATTTTTATGATCTTAGTGCAATCCTAAACGTTTTGGTGAGGTGGGATCGTAAAATCGTGCGATCCTACAATCTAGATCGCGATTTTGACAACCATGGTGTAATTCTATGTGGGATTCAATTTACTATTTTTTGATAATTACTAATTTACTACCACATCAATTTACTATTGTTGATAATTACTAATTTACTACTACATCAAAAATGTTACATACACTTCCTATTTATTTATTTTAAAGGTAGTTGCTAAATATAAAAAATTTAAGATTTTTTTAAACTTTTGTTATGAATGTGTAGTAAGTGACTAAATTTTAGGATTAGAAGTAAGTCGATAACTCTCATAAATAAATCATAATTATCTTTAAAAACAATAACTAATAAAGGAAAGAGGTGCAAATAAAAATTTAGATACACGAATCATTCTAAATGATTTATTATTTTTCTACACTTTTACCGAAAAACAAAAAAGATAGTGTGTGCCCAGTGACTTTTTTACTTTTATGTTTTTGTAAAGCTTAATAGTTTTCATTTATTATTATTTGAAATTGTTATATTTTTCAATTACAAAAATATCTAGTAGTATGATGAAATTTATGCATTTGTGGGTAAAATAATTTTTTTAAATATAAATATCATCACATTCCTAGATATTTTTGTGATTGAAAAATGTAGCAGACTCTTTTGAGTATACGCTATCTCTTTAAAACTTTTTGTTTTCCGCCTTTTTCGCTTTTTCAATTTTTTTCAAATACAGGTTTAGTAAAAGTAACAGTATTCTTAGAACAAAAAATCTTTAAGAAAAAACTAGTATAAATAGCGTACACTTGTTAGAAAGTCCATTTTCAAAAGACACATAATTTGCTTTTTATATTCCTTCCCTCTCTTCTCTACTTTCAAAAATTGTGGACAAAAGGGGCAGACACCACAGAGCCTCAACGATCGCCATTATCGTCTTCTCCAAGACCTCTCTGCTCTGTAGGGAATTTAACTCGAAATTTTCAACCTGTGAGAAACAAAATATTAGAGGAAATACACGCCAAAGAAAACAATCACACGCAAAAGACAATATTTACGTGGTTCGGCAATTTTTCTACGTCCACGGAGTTACAGAGATTTCACTATTATCAAGGAAAAATACAAAGTGCGGCTACAGTGTTTTCACTCTCTCAAAAACAACAACTAGACAAAATCCTAATTACCAAAAAAACGGTTTTTATATCCTGTGCACAGGATTCACAATGGGCTACAAAACGGGCCAAAAAACTTAGGGCTGTCAGCCCAAGCCTCCGCTCCATGGACTAAGCCTCAAAAATCTCCCATTAAAAACCATGCAACATTATTCGGGTTGGGTTGAGTTGTCAACCGGATCAAACATAACTAGGCTCCACAAAGCCCAACAAATCTCCCACTTGGAGACTAGTTCAATCACCAACACTAGCCGTTGTCTTCCAAAAACAATCCCTCATCCCTGCAACTCATCCTCCTGTCCTCAAGCTAGAAGGCCAATTGAAGCTGCACACAGCTTCAGCTTCTCAATAGTGACACCCTTAGTCAACATGTCTGCCGGGTTCTTAGATCCACAAATCTTCTCAAGTATTACCAACTTATCTTCAAAAAGGTATCGAATAAAGTAGTATTTTGTCTGTATATGTTTCAACTTTGAATGAAAAGCCAAATTTTTAGCAAGAAAAATTGCACTCTGACTGTCACTGTATAGAATGCCCATCTCTTGCTTCTTACCCAATTCATCTAAGAAACCATGTAGCCAAATCATCTCCTTTCCAGCTTCAATTGCTGCAACATACTCAGTTTCTGTGGTAGACAAAATAACAATCTTTTATAGATTTGAAGCCCATGATACAGCTGTATCACCCAGAGTAAATACAAACCCAGTAGTACTTTTTCTATTATCAATATCACCAGCAAAATCAGCATCTACATAATCCTGCAATTTCAAACTTGCACCTATGTAGCAAAGACATGTATCTAATGAATCCCTTAAATATCTCAGAATCCACTTAACTGCCTCCCAATGCTGCTTTCCAGGCCTACTCATGAATCTGCTCACAACCCCCACTGTATGTGCAATGTCTGGCTTTGTACACACCATAGCATACATCAAGCTACCAATAGCTGAGGCATAGGGCACCTTGCTCATGTGGTCCATTTCTTTTTCTGTCTTCAGTGACTGTTCCTTGCTTAGTTTGAAATGACTACCCAAAGGTATACTTACTGGTTTAGCTTCAGTCATGTTGAACCTGTTGAGAACTTTCTTCACATACTCTGACTGTGAAAGCTTCAATGTACCATTTGCCTTGTCTCTAATGATTCTTATACCAAGGATTTGCTTTGCAGCCCCCAAATCCTTCATCGCAAACTGTTTTGACAATTGCTTCTTTAGAGTATTAATTTCCTCAATGCTAGACCCTGTAATGAGCATATCATCCACATACAACAGTAAAATAATGTAAGAATTGTCAAAAGACTTAACATAGCAACAGTGATCAGCTTCACATCTTTTGAACCCAATTCTATGCATAAAACTGTCAAATTTCTTGTACCACTGTCTTGGAGCTTGTTTTAGGCCATATAAGCTCTTTCTCAGTTTGCAGACTAGATTCTCTTGTCCATAAACAATGAATCCTTCAAGCTGAATCATGTAAATGTCTTCCCCCAAGTCACCATGAAGGAATGTCGTCTTCACATCTAACTGCTCAAGATGTAAATTTTCTGCAGCCACCATTCCCAGTACCAATCTAATTGTTAACATCTTCACAACTGGAGAAAATATTTCTGAGTAATCAATGCCCTTCTTCTGTTGGAACCCTTTGATAACTAATATAGCCTTGTAACGCTTGCTGCCATCATGCTCATTCTTTATTCTGTATACCCACTTGTTGTGCAAAGCCTTCTTTCCTACTAGCAATTCAGTCAATTTCCATATCTGATTCCCTAATAAGGAATCCATCTCATCCTTCATGGCTAACTCCCACTTGCTTGAATTTTCATCCTGCAAGGGTTCTTTATAATACTCTGGCTCACCACCATCAGTCAACAGTAGATAATTTAGAGTGGGTGAATAACGCTATGGAAGTCTAATGGTTCTGGAAGATCTACGAACTTCAGCTACAGGTGTACTCTGATCTACCTGTGAATCTTCATTCTCCTTATCTTCTTCACCCCTTTTATGGACAGTACTTTCAGTCAATTCATCTAAGTTGACAAACTCATATTTCTTTTGATCTATCTCTGTAACATCTGATACTACAGTTGACTTGTTCTTGTACATAACATGTTCATTAAATATCACATTTCTACTTCTGATGATTTTCCTGTTTTGTTCATCTCAAAACCTATAGCCAAATTTCTTATCACTATAGCCCATGAAAAAGCATATTTTAGACTTTGCATCAAGTTTACTGCAAGCATCAAAATCAATATGAACATAAGAAACACAACCAAAAACTTTTAAATATGAAAATTTTACCTCTTTACCACTCCAAACCTCCTCAGGAAGTCTGAACTCCATGGGAACTGATGGCCCTCGATTTATCAGGTAAGCTGCTGTGCTAACAGCATCAGCCCAAAAAGTTTTTGGTAGTCCAGTATGCAACCTTATACTCCTAGCATGCTCATTGAGAGTTCTATTCATGCGCTCAGACACACCATTCTGCTGTGGTGTCCCAAGAATGGTCTTTTCCATCCTAATTCCTTGTGCAGTACAATACTCACTGAACCTTCCATCTATGTACTCTCCTCCATTATTTGACCTCAAACATTTTACTTTTAAACCTGTTTTTATCTCAACTATAACCTTCCACTACTTAAAAGTTTCAAATACATCAGATTTATTTTTCAGAAAATAAACTCATACCTTTCTGCTTGAGTCATCAATGAACGTGATGTAGTACGTTGAACCTCCAAGGGATGCAACCGGAGAAGGCCCCCACAA
This sequence comes from Lithocarpus polystachyus, assembly GCA_033629205.1. NCBI lineage: Eukaryota > Viridiplantae > Streptophyta > Magnoliopsida > Fagales > Fagaceae > Lithocarpus > Lithocarpus polystachyus. The sequence goes on along the minus strand of JAWTZU010000019.1, from coordinate 157,130 downwards.
ATCAATGTGTACAAACTCCAATTTTTTAGCCTTCGGTGTCCTGCTAGTTTTCAAGAAGCTCACCCTTTCTGCTTTCCCAGTATGCAGATTTCACACATGTCAAAATCAACGGACTTCAATTCATGTAGTTTCCCTTTTGACAGCAGCATCATCCCTTTCTCACTTATGTGACCAAGTCTGTGGTGCCATAGGCTTGTATCAGTACTTGCTTCAGCAACTGCAATTATGTCTCTTGGACTTGAGGTCATATATAAAGTACTAGTCTTCTTTCCACGAGCCAATACTCTGACTCCCTTTATAACCTTCCAAGTACCACTAACAAATAGTATTGCATGCCCTTCATCATCAAGTTGTCCAACAGAAATCAGATTCCTCCTCAAGTTGGGAATATGTCGAACCTTCTCTAGTAACCAAACAGATAGTATTGCATACCCACAACATCCAAGGCTGTACCATCAACCAAATACACCTTATCAAAATCACGAGCAACATAATTCTGTATGATTTCTCAGTGTGGAGTGGTACGAAACGAAGCTCCTAAGTCCAAAACCCAATCATCAAGTGGACTGTCTACTGCAAGAAGTAATGCATCCTATACCTCTTCTGTTACATCATTAGTAGAATCATCTTCATTCTTCTTCTTAGGACTTTTACATTGCCTCCTAAAGTGACCTGTTTTACCACAGTTCCAGCATTGTACTTGTTGGCCTGATCTAGATTTATTTCGGTTCTAATTAGAATTTCTGGATTTTGATTTGCCTTGATTTGAATTTCTGTCATTACCTCTGCCTCTTGTCTCAAGGTTTAGAGCAGAACCAGATCCTAAGGTTTCACTTGCATCTCTTTTACGAATCTCCTCAGCCAGAATTAAATCTCATATGTCATTGTACTTCAGCTTTTCCTTTCATGTAGAATTGCTTACTGCCATCCTCATTGCCTCCCAACTGTTTGGCAAAGAAGCCAAAACGATCAGTGCACGAATCTCATCATAAAAATCAATTTCTACAGATGACAATTGATTTGTGATAGTGTTCAATTTATTCAGATGTTGTGCTACTGATGCGTTCTCTGCCATCTTTAGATTGAACAGTTTCTTCATCAAATGCATCTTGTTGTTTGCTGACGGCTTTTCATACATACCAGACAGAGCCTTCATCAGATCTGTCGTAGTCTTCTCTTTTACAACATTATGTGCAACAGACCTAGACAGAGTTAACCTGATAACTCCTAGTACCTGTCTGTTAAGAAAAGCCCATTCCTCAGCCTTCATAGTCTCAGGTTTTTCCCCTAAAAGCGGCAGATGCAACTTCTTCCCATAAAGATAATCCTCGATTTGCATCCTCCAAAAATCCAAAGTCTGTGTCATCGAACTTTTCTATTTCATACGCCTTTCTTGCTTCCTCTGCCATTGCTCCCACTCAAACCTAACCCTAGACTCTGATACCAGTTGTAGGGAATTTAACCCGAAATTCCCAATCTGTGAGAAACAAAAGATTAGAGAAAATACACGCCAAAGAAAACAATCACATGCACAAGACAATATTTACGTGGTTCGGCAATTTGTCTACGTCCATGGAGTTGCATAGATTTCACTATTATCAGGAAAAAATATAAAGTACGGCTACAGTGTTTTCACTCTCTCAAAAACAACTAGACAAAACCCTAATTACCAAAAAAACGGTTTTTATATCCTGCACACAAGATTCACAATGAGCTACAAAACGGACAAAAAAACTTAGGCCTGTCGGCCAAGCCTTCGCTCCATAAAAAATCTCACATTAAAAACCACGCTACATTATTCAAGTCGAGTCGTCAACCGTATCAAATATATCTACCTCTACAAAGCCCACCATGCTCCTCCAAGCACTCTTTCGTACTCACTCCTCCGTCTCTCTCTCTCTCTCTCTCTCTCTCTCAGAAATTATTCAAAATTTACCCTAATTGTTGAATATTCTCTCTGTCTCTCTCTCTCTCTCTTTTGCATAAATATTTTCGAAACGCCTTAGAGTAAATGTTGATTACTTTACTATGTAGAAGTAGGAGAAGCGAAGCCATCGATTGTCAACGAAGACGATGATTCTGATTCTTTGCTCGGTATTTCTTTATTTATTTTTCCCCTTTTATATCTTGTACGCCATGTGCATGTATAAATTTCTGTGTTTTTGTTGTTTATTTTATGTGGTTCATTTTGAGTGGGTTTGTAGAGAAAGAGAAGCTGGTGAAGGTTTGCGGCGTCTATTTCAGTTTCGACTCGAGATAATGATAGTGCTGATAAAAAATTTTATAAACTCTTCCATGTCAATTTCATTATATGGTTGGGTTTATCGACCGTATTGCCGATTTTCGTTGTTGGTTAATGAAAATCGACATTACAGTCGATTAACCCAATTATATAGGATAGAATGGTGAAGAAGAATACATGTGGTCAATCTCGATTAATCGGTTAAAGATCTATAGTTGATTTAAGATTCATTGGTTTTTTTTGTGTGCAGAAGTTAATACCTATTTTGAATTTTATGTCTACATAAATAGTTTATGCTGCGAACTGGATTAATGGAATGTTTGGAATATTTTTTCTCTGCATTGAATTTGTTTCTTGATAATGTATTTTTTGCAGAGGCTTTTTTTATTAGCAGGAGTAGATGCTTGTGTTTATAGACTGTTTAGATGGACTGTTTAGATGTTTATAGAATCTGCTGGTGATATTAGTTTTCATCTTGGAGTGTTTGGCTGTTGATGTGGAGATTTTAACTTAGCATAATATCTCGTATATCGTCACAAATGAAACGAACATTTACTGTTAAGAAAAAGTTTACAAGTTTGATAAATTTAGATTTTGAAGAAGAAAAAAAAAAAAAAAAAAAAAACGAAAGTGGATGAAGACTATATAAGGGGAGTTATCTATTTGGATTTCATCTAGTGGAATGTGATTAGATTTTCTGGCTCTATAACTGGTAATGTAGTTATTTTTCTCTTTTAGTGGTACTTTTAGATAAAACCTTACTCTTTTTTTTTGTTTGCTTCTGTGCTTTTAAATAGTTTCTTTATAAGGTTGGGATAAAAAAAACTCAGAAAATAGATGGTGAGATTACTTCAGTGTTAGCTATGCCTATGGAATTATGGAACATGGATATTCTGAGTTATCTTCTAGACGAGACTTTTCTTGTCTCTGTTCTATTAAGTTTATGAAATAATGATGTCTATTGGTTAATTTTACAATTCACAATTTTTTAACTGCTGTATTTTATAGATTCAAAACCTCATTAAAGGTTAATATTACCAAAAATAGTAATAAATGAGGCAGAAGTAGAAATTTGGTAAGTTTTTGGGTTTCACCTTTAATATTTGTGAGAATGGATGACTTTCAGTTAACATTGACAGTCACCGTTTCCATAAATTGTTTCTTTCAACCACATCTCTTTACTATTTCCAAACTTGACCAAACTGCACTTTGTTTGAAGGAAACTATCTTATAAACTATCTGGCAACTGCCTGACTTGGAGCCTTTTGTGGTTGGATCCTTAATCCAACTACTTTGTCCTGTTACAAAGTTTGGGTGGCTTGATGATGATAGATTTAAAGATGCAATGAACTTTTTAAGCAAGGTGATGATTTTTTTGTTTTGTTTTGTTTTTTTGTTTTTGTTTTTGTTTTTGTTTTTTTTTTTTTTTTCTTTTTTGTTTTTGTTTTGTTTTGTTTTGTTTTTTTTTTTTTACTCATTTCTTAAAGATTGCTTCTAGGAAATATATACAATTGTCTTCTCCTGTGTCATATTTGTTTTCTTGTTGTGTTAGGTTGTTAGTATAGGACTTAGTATATAATAACATTTTGGTTGTATTATTATAGTGGTATTTTGTCATTATCATCATCGTCATAAATAATTGTATGCATTGATTTTTTTATGTCTTTTGGGTTGATACCAATTATCTAGGTAATTGGTAATCACATTGTCTCTTGGTCTAAACTACTAGTGCTGACTTGGGCTAAAAGTAGGGGTGGCAAAATTAGACACGACTCGCGAACCCGACATGACACGACACGAAATTAGCAGGTTATGGGTCGAGGCTTAATGGGTTCGTGTCATATTCGGGTTGACACGACGGACCCGTTTGATAAACGGGTTGGGTTAGGGTTCAACCTATGGAACCCGTTTAACCCGTCTGACCCGTTTAATTAAATAAAATTTTACCAATATACCATTCAAACCCTAGGTATATAAACTTATTAGTTGTTGTAGTTTATTTTCTTTAACATATTGTAATTGATTATTTATGATATTGAGATATACTTTAGTTTTGAATGGTTATTTGTGATGCAGTTACTCATTAATTTTGAATTTTATATTTAAAATATTTATTTGTTTGTTTTTTCATAAATGTTTTTCTTTATTTTAATAAAATTAGATAAACAGGTCGACACGACTGACCCGTTTAATAAATGGGTCGTGTTAGGGTTGAGGAATCTTGACTCGTTTAATAAACAGGTCGGGTTAGTGTTGACCCATATAGTCGGATACGTATAAATTGACACGACACGAACCCGACACGCGAACACAAATTGCCACCCCTAGCTAAAAGGCCTATTCGAACCCAAATTCAAGTTTTGGACAATTGCCTACAGCCCTTTTATGGTAAGTAATAAAGTTATATTAAAGCATAGGAAGCTCCTCATGTATATATATGGTCAATCTCAATTAATATATGATTAAGATATGCTTGCTTACAAATTATGTGCTTTCTTACAAATTGTATGCTTTCTTACAAAATACGTGCTTTCATCAGCAACATATCATTGTGCCATTGTTTCTGAGATGAATTAGGTTAGTAGCATAAATTTCTGATTAAGACCTTCTAGTGGATGCTATACTAAAAGAGCACAAATTCTGAAACATGGAGTTCTTCCTGACATCTCATGTTGTCATTTGTGCTGAGGCAGTAGCCTTATTTTTTATATGTATATTTTTCCCTGTGTCCTGCATTTTTTAGTGAAGGTTATTTTTCTAGGATAGAATGTAAACTCTTTATTTCTTGTTTTACAACCTTTATAGATAGTATGCTTGTGATCTTTTAATTGAGGAAGCAGGTTGCTTTGAGCAATGTAAATTTCTTGAAAGGAGTTGGTTTTATGTCAGATCCTCTTTTGGCTGATTCTTCTTCGACAATCCTGTCTGCGTCTTGTCTGATATTTATTGGGTCCTTGTCTTTTTGGCTGGTTGGCCTTTCTTGACTGATTGGGAGTGGAGGAATGCTTGAATTTATAAAGAACTAATTCTGTTCTATCTTTTGTTATGTGATAATTTTTTGTCTAGAATTGGGAACTTACAATCCTCTATTTTCAGTTGTAGCCAGTTTGTAAAATGAATGTGTTGCGGTGATAGCTGGGCTGTACTTTGACAAGTTTGTTCTTAATATTACTGACAATAATAATGAAGATAAATTTTGTTGGGTTATGCCACAATCTGTAATGGGGCTTTTAGCATGTTGGCAAGGCAGATATGGTTGTCATCGAAATGGGTATATATGGATGATCGTTCCCCATTGCTTACTGTGGTGTCTTTGGAGAGAGAGAAATAGCAGGTGCTTTGAAGATAAGGAGAGATCAATCTCAGACTTGAAGCTATTTTTCTTTAGAACCTTATTGGATTGGTCGACGGCTTTACAGAACCAGTCATATTTATCTTTTCTTGATTTCTTAGACTCTTGTAATTTTTGTTCTTGATTGTTTAACCCTTGTTCACTCCCTGTGTACAAGGGTGTTCCCCTTTTTTTGATATCAATAAACTTATTACTTATCAAAAAAATGAAGATAAATTTGGTTGCTTACTTGCTTATAGTCTTGATATTCTGCTTATACCACTTGACAGATATCGTTTTATTGTAATTTCAGTTCAACTCAACTTGACTAAGTCTTAATCCCAACTAATTCATGGTTGACTATATGTATCTTTCCCTATCATTATATCGTATTGAAGGTTATACTCTCTTGTTAACCTGAGTTAAATCACTCTCTCATTTGTGCTAGGATTCTCATTCATGCATTGTGAGTTGTGACTAAGTTTTATGCTAGCTATCAATTTACAGCACCCACTACTTTTCTTTGGGCTTGCAATCAGCTGTATATAAAGATTAGGACACTAAGCATCACACAGGCAGAGTTCCATTTGACTTTGAACATTTCTTCTTATTATCTTTCTGTGTGAACAGGCAGCTTGTGTTTCTATTTGATTAGGGGTCACGGTTGTAATTGCTGATCAGGTTTTTAATATAAACTCTTTCAGTTAAATTTTTCTTCTTTTTTCCTGTTTTTATTACAAATATGTCATCTTGGTTCATCAATTGTCAGCCCAATTATGGATTGCCTTCTACACTTCAACATAAGATAGCTATTTATTTCAAGGATCAGTCAATTTTTCAAGTTTTCCAGATATCCTAACTTCACTGCACCAACTTAAAAGTGATGGTAATACACTGTTTGATGAAAGTCAGATGAGATTGGTGTGGTACAGGTACATTTATTTATTTATTTTTTTTTTTTTTGAGGCAAACGATCTTGATATAACTCATTAGCCTTTTATGTTTTTTCTATTTTGGTACTTTTTAGTTAAAACTATTGTTGCCTTGTGGTGTACAGATTCCAATTTCTTGGAGGCCAGTTATTCAGGATCCCTTGACACTTCAAATATTTTTTGATTGTTATGCAATCCTTAAAGCCTTTTTTCGAAAGAGGTTTGTATTTATTATATCCCTTTTGTAAATTAACCTTTTTCTTATTAATTATTTTAAAGCTGTCCTGGAGTGATATGTTCTTTATGCTGTATCCTGTTGCAGTTTCTAAATTTATTTTCGTTATAATACTTTTTTTGATATGCAATTAAACTTTGGTTGTTAATTTGTTGGGACTAATCTTCTAGACATATTAAATCCCATATACTATTACATAGTGGTATGCCTGAATAAAGTATTCATAGATGATTCATGTCACAATTTAAATCTCATTTTGAATTGATCACGATGTTTTTAATCATACCTCAAATGGTTCTTTTGGAAGGAAAGGAATTATCGGACATTCAAGGAACTGAACAACCTATGGTGATAGTGAAGTTGATTTTTCTGCGCACTTTGTACAATTGGATGGCTACTATGGGTGGTAATTCCTTCTCTAGTTTGTTGGATATTCTTGATTGAACACTTTTACATAATTTAGATGCACCTCCAGCACACTGGTGCTGTTTCCTTGTCTTTCTTTTCATGTTGATGGGCAAGTCCAAGGGGTTCTTCCTTAGAAAGATTCCATGTGTTATTTAAAAAAAAAAAAAAAAAAAAACTAGTTAGCATAAAAATTATATAGTTTAGACTTGTGATGAGTTAAAACCAACCTATAAACTCATGGGATGAGATGAACAGGGTAGTTGGGGGAGGGGGATGTCGGCTTGTCACTTGTGAGGAGATGCTTGTTGATTTTATTAGAGAAATCTTTCTTTTGGTATGCTTGCAAAACAAACCATTCCAACAATCACCATGACGTTTTGATTGTTGTTTCTTTTAGAATATGTTTTGTTCCCTTGCTATTTATTTGGTGGAAACTTCTTTTATAAGAATAAATTCCTTGGTTATTTTCCTTTTTGTAGCTAATGGAAAATATGTGATGAATTTACTTGAAGATTCATAAACATAAGTCAAGATTATTAAACCAGTGATCTTTTCCCAAAAAAATATTTCTGGAAATTTTATCCAGCAAAGCAACAGGAGTGCTGGGAAAGCTAACCCATAAAAATTGAAGAAAAATTATTTGTTTTCTGTAACTCTCAATACTTATCATCTTGAAAATTGTAATTGTTTTGCACATTGTAAACCAAATCATGATGGGGAGTTGGGAGAATTCATTTACATAAGTGGAATGTGTAACCTAGTGAATGCCAAACAAGGTAAACACCATAGACCATGATCTTTCATTCTAATTTTCAACATGTCTAATGTTAAACTGTTTGCAGACCCTTTTTTTTTTTTTTTTTTTTTTTTTTTTTTTTGTTTCACCAATTTGTCTAGAGAAATTATTTATTTGAGGTTGAGTTACAGGCACCAAAGAAATCCTGCAAAGTAACTTTTCTGCTCAAAAGTTGATTTTGTTTTTTTGCCTTACTAACTCTTAGCGCTTCCCTAATGTTTAATTCCAGGTTTTGGAGTGCTTGTTACGGCTAGCCTCTATAAGGCGATCATATCTTATAAATGACGCCACACGATTGAAGTTTTTGTCACATTTAATGATAGGTACCAAAGAAATCCTGCAATGTGGAGTTGATAAACTGGATTATATTTGTGTTAACTGCATTCTTTCAATGTTATTTGTGAATGCTACTATGCGGTAAATTTTTTGAACTTTTTTAATTTATAAAATCAACTTTGCAACTTGGTAAATCTAAGATAATTGAATTTTTTAAGTGAAATAACTAGTATTGATTCAATTACACGATAAGGTTGAAGGTCTCTTGTATCTGGACCAATTAATTACTGTTTTCTTTTCTCTTTATTATGTTGCATCAGTTCTAAATATTTTATTTTATAATTTAAAATCAAACTTGGAACTTAGAGATGCTTTGATACCCAAAATCACAAGTTTTATTCTCCTCCTATATAGACATTGAATAGTATTGGTCATATGCCAAATATAAATTCAGTATGTTGCAACTAAACACAAAACAGCAGCTTTAAGACGTCTGAAAAACATAATGAAATATACAATTACTACACAGAAAAACACCATAAACCACGTAATATTATTTTTAATGCTGTCTAAAATTGGGTTAGGTCTATTTCAAATTTACTTCGATCACAATGTGAACACCCCTTTATTTAAAGCTATTAACATTTTTCCTCTAATAATTTATTTCTCATTATTAACCTTGTCATAGTTAGGCCTGTAATACCAACACCCCTCCCCCCTTCCAAAAAAAAACTGAAGAAAAGGAGAGAAGAAAAAGAAAAAGAAAAAGAAATAACATGTTGGGTGAGATGTTGCTATTTTTTATTTTTTTCTACCATGTATCCCTAGGCTAAGGTAAGTTTTTACTATAGCAAAATGATTATGGGCAGCAGGATTATCCATGTCTTCTGTATACGAGTTGTAACTGAGTATGTGCTAGTTCTTGCTTGACTATGATGTAAATAGGGAAAACAAGCAAATAAAAAATATTTAATATTTGTCATTTCTAGTAATTGTATCTCCTACTTATCTACAAAGGATATCATATATTAGATCACTTTTAATCAAATCAGTTAATAAGTGAAGAAAAGCCACAGATTTCAAACTTTAAATATATAGAAGGAGCTGCGGCATTCAAGGAAAAAATTGACAGCGGTCTTTTTCTTCATTCTATTGGCTTGTCACAATTTTTGAATCCTTTTAATTTTGCCGAAGCATGACAAGTTGGTTTTTTGATGAAAGTGCATTTCTAACTTTTCCATCTTTGTGTCAAATGGTTCATTTGGAAGGAAAGGAATTACTGGACATTCAAAGGCATTGAACAACCTATGGCGGTAGTGAAGTTGATTTTTCTGTGCACTTTGTAGAATTGGATGGCTACTATGAGTGGTCATTCCTTCTCCGCTTTGTTGGATCTTCTTGATTGTTCTACTTTTACGTAATTTAGATGCACCTCCAGCATGTTGGTGCTTTTTACTTGTCTTTGTTTTCATGTTGATGGGCAAGTCCAAGGGGTTCTTCCTTAGAAAGATTCCATATGTTATTTTAAAAAAACTAGTTAGCGTAAAAATTATATAGTTTAGACTTGTGATGATTTAAAACCAACATGTAAACTCTCATGGGAAGGGATGGAAAGGGTAGTAGGGGGAGGGGGATGTCGGCTTGTCACTTGCGAGGAGATGCTTGTTGATTTCATTAGAGAATTCATTCTTACTGTATACTTGCAAACAAACCATTCCAACAGTAACCATGATATTTTGATTGTTGTTTCTTTTAGGATATGTTTTATTTCCCTGCTATTTATTTGGTGGAAATTTCTTTCTTAAGAATAAATTCCTTAGTTATTTCCTTTTTGTATCTAATGGAAAATATGTGATGAATTTACTTAAAGATTCATAGACATAAGTCAAGACTATTGAGCCAGTGATCTTTTCTGAAAGATATATTTCTGGAGTTTTTATCCAGCAAAGCAATAGGAGCCTTGGGAAAGCTAACCCACAAAAATTTAAAGAAAAATTATATGTTTTTTGTAACTCTCAATAATTATCATCTTGAAAATTGTAATTGTCGAAGTTTTTTTCACATTGTGAACCAAATGAAGATGTCAGCATTAAGTATAATGATATTTAACTTGTACTGTTGGGGGATTCGGGAGAATTCATTTACATAACTGAACTAATATTTAACATTATTAGTAAACTTGGGTTGTATACTATTTAACTGAACTAATATTTAAAACTTGGGTTGTTCTCGGTCATTTTAAAATTTGTGTAAATATTTAACATTTATTGCCCATCTGTATACTAAACTAATAGTGTGTGTGTGTGTGTGTATGTATATATATTGATTATATTTATTTATGGATCATGTTATCCCTGCTGAAATTTGTTCCTTTTTGGTTTGGAGGCAGTTCTTGCTGATGATGTTAATTATCATGCATTTTGTTGTCTGCTTGGCCACTTTAAAGTGAATTATCTGGTGACTTTGACTATATGCTCACTCAATATATGCATTCATCTGCTTCTTTCGAGCCTTATGTCGTCTGTTTGGCTTAATTCCTTCCTGTTGATTGGTAATTTTCTTAATCTGAAAATAATATATAACTATAAGATGCTTGTCTTTATAATATCCATTTTAACTACCTGGCTAAAAAAAATTGAAAAGCTCAGCCTTCATCACATCAAGGCTTTTTTCTCTTGTAGGACAAGAACATTTTTTATTCTAGATGCTGTATTTTATTGACATATATTTGTGTAATCTTTTGAAAATTGTTTGAAAGAAGTATAAGAAAAGTGTAATCATGAAAAGGAACTTATGGCAATGCATAAGTATCTTCGTTTTGGTGCAAAATTATCTTTTTAAGATAATATATAAGTACATGGATTTCGGAAATGTTTTACTGGAAATGCCTAGCTGGATGGACAATGTTATGTGAGTTATTATAAATTTGCTTGATGGACAGCCTATACTATGGTAGGGCTACTTGTTATGTCTATTGGATGGACTTTATCAGAAACACGTTACCTATATTTGGTCTCTACTTCCTTTCTAAAATTTTCACTGAGACAATTCTACACACGGCATTGTAGTAACTTTTTCAGTTTAAAAGGTGGTTGTGGAACCTAATTCTTGTTTTCAAGCTTTCTTGAATTAAAATCAGTGGAACAATGTTAGTTGTAAGAAAATTTTATAATTGTGTTAATTGTAGAAGGAGAAATGAGTGTGGATTTAAGACTGATTGGGTGTGTATGTGTTTTTTACCTATAAAAGAACTGGAATGATGTTCCTAGAACTTCGGTGCCCTTTTGGCCCTGTTGGCAGAAGCTGGTGCCTGTTTTGGGGTTGTTCACACTGTTGACAGTGATCGGAGGTGTAGGGACAGTCACAATTTAGTCGTCCTACCAATCTTGTTTGAATTCGACTCTGCTTGGGTCATGTGAGTGGTGGTTGTGACGTTGAATTTAGAGAGGGTCTAAATATCTTGGTCTCTGTGTGTGTGTGGTCACTGACGCCTAGGAAGAGGAATGATGTTGTTGCTGGAGTTGGTTAACACCGAAGTTGCTGCAAAGTTATGGCATTGGCTGTGAAAGGGGGCTTTAGCTCTCTGATACAATGTTGTACTTTGGGAAATGTGTTTAGGTGTAATTAATTTACCCAAACACACATACGTATTAATTTTTTTGGATACATTTTAAGTGGGAGGGGAGATTCGAACCCTGAATGTCTTTGTAAAACACTAGGATATGCTATTTGACCTAAAGGTCACTCGCACAAATACATATATTTTAGAGGTGAGTAATTTCAATATTACAAATTTATTTCTCACTTATACATATTCATAGCAGTCTGCATTCTTTGTTCCCAGAGGTAATTATGAAGTTGGCGCTGATTTACAACTATCAAAGGAAGTTGTTGGTCATAATGTTTTATGCAACAGAAACAAAGGAAGGGCTGGGTAGCGAGTCATAAGAAATGAGCCCTTTAGTTGCTGGAGGAGTATTTCTTTGGGGATGTTGCCACAATGACTTTTAGAGTGATCGATAATTCAGTTAATATTTGCGGTTCACTTGTTACTTAAAGTGAAGGATATGGTTAGTCCATTAATCAATTATTCATCCAAAGCTTATGGGGAACTCTGTTTTTGGGCTGGATGTATTTTATACTATTGAACATTTGGAAGGGTTCTTTTGTCATGGGATGAGGGGGTAAAGCCTGAAGGAGGATATGAAGCTGATTCTATTTCTTGTTTGTTCAAAGATTGAGGATGGTTTTACTGGGGTAGTTACAAGGGTGTATAAACTGAATGATGATGTGGGGAAAGTAGAAATAGGGTAAGGGTTCTCGTTTATGAGTTGTAATGGGAATAGACGGGTCATATTCCGGAATATTTAATGCACTGACATTCGGGGGACATTTTATTGCATTGAGATTTCCTAGTGAGAGATATGGTTGTCTTAAATGTTGTGAGGTGTTATGGAGTTTTCTACTTTTATGTTATACAATGCATTGGTGGATATTCCTTTGAAGGGCAGCCTGTACACATTGATCAAACAATCGATTGTTGCCTACGTTTCTTATATGACCATAGGTCACAACAATAGTAGAAATAACCCTCTAATTGGAAGCACACCTAGAGGAAATAAAGCTCCCCCAACCTGAAATCATAGACAACGGGTCACGACAGAGATTCAAACTGGACATAGACTTCCAAATCCATTTCAATTTGTGTGTGGGGCATTGGGGGGTTAGAGTTCTACGTGGGGGGGCTTCTGACTTCTATTATATTATTGTCCATGTTCTCTATTTTTTTTTTTTTTTTTTTTGTTAATGCTGATGGTTATACTGATTGGATACGCTTAATAGCAAACTTCACATTGAATCTCTTCATTCCTGGCAGGTTCATTTATACCCCATAACTTTTGAAGAATTTTTTATGAAGAAATTATGCAATTTTCTCAAAAATTGCTGATGAATTTGACTTTAATACCATCTTTTCTTGCTTGAATTGCAATATGAAAGTTGTGGTATGTTTGTGATGGAGATTATGGAGCCTATCTTGCAATTGTATATGGTACTTGATCGAATACTACCTTTCCCAATTTCTCTTCCTTTCTGCAATAATTTGAAATTACATGTAATTTGCTTTGTATAGGATGGTGCAACCCTCCAATTCAGTGCAGATGACATTCAAATCTCTTTGGCTGAAGTCAAACTTGCCTGGATAGTGCATATTGTTGCTGCCATTCTTAAGACTTTACTACTGGATTCTTCTTCTGTTGCTATCAATATTCTTACTACTGTCATTGAGCCAATTTGTTAATCTCTGGATTATTGTTGAATGCCATTTCTATGTTTTGATGTTTGCAACAAAAGTTGACCTTGTTTCTATTACATCACACATGTATCTTGTTACAAAATTATCTCTATGACATGGGTGTGGATATCCATATGAGTTTCTACAGAACCATTCCCATTCAAATCAATTTTGTGGGGTGTCCTGAGCATAAAGGAAATGACATAGAGTAATGTGTTCACCATGTGTCTTTTTACTCCTTCCCCAAAGACGTGCAGCAAAGAATATAAATCGAAAATCTTGCTAGTTTCAGGACAGTTCCAATGGCTTCGGTGATCTTCAATTCCATTTTAATCGCTGATCTTTTAAATCTTGCTAGAATGACACTTGGGAGTCTGTTTTGTGCGTCATGACTTCAAAAAGAGAATGCATTATGAATCAAATATGTATGGCTGAAATACCAGCCAACATCTTGGAATATTATAAAATAGGATTGGCCTCGGTACAATTATTGCAGAAATTTTGTATGTTTTTAAAAAACAAAATTATTAATGATGTCCCTCCTACCAAAGGTGCTAATAATTTCTGTTTATTTATAGAATTTTTTTGATGATCACATTCAAGCTATTGGAATAATAGTTAATAATTAATCTCACCATTTCATTTCCTATTAGCTTATGTTGTTAGGACAAGTGCTAATTTATCATGGTATCTGCCTCCACTCTACCTCATTTAAAAATAATAAAAAAAAGTATAAAATTCCACACACACTCGCATGGGAGATTGTTAGAATAATAGTTAAATGATTAAATTCACAATTACCTAGCAATTTATGCTTTTGGGATGAGTTGTAATTTATCACATAATATCTTGGGAGACAAGTGAAGAGCTGACCATAATTTTACATCTTTGCTTTTTTTTCCTCCCACTTTTTTGTTTAATTTATTTTTATGTTTTGCCAAGAGCCTTGAAACTTATTTAGTTGGAACCTTTCTGGTGTTTTCAAAGGAGACATCTAGGGTTTAAGTTCACCCTCCTTTATTGTAACTATCGTATTTATTGTTTTGTGTTGAGGCTTTTTGGAAAGTATAATTCATTTTCTATTTCATTGAAGACCAAATTGAGACTTTGATTACCAAAAATTCCTGGGATTGGTTAATAAATTAAGGGATTGATAGCTTAAGACAATCGTGGGATTGAAGCAATCAAAATGCAATTCAAATTCAAATTATCATTGGCTTTTGTATGTAATATTCCTTATAAATATGGATTCCATTATAATGAATTCTTTAAGAAAATTGAATGAGAAATGAAGCCCTTTAGGCCTCTTGTCCCATGGATGTTGGCCACAACCCCAAACCACATAAACTCATGTTTTCTCTCTTCTCGTTTCTCTTTTCTGTCACATTATCACAAATTTTTACATGATATCAAACCATGTCAATTGGGCCTTGCTTGAATCTCTTCATTCACATAATATTCTTGTCATTGATGGTTTCCATATTCTAATACGATCACCTTGTCAATCATCCTTTATTATCTACCTCCTTTTGCTTCCCATTTTCAATTGAAAATATTACCTCTTAATTTTGTATATTGGTAATTTTATTTTTACCTGCAATTCTGGTGAGAAAGTGATACAGAGTGGTACTAGCACCCTCTATTGGTCTGATGTTCATGATCATCCCTTGCATTCTTCCAACTTAAGTGAATTTGAAATTCAAACCTGTACCTTTTTTCCTCTTTCTTTCTTTTTGATTGAGTTCAACCCTCTTCATGTTCCTTGAGGCTTTTTTACAGCAACCATATGCTCGTCTATCTGAACTTCATTGGAATCCATGATTACGTACTCAGAGGTGACAGATCACATCTTCTATTAACTGTTCATTTGAATTCATTTAGTTTAACTTATGGCATGATTTATTTGTATTTGCAGTTTAAAGTGGTTATTCACCGTACCTTGAGTGTTTTCTTGGAAATGACATCTTGGTTAGTTTTATTACTTCAAATTCAGTTTGGAAACTTTTCATTTTTTATTATATTAATTTTCTTGAGATCGAGCTTTGGTGTGATGGCAAATGCCTTTTGCCAAATGTGATATTTCGCCAGTTCAAGTATGGGAATCAACCTCTGAAATAAATTGGAGATAAGTTTGCCTATCATGATGTCTCCCAAACCCTGCATCAGTGGGAGATTAGTGCATTAGATGCGACCTTTTTATTATATCAATTCTTTCTGCTGTGTATTTACATCAACATGCAATTTTGTGAAGATATATGTTGGGAAAGCTGCTTTCTAAAGTTGGATATCATTAAATCCATTATTTCATGAAAACATCACTCTAAGATATACATATATATATATATATATATTTTCCTTTTATTTTGGCTTTGTTCTCATATATATTTAAATTTACACACAGCTGTAAGCTACTATTGGCCAATAATTTGGTAATATGTTTGTTAGTTTTCCATTTTCAGAAAGAGCACTTCCATTTCTTAGATGATTACCAAAGTTCTCATTGTTGAACAACCTTTTATTTCACTATTGCTGTCGAGGACAGCCTTTTGATGTTCAAATCTTCAATGGATCCTCTTCCACTGGTACGCAATTTTGTTTAGTCACCCAGTTGAGAGTTTTAAGAATGCTCAACTAAAGTATTCCTGCATTATCGCTAGATGTCACATTAACAAGAAGTTTTTCTCACGTTAGGTGAGTTTTTCTTCTCTCTAGGGAGAGACTTTTCTTCTCACATTCTAGGTGAGGACTAGTTAAATCAGAGTATTAGTCTGCAATTTCTTTTACAGTTTCAGTGGGATCTATTTAGAGTTTTCTTATTTCACATGATGGATTCGGATTTTATAGACAAGTTGCAAAGTATAACTTTGACAGAGGATGAGGAAGAAGTTATTAAGGTTGGGGTTTCACAGAGGGAAAGGATACTAGAAGAATGTTCCCTCAGTTTGTTGGGGAGGTTTCTCACAACGCGAGCTTTCAACCAACGTGCTGCCAAGGGCCTGCTACGGTCTGTGTGGAGGATGGGTTTGGATTTACGCATTGTTAATGTGGGGGATGATCTTTTTCAATTCAAGTTTACAATGGAGAGTCAGTTGAAATGGGTGCTAGCAAATGGTCCATGGAGTTTTGAGGACCACCCTCTGGCGTTACGAAGATGGGAGCGAGGCATGACAGCAATTTCGGTTAGATTCTCTTCAATGCCGATGTGGGTTCAGGTATGGGGTTTGCCTTTTGATTTGCTATTGGAAGAGGTGGGCAGGGATATTGGCAGTGGCTTGGGAGAAGTATTGGAAGTTGATTTGAAGGCATTTGCGTCTGACCAAGCTCGCTTTATCAGAGTAAGGGTGGACTTGCCGTTGGATAAACCATTACGCCGAGGAGGAGTTATTGCCAGTCCTGAAGGAGACAAGGTTTGTATTGGTTTCAAGTATGAATGTTTAGTTGGGCTTTGCTATCAATGTGGTCGGATTGGTCATCTGGTAAAGGAATGCTCTGCTTCAAGAGACCGAAAACAGGGGTGTCTTCCTTACGGGGAATGGTTGAAGGCGGGATATCGTAGAAATAATGGGAATGCAAACAAAGCAAGCAGTAGCCCGCGACCGCAGAACGATGATGCTCAAACCGATCAGGGTGATCGAGTTTCTTCACAATGGCGAAACGTTGATGCTCAAACCGATCAGGGTGTTCCAACAATTGGAGGTGGAAGTGGATGGAGGTCTTCAATGCAGCTGGGCAGTTTACCTGAAGGTGGCATCGTCGACGGTGTTTCGTCAGATGGTGGTGTTCAGATGAATTCAATCTTGAGTGTTCAGAATAACGATCCTGTTTTTGAGGAGTTGATTTCGGAGAGTGATCGTGCCATCCAAACTGATTCAGATTTTTCAAATTCAAAAGAGACTCCAACCGTCTGCGTGCCAGCTTCTAGCATGATTTCCTCTGATTTGATTGAGGTGGTAGTCATGGATGAGGATACTATCACCCTCAATCATGGCTTAATGGAGAAAGAAGTTGAGTGTATATCTCCACCGGGTTTTGAGGGATTAGAAGTAGGTTCTAAGGTTGGATGTGGTAACGTGCATGGAAATAAGAACACTAGTAAGGGCCGGCCCAAAAGAAGTGGTAATCAAGAAAAAAGTGGGAGTCAATCTTTGCACAACCCAAAACAAGTTAAGGCAGTGGAGGAGTCTTTTGTTGGAAGCCCGAAAACAATGAAGAATTGGAAGAGGCTTACCACAAAATCTCAGATGCTTAATAAGTCTTCGACTGTTGACGTGGAACCTGGGCACAAAAGGAAGCAAACAGAAAATTTGAAAAGGGAGGGTAAGGATGTTAAGGGAGAAAAGAAACATAAAATTGTGGAGAATGAGCAAGGTGTTGTGTCAACCATGGGTTTGTTGGAGGTTGCAGAGCAACCTTGCTGGACATGAAGATACTTCTAAACAAAAAAAAAACAAAAAAAACAAAAACAAAAAAAAAAAACAAAAAAAAAAACACAAAAAAAAAACTCTTCATTTTGATGTCCATCTATATCAGAAAGGTGTCGTTCAGCAACTTTTTCAGGTTTTTGGAC
Organism: Lithocarpus polystachyus; assembly: GCA_033629205.1. NCBI lineage: Eukaryota > Viridiplantae > Streptophyta > Magnoliopsida > Fagales > Fagaceae > Lithocarpus > Lithocarpus polystachyus. The sequence goes on along the minus strand of JAWTZU010000019.1, from coordinate 139,050 downwards.
ATATAAGAGAAGATTCGCTTTTCTTCCAGTAGTTGGATTTTAAAAAAAAAAAATTTTTGTTGTTTCTTTTATTTTCTTTTCTTTCTTTGTTGACTATGTAATAGTGCTACTCTAGCGTATGCTAGTGATGCAAAAGAGAAATTGGGGGTCATTTGTCCCTCTTTCTCTTCTCCATTGTATTTCTTGTTTCTTACTTAATAAAATCTATCGTTTCTCTCAAAAAAAAAAAAAAGTATTCCTGCATTTTTTTTTTTTTAAATATTTTGACATTGAAAAAATGGTTGGATGTTGACGTACTCTTTTTATTCCTTTGCTTTTTACTTGGATCTTGTAATTTAATAACTGGCTTAGGGTTAAAAACTAAATATCCGTACTACTATTATTTATATACATTAGGCATTAAATACAATATGATTAAATTGCCCACATAACTTTAATGTTTTGTCATTTTATTCAGTAGTGACATCATTTGATGAAAGTTAGATGACATTGGAATGGTACAGGTACATTTAACTTTTTTTAAAGGCAAATGATCTTGATATAACTCATTACCCTTTTATGGTTTTTCAATTTTGGTACTTTTTAGTTAAAGCTATTGTTGCCTTGTGGTGTACTGTTTCCAATTTCTTGGAGCACAGTTATTAAGGATCCCTTGACACTTCAAAATTTTTTTGATTATTATGAAATCACTTAAAGCCATTTTTCGAAAAAGGTTTGTATTTATTCTATCCCTTTTGCATGATAACCTTTTTCTTAATAATTATTTTAAAGCTGTCCTAGAGAGATAAGTTTTAAAACAATTGGCAAACTGTAGACACAAACTTGTCTAGATATAGATTTTGAGATCTATAGGGTGTATTAGACAATGCTCAAGGTGTTACAAGTCAAAATACAAGAAAAAAGAAGCTGCCAAACAAAGTAGCTAATAGTTACATAAGTCAAAGCTGTAATTAAAGAGGATCCATGACAGATATGAGAAATCAAAATAAGGGGCTATTGGCTGCCCTAACAGGTCAGAAAGGTTGGCTGGCTATTTGGCTTGTAAAAGGTGGCTGGTTGTCAGTCCTAATGGTAGAGGGGGGGTTGGTTGGCAAACTTGTTTCTCTAGTTTCTCTGTAATTCTAGCTTTAATTCTTAATTTTAATGCAATTCTAGTTCAAATTCTCAATCAATTGATCTTGATTCCCATCAATATGTAGTGGATATATGTCTCCAAAGTATGGAAGGCGTGGACAATTATCATTGAAGTCTAATGTCTTTAGTTTTGGCGTACAAATTCTAGAGATAATAAGTAGACAGAGGAATAGTTGCTTCCAAAATGGAGCGAGTATTGAGGACCACCTACACTATGTAAATATAACTTCTTTTTTCCTCTAATGTTGCATACACCAAGTATCAAATCTCATCAGATGTGTTAGCTAATTATATATTTTGAAAGAATGCTACTCTCTCTCTCTCTCTCTCTGGGCTCTGGGGGGGGGGGGGGGGGGTGGTTGGTATTTGATTAAATAGCCTTAAAAGTCAAAAGGAGGCAAATGTCAACCAAATACCCTTTAGCTTTATGATGTGGACTACGCTATCTTTTGAGATTATTTTTGGGTATATGTCTCTTGTGCCTACTAGTATGACACTGAACATAATATCTATGTAGCTTGTATAATCAGTTGATCAACATGAAGAATGTGTAGTTTAAAGAAAGGAAAGAACTATCTCATATTGAATAGCCCTTTTTCTGTTTAAAACACAACAATATAGTGTTCTCTCAAATATTGAGTTTGTTAGCTTAATTAAATTATTTTGTAGGCATGGACAAATTGGAAGCAAAGTACAGCTTCAAATCTTGTTGATCCCAAATTGAAGGCAGATTCAACTACTAAAATAATGAGATGCATTCACACAAGATTACTGTGTGTTCAAAGAAATGTAGCTGATAGACCAACTATGGCCTCAGTTATTCGTATGCTTAATAGCTTCTCTATTACTCTACCAATTCCTTCGGAACCTGCATTTTTTATACACAACAATATTGAATCAAACCTTTCCTCACAATGGGAGCATTATTTAAAGGTGATATAATCAGATCAATCTAAAAGCAACTCTGTCCAAGGCTCGATAAATGGGGCTTAGTATTGAGCTATCTCTTTGCTAGTGTGTGATGAATTTGAAATGTTATTCTACTAATTTTTCTATTTCGTTTTTTGAAGCTTTTTTTAATTATTTGAGAAAAAAAATATATGTTACTAATGATGAAACAGTTTTACCTTAGCAATCTTTCCTAAACTTGAACCATTTAGCTGGAAAATAAAAAAGCGGAAAAAGAATTTACCTCAATAAGACTCATTATTTAACCTGATTGATCCATAACTTCAGCATGATATGGCTAATACTTAGTAGTTAAATTGCTCTAAACTAATATTGTGCATTTAAGAATTGGATATATCATTGCTTTGTGCTTATGCTTAAGGTTTGGATTTTTTACATTGTTATACTATGTAAGATTGGGAAAGGGGCATGGATTGGATCAGAAACTCCTATGTACTAGACCCATTAAGATATGGACACATAGCAAGTATTTAATACATTTCTGCATTCCAGTAGATAGGTCTAGCATATGGAAACACTAGACCTAAGTCGATTCCTTGACAAGATCATCACACTGCTTGATTCTCATTCCTCATATGGTTTGCATCCCAAGAAAACTCTTAATGCAAAAACCTAGGTCTCAAAATAGTGCCAAATCACTCCAGCACATTACGAACAGGCTTAATAGCCCAATCACCAATGCTAAAAAATTTGACATCCTGCTACAGTGCACTCTCATTTTTGAAAGCGCACTATAGCAAGATGTTATAATTTTTTTTTTCTGCACAGAGAGAGAGAGAGAGAATAAAAAAAAAAATAAAGAATATTTAAATGAAATAGTAAAAAAAAAAAAAAAGAAGTTTTGATATTAGGAGGTATTATAAAATGATGTGTTAAATGTTATAAAATTAAGTTTTTAGATGCTAAATACTATAAAGTTAGGTTTTAGCAACACAAACCGCAAAAGATTTCAATCAATGATGTTAAACCTTAAAATTTTAACATCCAAGAAACTTAATTTTTTATTCTTTTCTCTCTCTTATTTTATTAAATAATATTTGTTTCTCTTTTTTCTTAAATTTCTTTAATCACCGCACATTCTTGATACGATGGTCACTTTACAAATATAAGTGTTTGAAGAGTGTGGGATGTGGGTTGTAGGGGACAAGGGCCGAAGTTCAAGTTTCCAAGAGAGAATTTTCACACACATGTACACTTAAAATTGATTAGAGTTAAATTTCTATCTTGAATAAAAAAAATAAAAAAATCTCTATTTCCTATCTTCTTCTCCGTTCACCACACCAAACTAAAACAAAATACTTCAGAAACTGGAAAGCCAAAACCCCACCATATTATACAAACTAAAATCTCAAACCATTTATAAAAGGTTATATCTCACCATTGACGACTTTATTGTGTGCTTACCCACGAAAATTTTCAGACTTTGATTGTCATACTTCACATCTTCCTCTCCACTGAAATTTGTCATCGTTAGATCTGCATGCGTCCTCTGGCTGCAACTCTCTCAAAAAAATATATGGTGGTGCTAAATGGTTTTGGGTCGTGGTTTGCTGTGCTGTGGCGGTGGTAGTTGATTTTGGGTCATGGGTTTGTGTGATGTGGTGGTGGTAGATTTTGGGGCACGGTGGTAATGGTGGGCAATTGTGGTTTTTTTTTTTTTGGTGGGGCCTTGTGATTGTGACGGTGGTTGTTGTGGCTGGTGGTGTTGGTTTATTGTAATGGGTTTTGTGGTAGGTTGTTGACGATGGAGGTGGTTGTTGTTTTGGTTGTGGTGGTTTTTTTTTTTTTTTTTTGGCGGTGGGTTGTGATTCCCATAGTGGTGGTGGTGAAAGTGGCTGGTGGTTGTTGGGGGTGGCGGTGGCTGGTTGCTATGAATTTTTTGTTAGGAAGTTTTATTTTATTTTGATAAGATGTTTATATTATTTTAATGAAAATAAAGTAAAAATAGAAGTTTTGAGGTACTTCATAAAAGGAGTTGTTGAAATAGATAAAAGTGAATTTTTGGAACGTTAAAGTTAAATTTTTTAAAAACTTTGACTAGAATGCTCAAAAATCTTATCGAGAGGGACGTGTCTCATTAATTTATATTGACTTCAGGAAATGTGTCTTTTTCTTGATGATAGCTATAGGCATAAATGGTTGACCAAATTCTACAACCAATCGCGGTGAGAGAGAGAGAGAGAGAGAGAGAGAGAGATATATATATAGATATATATATATATATATATATATTTTTTTTTTTTTTCTCGCGTAACCTTGAACTGACAAGACAAAATTTAAGTAACAAATGGTTGAATGTTTCAAATCAACATTAGAATTTTCAACATCGTATATGGACTTTCTATTCGTCAAAGTTAGCAGTAATACGATTGCTTCAAAAAAAAGTTAGCTGTAATACAATACAAAGTTCAACCTCTCCATAAAAGCCTATATAACATGTTTCTTCACCTAAATGTTTGCCATAGTTTTAGGAAAACATGGCAAAGGTTTGTTCCAAACTTCTCTTCCTATCTGCCATTTGCATATTCATTGCTCAAGCCTTTGCCCAGCCAAACTTCCTATACCATTTTTGTTTAAACAATGGTAACTACACAAGCAACAGTACTTACAAAGCAAACCTCAATCAACTCCTCTCCTCCGTCTCTTCCAACACTGAAATTGACTATGGGTTCTACAATTCTTCTTATGGCCAAAACCCGGACAAAGTATATGCAATTGGACTTTGTAGAGGAGATGTTAAGCCGGATGTTTGCCGTAGTTGCCTCAACAACGCTACAAATCTTCTCCCACTGCTTTGTCCTAATCAGAAGGAAGCAATAGGATGGTATGACTATTGCATGTTACGCTACACATTCCGCGACATATTTGGGATCATGGAAGATAGTCCTGTTTTCTATCTGTGGAACACTAATAACGTATCCGCTAATGTGAATCAGTTCAATCAGGACCTGAGGACCTTGTTGGATAGCCAAAGAGGTCAAGCTGCAAAAGGTGGTTCTCTTCGTAAGTTTGCAGCGGGAAATGCAACAGCACCAAACTTCCAAACACTATATTCACTTGTGCAATGCACACCTGATTTGTCTGAGCAAGATTGCAGTGATTGCTTGGTTGGGGCTATGGGAGATATACCACAGTGTTGTGATGGGAAGCAAGGTGGGAGAGTTGTCAGACCCAGCTGTAATTTAAGGTATGAGGTCTCTCTCTTCTATGACCCCACAGCTATAACTGTACCATCGCCTCCGCTAGTGCCACCCGTATCTTCATCTCCACCATCAACAAATTCCCCTGCTGCAAAAGGTACATATTGCATTAATCTTATATGGATAGCTGTGACCAATATGCTGATAGAATTATGGTTAAATAATTAAATTCATCATTTTCAAACATCTTTAATTTTGGGTTTGAGATAATTTGTGATTATCATGATATCAGAATAGGAAGTCTTCAGTTTGAATTTTATATTTACTCTACTTCCAATTTAAATAGTTAAAAGTTCGTGTGGGGTATATGTTTTAATTTTTCACTGACCAGGTTCTAAGAGACGTTTATGTTCTGTTCATTTTTTAGATATCCATAAATCATGGTTTAAAATTTTATTTTCTTTTTGTTTTTTTATTTCTTGATTTTATGAACTACTTCTAATTACCACGAATACAATAGAACAATGAAATCAAACATTTTTCTGTCTTTTGCAGGAAAGAAGAGTAACAAATCTCTAACTGTCATCATTATAGTTGTGCCCATTGTTGCTTTCCTGGTACTCATAATCTCCATCTGCATCTACTTAAGAGTAAGGAAACCAAGGGAGCAACCAGAGAGTAAGTAAAATGATTGGTTTATTGTTATTTGTTGTCGAAAAAGTTTGGATTTTGAATTTTTACAAAGGAAATAACAGTCAGAAAATATGATTGTGGAAAGATGTACGTGTTTGAATTAGCTTTTTGTTGAAGACTTTTATATCTTGAAAATTGACAAAATTACATTTTTATAGAAAAAAAAGTTATATATATAATTTTTTTAAAAAAAGATAAATTAATAAGTTAAAACAAAAATGAATTGGAGAATATTTTCTGTCAATCGATACTAAGGTGCCACCAAGTAACAATAAATATTCTAATTAAATAAAAAAATTTAACATTAAATTATTGTGCTCTGTCAAATATTATAATGCTTCCACTTATACAGATAGAAAATTATTATAATAATGGATCTTGACAATATCAATAAAAAATGATAATAATTTCAATAATTAGTTGTGGCAGGAGAGGTCATTGCTATTGTATATATTCAGATTTCTACTAAAACAAACAGAAAATTATTATAATAATGAACATTACCTTTATAAATAACTAGTTGTGGTTTATCAAAAAATAAATAAAAGTTGTGAAGATGTCATCGAAGTTGAATGCAAGATTACTAAAAAAAAGAAGTTGAACGCACGTATTTTAATTCGTGACGCTCTTCTTCTTTAAATAATGCACTAAAGAATTGGGATACGTGTTGATTTTTCTTCTTCTTCTTCGTCTTCAGGCAGCGAAGCTGTGGACGAGATTACAACTGCGGAAGCCTTGCAATTTAACTTTGGTATCATTCGAGTTGCAACAGATGACTTCTCTGACGCAAATAAACTTGGTCAAGGTGGATTTGGTGCTGTTTACAAGGTAACCTCACCAACTGACCTTATCTTTAATTTTGAGGGAGTAAAATTAATGAAGCTAACGACAATTTTTATCACTTTTTTCATACTTGTTTATATGATATATGTTGTGAATTATTTTATTATAAAAGTTATGTCAATGGTAGTCTTATATGAAAATGATGCTGTACTAAGTACAACTTATCATATCAACAAGTTGTGAAAAAAGTTATATAATTTATGTGAAATAACATATACAAAAAGTATAATTGATGGAGGGTTAAATGTGTTTTATTCTAATATATTCTTCAGGGTAAGCTTTCCAATGGACAAATTATTGCTGTTAAAAGGCTATCTAGAGATTCTGGCCAAGGAGATCAAGAATTTAAGAATGAAGTTTTGTTAGTGGCTAACCTTCAACATCGGAATTTAGTTAGGCTCCTAGGATTTTGTTTGGAAAGAACTGAAAGGCTTCTAATTTATGAGTTTGTGCCCAATACAAGCCTTGATCGCTTCATTTTTGGTATGATTGCACTTCTACTTACATTTCACATCATATCCATTGTATTTATTTTGGATGGCATGTTTTGCAAGGCTAGATTTTGCCACATTTTAGCCTGTTTAACATAATCATATCTTTTGCTAAATATGCAGATCCAATAAAAAGTGTGTATCTAAATTGGGAAAAGCGCTATAAAATCATAGAAGGCATTGCTCGTGGACTTCTTTATCTTCATGAAGATTCTCGACTTCGTATTATTCATCGTGATCTCAAAACTAGTAACATTTTATTAGATTCAAATATGAACCCGAAAATTGCAGATTTTGGCCTAGCTAAATTGTTTGCACTTGATCAAAGTGAAGACAATACAAATAGAATTGTGGGGACCCAGTAAGTATGTTTGTATGGTAAAGCTAATGTTTACTTTGTACCCTAGAAACAACTTGAAAGTCCTAACAATCATTCTTAAAATTAATTATGGATTGTGCAGTGGATATATGGCTCCCGAGTATGCAATGTATGGACAATTCTCAGTGAAATCTGATATCTTTAGTTTTGGCGTGCTGGTTTTAGAGATAATATCTGGGAAAAAGAATAGTTGCTTTCGACATGGAGAAAATATAGAGGACCTTCTAAGCTATGTAAGTATAATTATATTGGGGCCTAAAAAACTCTCTTAAGTCTGTAGGGATTGGTGAGTTTTGCAGGTTTGAATCATGTGTGAGTTAATGATATATATGCAAGCCAAAGAAAATAGTATGATTATCTCTAGCAACATGTTGCCTTTTAAATTCTCTATTTTCCATTTTTGATGGATGAGTAAGTATCTTCATGAAAAAATTATCTTATGAGACCTCTCTCATAGTATTTGAGGTGTATATATGTGTGGATTTTATATGATATGAGAGGAAAGTTTCATACGACTATCTCATGAGAGACCATCTCTAAGGAAAGAGAGGTGAGGAATTTTGAACCAATTCTTTTAACATAGTATACTATTAATATCCCCTGAGGTTCTCTATGTACATATCACATGCCCCTATTTAAATGATACTAATAATGCACATCAAATTGACAAAATGAGTCCAAAATTGGTTTAGTCTTTTGGTACTGTACTAGATATTTAGGATATAATCTTGCTAGTCTGAATGATGGATTGTTTAAGGAGAAAAAGCAACTTGAATTTCCACTACATACAACGAAACACAAGGTACCACCTTGTTAAACTCTAATAACATATCTATTATTTTTAATTATCTTGCAGGCATGGAAAAATTGGAGAGAGGGAAAACCTTTAAATCTTGTAGATTCCACATTGAAGGCCGGTTCAACGAATGAAATAATGAGATGTATCCATATTGGATTATTGTGTGTTCAAGAAAATGTAGCTGATAGACCAACCATGTCCTCAGTTGTTCTTATGCTTAATAGCTACTCTCTCACTCTGCCAATACCTTTACAGCCTGCATTTTTCATGCATAGTAATATTGAATCAGACACATCCTCACAATGGGAGTATGATCCAAAGAGGACAGATTCCGATCAATCAAAAGGCAGCTTGGTCTAAGTCTCAATATATAAATTAGTCTTCAACCTACTACGCTATCTCCTTGCTTATTGTTTAATGAATTTGAAATGTACTACCATTTTATATGTTTCTTTTTATTATTTAAGAATACATAATACATGGTTTATTTATGATTCATTAACAACTTAGCATTCTTTTCAAAATCTGAACCATTTAGTGACCAAAAAAAAAAACTTTTCTCAATCAGACTGATGGCTATCCATGACTTCAGCATATGACACTACTTTTTTTTTTTTTTTTGATGGGTTCAGTTGACTCCATTGATATCTAGTTGTTGAGTACTTTAAATTATTATTGAATATATAAATATTGGCTAATCCAGTGCTATATGCGTTTTGAATGGAAGAACACTGCAGCTGTATATAGTTGACTACCATTTTCAAAGTTTGCTGAAAAGTCTCATCTCTTCCGTGTTAATTCATTCAGAATATGCGTCCATGGTAGCGAAGTCACTTCATTTTCTCTGGCTTGTTCCCATCCACTTTTGTTTCAAACAGCCTTTTTTTTTTTTTTTTTTTTTTAATGGGATTTCAATCAGCCATTTATTTATTTTATTTTGGAGAGTATATTACGTTTCAAACCACTCTTTTTTTTTTTTTTTTTTGAGAAACGACTCAAAAACTTATATATGACAAACGGTAGAGTTCTAGTAAAAAATGGGCCACCTTAAACAAGTTAAAAATTAGTCCAACAGTATTCGTTTCATATGAAAAAAGAAAAAACATGTATTTGCAGATTTGCCACTTAGTGACATATTTATATCATAAACATACTAGTGAGTTTCAATTAGCTTAATCAGTAAAATCTCTGATGGTTGAATAAGAGATTTGAGGTTCAATCTCCAGCCTACACCAAAACTTGAATAGCATCTTGGTCTGATAATAAAGAGCTATCATGAAAAGCAGACGCCATAGGTTGAAACTATCTCCCAAGAAAAATTAATAAACATACTAATATTAGTATTATGTAGTGATCATAAACCTGTTTTTCCCAATGAAGTCGATTGTAGCCTCAGATACTCCCAGATTTGTGTCTCTCATTTGTATTTTTACTTGCTATTACATATATATAGCTGCAATAAGTGATGACATAACTCTTTAAATGTCATTGCTCTGTTATCAAAAGCGGACGTCATAGGTTGAAACTATCTCCCAAGAAAAATTAATAAACATACTAGTATTAGTATTAATGTAGTGATCATAAACCTGTTTTTCCCAATGAAGTCGATTGTAGCCTCAGATACTCCCAGATTTGTGTCTCTCATTTGTATTTTTACTTGCTATTACATATATATAGCTGCAATAAGTGATGACATAACTCTTTAAATGTCATTGCTCTATCTACCAAATCTGGAATGAAAAAGGCTCTCTTTCTTAACAAATTCCAATATTTGGTTCAAACCCACCATAAAATCTGAGACAAATCAATTAAAAGTATATATTTTAAGTTTACACAGATCAATTTCAAAGTTAACCAATGACAAAGTTTAGGAGTAAGAACATTAACCTTTACTCTTTAGGGGTTTTTTTTAAAAAAATTTATTTTTAAGCGCCTTTTAATGTTCAGCCTTTTTTTAACTTATAACTCTTTAAATGTTTATATATATTATAGTGGTGTGACTGCCTGTGCTGCTAGCACAGAAGGGTTGGTAGTAGCATATAACATATAATTGTGAGTTTTAATTGTGAACAGGCATGAATTTTATTTTAAAAAACTGGTTGGGTTATGGGTCGACTTGTTTTTGCTTTGGGTTAAAAACTTCATATTCGTATTGAGTATTTTCCTTCTAGTTCAGGTCAAGTTATTAGGTTGGGTCCAATTTTGTTACGTCTACAAAAATTACTTCACTAGTGTAATAAAACACTTGCCTGACCATGCAAGTGCATGTAGCCTTTTGCTGTAAAGGAGTTTCTTTAAAAGTTGGTTAAAATATAATCAATATGTAAAAGTATAAAGTTCTCTCAAAAAAAAAAAAAAAACTTTCAGGTTCTATCATGTAACACATTCTATGAAATTTTTATTTATATAACCTTAAATATAATAAAATGTTAGTATTTATATCAAAGTTATGTAATTGATAGATGCATTTATTTCAGTGTATTAATATGGTACACAAAATTTGTTTAGTTAATTAAAAAGAAATTTAAAAACAAAAACAAAAAATTCTCTCTCTCTCTCTCTCTCTCTCTCTCTCTCTCTCTCTCTCTCTCTCTATACACACACTCGCGCGCGCACACACACACACTAGTCTCATCACACGCGCTTTACGCATGCGATGAGGCTCTTTTTTTTTGGGTTTAATTAGGGGTGGCAATTCGTGTTCGCGTGTCGAGTTCGTGTCATGTCAACTCATGAGTATTCGACAATATGGGTCAACCCTAACTCGACATGTTTATTAGACGGGTTAGGATTCCTCAACCCTAACAAAACTCATTTATTAAACAGGTCAGTCATGTTGACCTGTTTATCAAATTTTATCAAAAAAAAAAAAAAACTAATTTTAGTATTAACCAAATTGATATGAATTATGAAAAACCAACCAAATTAATATTTTTAATATAAAATTCAGAACTAACAAATAATTGCTTTACAAATAATCATTCAAAACTAAAGTATATCTCAATATCACAAATAATCAATTATAATATGTCAAAGGAAATAAACCACAACAACTAATGAGTTTATATACCTAGTGTTTGAAAGGTATATTGGTAAAATGTTATTTAATTAAACGAGTCAGATAGGTCAAATGGGCTCTATGTGATGAACACTAAAAATTTGCATGATGAAAAAGAAACTAGAATGTACCAATTTAGTTGGAGGACTATTACTTGATTGGTTGATAAACTCCATGTTCAGTGTAGATTTATTTTATTGAAGGAAAAAATTATCAAAAGCATCCAAAATCTGACTTAACAATTTATTTTGATACAATATCATAATCATATAACTTTTTGGATGATATTGAAAAACAACCTAGTTTTGGAAAAATATAGTTTTTGTTTCAACAAAATGGTCACTCCTAAGCGGTTTCACAAATAATATGACTATAAGCATGTTGCTGACAACGATGAATCTTTACAGTCATCAATCAAATACAATTAAATGATAGTAATCTTCTCCAAAATTTTCTATCTCTATCAACATTTTTGGATTTGGAACTGACTTCATTAAATCCTTCAGAGATGAAACTACAAATACCTCCAACAATGTAATCATTGAACCATCCAAAACCCCCCATGAACTATGGCTACAACTTTCCTCTTTCTTGTCAATAAACTCAAAGATTATTCTCTAGCAATCCAAAAACCTTTTGTATAAGGAGTAAGGACATTCCCAATTTAAAATGCTTTTAATATCCCACTTAAGCTTTTACTGTCAACCATTGATGTCTTCAGAGATTTGGTTTGGGAAGAGATAAATCAGCATAAAAAAAAGAAGTTGGTGTTTAAGTTAGACCACATTGGACGAATTCAATCCAGCCGAAACCAAACCCTGTGCACTTGCTGCTTTTACTTGCACTTAAGTAATCACTGAAATTAAACTAAAACTATAAAGTAACTTATGACCATAGTTTTAAAAACCAGACCAGACCGACTGGTCCAACTGGGAACTGGGAGCCAGTCCAGTCCAGTTAAAACCCTAAAATCGGTCAAAAACCGAAAAACCGGTCAAAAATCAGGGTTGACCAGAAACTTTTTAAAAAACGGTTTGATGCCAGGTTCGGTTTTTGAAACCATACTTATGATTGAGAGCGCTGTGTCCAACACAACCGCAAGCAAATTCAAACAATATAGAAATATTTATAAAGGGGGATTAATAGACAGGAAAAATATAACAATTGTAATCTCTATCAGGGAAATGAAACTCATTATCAACCTCAAAGCCCAATGAAAATTTAGTTTTATATGTTGCTAGGGACTAACTTTTCAAGTAGTGATTTGAATGTTGGATCTCTTACACAGAATGCACTAAAAAATTAAACATGTGACTCTAGGCTTACTAAACTTAGGAAGGCACTTCCCAAATTCAACTCCCACGATAAATTCCAACATATATTTAGATCCAAACAACATGAAATTATTACTCTAGAGATGATGTTGCTCTACTAGGAATGTGTAGTCTCCATAATGAACTTTAGCAACTAGGTTGTCAATATGAAGGGACTTCAAAATGGTGGCACCATCATTTGTAGATTGCAAATTTTGTCCTGAAAACATAAAACAACGTTCATTACAGAGGCTACATACAAAAATAGTTGTTGCTCGAGAGGATAGGGATGGAGGGAGAACATTATAACTACTTAATGATAATGGGGTGGAAGTTTGAAGTAGTGTGTATTAGAATTTGTAGGAGGATTTTTTTTTTATTAAGTGATAGTTGATGTAATTTATCTTCTCCAATTGTTAACTTTTTATTATTATTATTTTTTTTTTTGGCAATATCGGTGGGTTTTTTTTTTTTTTTTTTTTTTTTTTTTTTGCGTTCAGGCAATATCGGTGGTTAGTTAAGGAATAAGAGAGAATTTTGAACAATTAATTTTTTATTAAAAAAAGATAATGATTAGAAGTTAAAGAGTAAAGCTTGAATTGAAAAAAAGAATTCAAATAGGAGAGCGTGTGTGTGATGGTATTTTAGAAGTGGTGAGTATTAAATTTTAAATTTTGAAGAGGTATGCTAAATTTTAGGAAAATGGGGTAAACGTGGGAATTGATTTTTTTTTTTTTGAAGTTTTGAACTTAGTTATTGAATTTCCTTATATGCTCATTTTTTATTTTTTAAGTGTAGTGATAATATAATATATTAGGAGTATTTTAGTCAATAGAAGTAGTAATAACTAATTTTCTAAATTCTCTTAGTATTTTTTAAAAAAGAAATTAAGAGCAGTTTAAAATTTAAATTGTAGGAGTTTTATGGGGGTTAAATGTGGGAGGGTGGAAATCAGACATGTATATCTGTTTAATTGTTTTTTTTTTTTTTTTTTTACAGAACATGAGGATGTTTTTTTTTTTAAATAAAATAAAATATTAGAAACGTGTGTTATTTAACTTGTTTTTCTAATTTTCTTTTAAAAAAACAAAAAACAAAAAACAAAAACAAAACCTACAATTGTTTAGAATAAGTGGGATAGTGGGAGAGTGTTCCCATTTTATAGGCAATGTTTTTTCAAATTTAGCTAAAATTTAGGAGTTTTTAAATCAGTAATTTTACATGTCTAATCGTACTATTTAAACTTTAAGATCGGTAAATTTGAGGGTATTTTAATCATCAAAATTGAGGATTCTAAACAGGAGAAACCCCTTTAATAGTATATAGAATATATATAATCTCTTATTTAACCATCAGAAACTTTATCAGTTGAACTAACTAGAACCCACATAACTTTTTGTTAATATTACATCATTGAATAGCTTTTTATATTGTAAGACTTGATAGTGAAAAATACCAAAGAATGAGAGCTTTCAATATCACAAGAGTATAGTGGATAAAGTGAAGAATTATATATATTAGGTGTTAGATATATGCTGTTAAATATTAAATTACCGATTGTCTCAAAAACTTAAACTATTGGGATATGATAAATATAAACTATTGGGATGTGGTTAAATGATTAAATTTATCACCTCGCATCTAAATTCTCACGTATTGGGTCTCATCTGGGGAGAGTTAAAAATTTGTAGTTAAATGATTAAATTTATCATATCTCAATAGCTTAAGATTTTGGGACAATTGGTTTTAACATGGTATTAGAGCAGGAGGGAGTTTGATCCCTATCTCCTCCACTCTACCTCCCATTTTATTTCCCACGTGTTAGGTCTCAACTATTAAAAGGTAATTTCGGCCCACACGTGAGAGGAGTGTTAGAAGTATGTGGTTAAATGATTAAATTTACCATATCCCATGAGTTTAAAATTTTGGGACAATCGGTAATTTAACATTAGGAATGTTAAATTTATGTACAGTACCTTAGGTTTCTATCTTAAAATTTAGCTATGTGTCTTTTTTCTCATGGGATGAAAATATATTTTTAATTAACTATATGACTTAATTTTAAGAGGGGAACCTAAGGAACAGTACCTATGTATTATACTTAAGTTTTTCCCTATTTGGAATATTGTGTGATTGTAGATTATCTATTAAGTTAAAGGAAAATTTTAATAAGACTAACTATGTTCTCTTACTCATAGGCATTGTTATTCTATTAAGAAGCAACATATTTATAGGGGTCAACATACAAAAAGTAAATGAACAACACAATTAATTTATTATTTATGGGAAATGATTTACGATGGGAGAACTAGGAAAGAAAACAAATTATAAGTACAACACAACATAGTAGATTCCAATTAGCTCAACTAGTAAAGTCTCTGATAATTGAATAAAAACTCTAGGAGAATATAAAATGATATCTAATATTCTTAAATTAGTTTCTTTGACTAATGAAGCATATTACAATGAGAATTCAGACCTCTCTCTCTCTCTCTCTCTTTTTGAGAATAGGGGAAGAGTCATATTTATACTATAATACTAGTTCCACTTTCCTCTTTATGGGGGATTGTGTGGAGGAGATAAGAAGATATTTGTCCCATAAGTTATCTCCTCCATGTTTTGAGGGAGTAAGTGGGTTAATGGGTGAGGAGCACGTTCAAGCAGGTCATTAAGCAATAAATGCAGCCCTTGTTACGTGGAGTAAGCAGCTTTAGGTGCTATTCTTCCCTCATTCCTTGGTTGACTTTTCCCTTTGGTTCACAAATATCCCTCGTCTCTCTTGTTATTAACGGTATCTTCAGTTGTGGCCCAAGAGATTGTTCTTCTTCAGCAGCACACTAGGGGGAAAAGGGTCCTTTGGTGGACCATGTCCCTTCAAACACAATATATCTGATCTCTGTTCTTTAGTAGCGTTTCACTCTTTCTACTTCCTCTCCCCTAGTCTTACCTTGGGCTAGCCCAACAATCCTTCTCATCTTTTGATCTCAAGTGTTTTTGGGCTTTTAGGTATGTGGTACTCATCCTACTCCCCACAATATTAATAAAATGAGTGTAGTTGAAATGAAAATATTAAAATTGATAAGTAAAAATATATTCAGAAAGTAGGATTTGAAACGAGGATATTCACTTAATGATAGAGATCGCATTTACAAAACATTGCATTATGTGTATAAATTCCAAAAAATTATCAATAAAATACCATCAGGCATTATTTCATTGAAAATATTTGTGCTGTGGAGAATTGAACTTACTCAAAGCAATCCAATTTATTAAATTTGGAAGTTTAGAGGCTGTTTGGTTCACTTGTTTCTATAACTCAATTCTCAGTTTCCATAACTCATAACTCAAAAATAGTGGGACCCATAACGAGAAGTCTGTTTGGGAGCAAATAACTCTGTTTCCATAACTCTGTTTCTATCACTCAATTCTCTGATTTTTGAGTTGTGAGTTATGGAAACTGAAAACACATTTTGGCTGTTTTCAGTTTCCATAACTCATAACTCAATGACATTTTTGTAATTAAACCCACATAGGGGATCCATCCAACCGCAACTTTTGACCAGTCAACCTTTTTTTTTTTTTTTTTTTCCTTTTCTTCTCATCCAGTCCGTCTTCTTCCTCTTTTTTTTCTTTTCTTCCTTTCTTCTAATCTCGTCTTCTCCATGCTTCCTTCTTCTTCTTCTTCTTCTTTTTTTCTTTCTTCTGATCTAGTTCGTCTTCTTCCTTCTTTTTTTTTTTTTTTCCTTTTCTTCTCATCCAGTTGATCTTCTTCCTCCTTTTTTTTTCTTTTCTTCCTTTCTTCTGATCTCGTCTTCTCCGTGCTTCCTTTCTTCTCTAAATATGTCTTTAATTTTATTTTTTTCTCTCCAAACATCTTGTACTTATTGTTGTTTGAGTGATAGTGTTAGCATATTAGAGCCAAACATTGAAGATCAAAGGGGCACGCTTTATAGTGTTTGATCAATGAAATTGATAAAAAAAAAAAATGCAAGTGATATGCAAATCATTGCATTTGGCTAGTCATGATTCATGACTATATGAACAAGAGAAGCCAACTAAGATTTTACCTTTTAAAGTCTATCGTCTCTATAAAAAAAAAAAAAAGAAGCGACATTTAACAGCCACCTCAATAAAGATATGGACAGAAGGGGCTTGCTTCAAAACATTATATAACTCTGGATGTCCAAAGTTTGGTTGGGAGGATGAAAAAGTGGAAGGATAAAAGATAGGGAGTAGATTTTGGGAGAATAGAAAAAAAAATTTTATTTTCTCTCATTTGTGTTTGGTTGGGAGGATGGAAAAGCAGAAGGATTGAAAACTTTTTTGTTTAGTTGAGAAGAAAAGTAAGACAATAGAAAATGTAATTTATATAAATTTAATCATATGCTCTCGTTAAAAAACTTATCTAGTAAAAAAAAAAAAAAAAAAAGAACTCAACCAATCAAAAAAACCAATCATGGCCAGTTAAAAAACAAAATAACGAAATAACCCCAAAAAAAAAAAAAAAACCATGCCTAGCTAAAAAAAAAAAAAAAAGAATTGGAGATAAAAGGAGAAAAAAGGTAGCCGAGCAGTTAGAAACAAAGGCTCAAACACGTCCATTTAGAAATTTAAAAAAATAAAATAGGAAACAGAGGCAGTAGCATATACACAGTGGGCTATGACATGGGCATTTTTGTTGAAAATTTTTTTCACAATTTTCTCTCCTATGTCCACAACATCTTCACTATATTTTTACAACAAATCTTATGTGGTAGGTTGTTCTTGGTTGTTATTGTTAGGGCAAAAAAGCAATCTTAGTATTAGGTTCAAATTTAACCAATAACAACTAACCTCTTGTGATTTGTTGTGAAAATATTGTAAAAATGTTGTGGATATAACATCTCTCTTTTCTCTCCCATCTTCTCCCAAATTTGGGGAGATTGTGTTTTGGTAGACCTGAAAACTCCTAGGTCCCACCAAAATTCCCTTCCCTCTCCCCTCCTCACCAAGAGAAAGTATACTATGTTTCGGTAATATCAACTCAGTATTTGTTTTGATATTTCCTAACCAATAAATGAGTGACACCTGTTTCAAAAAACCACATCAAACCACTCCAATAATTTAATCACAATTTTCTATACTATTGGGAAGATAAATTAATCATTTATTGAAGTAATCTAATATGGTTTTTTGAAACAGATGTCACTCATTTATTGAATAAAAAATACTAAAATAAATGCTTAGTTGGTATTACCGAAATATGATATACTTTTTCCCCCACCAAACACTTCTCCCAACAATTTTCTCTCCTATTTTTTTTTTTTTGTTTTTTTTTTTTCCATCCTCCTTATTTCACCTCCAACTAAACACACACTTAGGGGAAGAATATCAAAATGCTCCAAAACTTTAAATGTCTAATTTGCAATTTAATCAATTTTAGAATTATTACTAAAGTGTCATAAATTAGATATGGGTTATGGAGATTTGAACTCTAGTTCAATTTATCAAATTGAGGTATGATTCCTAAAAACAACCAAATTTTTTTTTTTTTTTTTTTTGTATGGATAATTACACATTTTCGAAATGTAGCATTAAAAGACTAATTTACCCTTTATAGTTTGTGTTTGGAGGGAAGTGTAAATTGGAATTTTTTTAATGTGAATTTTGACAAATCCACCATTGGATTACATTTACTTCTTAAATCCTCCATGCTTGTAAAATTTATAGAAAATAAAAAATCAATAATTATGTTATCAATCAAATGTTTTAATTTCAATTTTTTGTAGCCAAAAGTTATGCATAAAATATAAATTTATGGATTGAATAATAAATAACATCCAATTAGCACAAAATTTGATATGCCTGTTCTGAACATAAAGAATATATAATTTAACGGTTAGATATTTAAAATAGAGGTAATTACACATAACCCACCTATGGTTTAGGCGAAAATCACTTTGCCTATCCGTGGTTCGAAAAGTATCACTTAACCCACTTGTGGTATGTTTTCGTCAATCTGCGTAACCCATCTCAGTCCCAGTAGTTACAGAAACACCTCTTAACCCTAAAACACAACATAATGCGAATCAAAACACCCAAAACTCAAAAACTTTTCTAGAGAGAGATTTGTGGTGAAATCAACTTGTTCTTCATGGTTTGGAGTGTATAGAGGGGGAGAAAACACAAGTTTTGCAACATCAAAGCTAGGGAAAGGTATGTGTGACTGCTGTTGATCTGCATTTGGGTTCTTCATGACATTTTTTACCAAGACCCACCCACGTAGTTAGGGTTTGTAAAATTTTCTCAAAATTGGTGTATGTTAAATGTGCATTTTGCTATTTATATGTAGAATCGCTTAGGATATAGCTAATGCATTGCTATGGTTGTTTATATAATGCATATGCCTGAAAGAATCAAGTTTATTTGTCAGTGATTACACTTGTTTGTGAACTGTGGGTAGTGTGGTCCCTATCAATTTGTTGGGAATCTGATTTTGCATGTGCTATATGTGGTCCTTTGGCCGTGTGTTGTCTCTTTTGGCTTGTTGTCGTTTTCAACATATCAGTATGTAAAAAAACTATTTATTTTAAACAAACTACTTATTTTAATTGCAGATGGTTGACTTCACATTTGACATTGAAATTCATGTTAGGAGATGTTTTGTGGAGGACCCAACCCTTAAATATGTGGGTGGGTTTGTACATACATTGACAGAGATTGACCGTGATAAATTGAGTTTCTTTAAAATTCGAGATTTATGCCATCTAGTTGGTGCTCCTAAAGAACACAGTAAATATAGGTATTTACTTCCTGAAGGTAATGTAAAGGATGATATAAGGGACATAGAAATAGATGCAGATGTGGTGAACATGACTACCCTTCATAAGGCATGGCCAGCCAACAAAATCATAATCTATACTGACATAAATGTAGAGCCACTAGCAGTTGAGCATCCTGATGAAGGGAGAATGGCAAACAATGGTGTAGGTGGTGATGTAGGTGGTGATGGAGGGGTGGATGAAATAGATGTAGAGAGTGATTATGATGAAGTTGTATTGGAGGAAGAAGAAGATGATGAAAATGTTGAGGATGTTGAGGTTGGTGATAGAGTTGAAGAACAGGATGTTGAGGTTGGTGCAAAGGTTGAAGAATAGAATGTTGAAGGAGATGATAATGATGATTGGCTATATGAAAGCCTAGAGGGGGATGACTTTGGTGATGACATATTTGCTGCTCCAAAATCAAGTGATGCTCCCAATACAACCCCAAAATCAAGTAATGCACCCCATGTAGCCCTAGAATTAAGCAATGCACCCCATGTAAACCCTAAGTGGGCTAAGCCAGCTCTTGAGGATGACCTGGTAAGCATGGATGGGTTTGATAATGAGCAGGTAGCTGAGCAACTAGAGTTTAATGCTAAGAGTGACATGAGAAATGTTATACTGAAGAAAGAGATGAAGTTTCCTAATGCAAGGGTGTTCAGAGCTGCTTTGAAGGAGTATGCAATTAAAAAGCCTATTGACATCAAATTCAAGCTTAATGAGAGGACCAAGATATCAGTTCACTGTAAAAATGAGTGTGGTTGGAGAAGTTATGCATCTTAAATAAGTGGAGAGCTAACATTTCATATTAAGACCTTAACTGATGACTGTACTTGCCCCAAGTCTTTTAAAAATAGTCAAGCAACATCAGCTTATGTTGCTAAGAGGTTCATTGAGGATTTTAGTAAAAATCCAAATTGGGAGGTGAGTGGTGTACACAACCATGTGGTGCAAAATTTATCTGTTGACCTAAGTGTAAACCAAGTTTATAGGTCGAAGAGAAAGACAAAGGATTTGATCAATGGAAATGAGCAACTGCAGTATGGTGTCCTTAAGGACTATGCATAAATGAGAAAACACTGTAGACAAGGGGAGTAGGGTTATACTACAGACAGAAATCACTGATAAGACTTCTCAGTCAAAATTTAAGAGAATGTATGTTAAGTTCAACGCTCAGAAGGTAGTATTTTTAGGTGGATGCTGGCTATTTATAGGTTTAGATGGTTGTCACATAAAGCATAGATTTGGAGGGAAACCCTTATCTACCAATGCCAAGGATGCAAATGACAACATTTTTCCAGTAGTCATGGCTGTTGTGGAACAAGAAAACAAGGAGTCTTGGATATGGTTTTTGAAAATTTTTGTTGATGATATAGGGAGGCCAAAGGAGTTTCAGTTGATCTTCATTTCTGATAGGCAAAAGGTATGCAAGTTTTGTTCAGTTACACTTGAACTAACATGTTTTGTTTGTTTGTTTGGTTATTTGCAGGGGCTTATACTTGCAATAGAGACATTATTCCCTACTGTGGAGCATAGATATTGTGTGAAACACATCTACAACAATTTCAAAGTAGATCACAAGGGATTGGAGTTGAAGGATGCACTGTGGAGGTGTGTTACTGCCACAACAGTAAGGGAGTTTGTGAGATGCATACAATACATAAAGAATTTGGATGAAAATGCATATGAGTATCTTGAAAACATTGCACCTGCACAGTAGACAAGGTCACACTTCACTTCTAGAGCCTAACAGATTGTTGGTAAATAACTTGAGTGGGTCTTTTAAATCAATGATATTGAAGTCTAAGAACAAGTTTATGGTTAGACTTATGACTAGGCTTTACACAAAGAGGGAAGGGATACAGAAGTATGCTGGAAAGTTGTGTTCAAGCATACAAGATAAGTTGGAGAAATTGAAGGTTGAAAGCAAGCCAGTTAATGCTACCCTAGCTTGCAGTTTCCTTTATGAGGTAGCTAGTCAATATAAGAGGCATGTAGTTGATCTTGTCAAGAAGACATACAACTGTAGGTATTGGGATTTAAATCGCATTCCATGCAAACATGCCATAACAGCCATTTATACAAACTTTGAGACACCAGAAACCTACACCCACCCATGCTACCAAAAAGAAACTTACATGGAGATATACAAGAAGGTACTTCCTCCCATGCCTAGCTAGTCATAATGGGTTGAGACTGGACAGCCTGTTCCTCTAGCACCTCACATATACAAACCACCAAGTAGGCCACCCAAGCAATGAAAGAGGGCTCCTGACGAGCCTAGAAACCCTTACAAAGCAAGTAGGCTGAACAAAGCTGTAAGGTATAGGAAATGCAAAAAGGAAGGGCATAACTCAAGAGGGTGCAAGGTTGGCATCACTGGGGAGACACCATGGCAAAGGAGACAAAGGCTTGAAAGAGAAAAAGCTGTAAGTAATTGAGATTTAAATGGCAAAAAAAAAAAAAAAAAATTTACAAAGGTATTAATGTACTAAAACTGGGTTTTGTCGCATGCAAAGGGAGGGGTGCCTGCACCTAGTACCAGATCTGGATTTGCACCTCAAGCTGCACCCCAACCACCATCCCAGCAGCCTACCCAAACTTACAACATGAGGTCTGCCACTCAGCCTTCATCCTCACAACAAGAAAATCAAGCTAGGCCATCTCACATGAGAGTAGGATGGTTCTCTTCCTCACAGCCAGAGTTTCACACACCTAGGGAGACCTGGGATACCCTACCAAGTTCTTCATAGGTAACTTAGTTCAGTTACATCTTTCCTAGATGGTTGTAGAGACTGAGATATTTTTTAACAAGTGGATCTGTTTTTTATTTTGTAGCCTTCACCTGCAAATAGGAGCACTGGTGGTGTGAGGACTAGAGAACAACTTGCTACACAAAGGCCACTAAAAATGAATTCAATGGGTGGAAAGAGTAAAGGCAAGAAATGAAGTTAGTGGGTACACATGCCAGCATTGGGAGTAAAGCAAGTGGGAACATGTGGGCCTACAACTAGTGTTTTTTGTGAAGACTATTGTTGGCTTTTTGTAATTATCAATTAGTGTAAAAAACAATCACCTTTTTGTAATTATCATATATATATATATATATATATATATATGTATATGTAGCTGACCTTGGAATGTGCTTTTTTTTTTTTGTAATTTACTAGAAGTTAAGGTATAATACACTCCAGGTTGTTATTATACACTCCAGGTTGTTATTATGGTATGAAATTTTGTGGTATTACATGGAAGTTGTGGTATTATGGTATGGAAGTTGTGGTATTTATTCAATTCAGTTGGTATGGAACATTATTTGTCCATAACAGTTTGTATGGAACATAATTTGTCCAAACCAAATTATATGGAAGTTTTATTATTACTGCTACAAATTGTGTCCAAGTAGATTTTTCCAATACAGAGTGTATGGAAGTTGTTATTGTGAAATGGTTGTTATAGTATGTGCAGGTAACTGTATGGAACATTATTTGTCCAAACCGGATTATATGGAAGTTTATTTATTGCTACTATAGATTGTGTCCAAGTAGATTTTTTCAATACAGAGTGTATGGAAGTTGTTATTGTGGAATGGTTGTTATGGTATGCGCAGGTCATTGATAATTGACCAATACTTCTTTTATTATATGTCCAAAAACTAGTGGCATGGCCAATACTTCTTTCATAGAATGGTTGTTATGATATGCACAAAACAATACTCAATAATTGACCAATTCTTTGTTCATTGACACATCAAAATATTACATCAGTAGGCTAGTGCTATTACAGTGCAAATTCATTAACACCATTGCCATAACTATCTCTACTAACCAATTAACTACTTCAGGACAACAACCTAGGTCTCTTCACTCCAAAAAACTAAATTGAGTCAAAACACAATAACAACATAACAATAACAAAAAAGATCCATGACAAAATGCATGCAAACTTCCACATTCTCTGCTTCTCTTCAACAAACATAACATTTTCCTTAGCTTTTGCACATACAGCTCGAGTCTTTCTCTCCCTCTCCTTGGCCTTGGCTTCCTCTTCAAGAGCCTTTACTGCCATTTGCCTAGCTTCCTCTGCCGTTTCTAGAGCTGTCTTTTCCTTCTCATTGGCAAGTTAGAGAGCACTTTGAGGCCTAGACATCATCTCTAGAGCCAAAGGTGCAGTTTCATTCCCACGAGGACAGGTTGGATTATCAAGCCAAACAAAGAAAGGACGCTTAGGACCAACCTTATAATAGCTACAACCCAATAACCTCCTCCCAAAATTGTACAAACTCAAACTTGTTCTCAAAACACAAGTCTGTTCATTGCACATATGCCCATATGAACCCGAGAAATTACCACTTGATGAAGACATATCAATAAAACACGATTCCTGGGAAGCCTAAATTTAGAGTTTCACATAGTAAGTTGGCACTTGAACAAAATCTAAAACCCTAAATCAAGAATAGACACAAATACCTTGATTTATTTATAAAAAAAATCTATGTTTTTTATTTATTTTATATATATAATTTTTAATTTGAGAATTTAATTTATAAATGGATAAATAAATTTGAAAATCAACATGAGGGTGATTTTATTTTTTAGGTAGTATTTTAGTAGAAATTAGGGTTATATTTTTACCTGATTGTCATTTAGTTTTGTCTCTGCTTAAATACGGAGATGTAAGGATAGTTTAGAACCAAAAAAAAAAAAAAAAAATCAATCCAAACAGAAAAACTCCTTTAAATAATAGTATCTATACTACTATTTAAGGAGCTGCCCTTTTTTGGACAGGATTTTTTTTTTTTGTTCCAAAATACCCCTACAGCCTACCTTTAAGTAGGGGCAAAACTTGGTAAAAATGTTTCTTTAACTCCTACTAAAACATTGCCTACAAAAAAGAATCACTCTTCTGGTGGTTTTCAAATTGTTTTATCCATTTATAAAAAAAAATTAAAATTAAAACAAACACAAGTTTCCTGATAAAAAAAAACACATATGCCGTTATTGCAAAAAAAAAAAAAAAAAAAACAAAAACAAACAAACAAACAAAACTGTACACCCATGTTTTAGTCACACACAACTCCAAACTTCTACCTAGCAATTTTAAATATCCTTATTATCATTAAGCAATTATTAAGCACCATTTAAAAAAAAAAAATTAACCTCACATTTTAGGTATTGGATATAAACAAAAATTAAAACAAATTTTATCCTTATTTTCCTATCTTTATCACTACTTTGGATAACTGTCCTTTTTCTTTTTCTTTTGTCTTTTTTCAGTTTTCAAAATAAAACGTTTGGTTATTTCATAACAATTTGCTTGAAACAATCACAGTCACAAAATAAAAACGTTTGAATAACTACCATTTTTTTTTTTTCAGTTTTCAAAATAAAACCGGTTATCCTTATTACTCCATGGTGTACACTTCCATGTTTGCAATTTTCCTTCTTCAGTAAAATAGTCAATGTTTCCCTTTGTCTTTGAACGTTGCAATTTAAAAGATGGGATGGGTCATGCGATTACATGTAAGAATGCTTTATGCAGTTTTATGGTAGTACTTATATTTACTTCCATTCCTACTACTTTATAAAGTTTTATGCTTGAAAACTATCCAATATTGTTCTATGATCTCATGTTTTGATTCAATGTGGGTTCTTAGGAATGTTTGCTTGATTTGGTAAGTTATAGCTTTGGTTTTCTAATTCAAGGAACGTGTATTGGGGTGTTTATCTTCAAGATTTTCATATCTAAACTTCAAGGATGTTTGGACTTTGGACTTGAATTGTAGTCAACAGCAAAAATGTAAATATCTTTGATCACCTCTATTTAGATGCCTCATGCATATTGGGTTTTCTGTGTTATGTTTGCTTTTTTGAGTTGTCATTCAATATTTGCTTTCCTGTATTAGGTTTATATTTGGTTTCTTTACTTTGTTATCATTATTTTTTCATATCATTATCTTATCTTAAAAAAAAAAAATCATGTTTTCTTATATTTCCTTTATACTATCACGTTTTCTTATACTCCTATTGTTTTGTTCAAATATGATCATCATGAAAGCTAGATCAATTGCTGTTTAGCTTCTCTTGGAGATGATGGAAAAAGCAGTCGAATTTAATTTGTCGAGTGAGATCTAGCCAAAAAGGATATCAACGTAATGGTTATATTTTGATTGAGGTATTTGCTTTTGAATATGGGTACATAAATAAGAAGAAGAATAGTTATCATCAAGTTCAAGATGTTTTACTACTAACCAACGTCTATTCCTCCATGTTTGAGGTGCCAGATGGTTTTCTTATATTCACGTTTTCAAATATGATTCCTATTTGAACTCAAATTAATTTTTTAAAACTCAAATTGATATTTAAAAAAAAAAAAATTAGTTGCACGCTGACTTAGAGTTTAGGAAAAAAAAAAAAAAAGCTTTATTCTTTTATTGTCATTTAGAGTTTGAAAGGAAAAAAAAAAGATTTTAACTCCCACATAAAATACTGTCTATAAAATAGGACCACAATTTTCTTTTTTAATCTTTTCTATTATTTGGTCAATTTGATGAGTGTTTAATATTTTATCTATCTAATGACTCTTTTTCAAAGAGTTGCATTGATATATATATATATATATATATATATTTGTGGTTATTGGGTTTGACTATTTATTTTAGTGTGTGAGTTCTAAGGGGTGCTCTTTCTTCCTCCTATTATTTTTGTCTATTGTTTTTCTTACATTTAAGCCTTACTCTCTAATACTTTGTATTTTTTTTAGGGTGACATATCAACAATTTTGGTAGTCAATCTATCAAGTAGTTGTTAAAATTATATTATAAAATCATGGAGGAAATTACTTCTAAATAATAGGTAAACTTTTAGGAATAAAACTAGCCTCTGAGCACGCGCTTACGCGCGTGCTTAGAGGCTCTTCTATTTTTTTGGGTAAAAGTCAATGCTTTGCATAAATTATAATTTTGGATTAATATATTTTCTAATTACAAAAAAAAAAACCTAAGAGTGTGATGAGTGTTAAGTGTTTGTGGTGAAATAATTTTTTCATCACACTCTTAGATTTTTTTTTTTTGTAATTAGAAAATATATTAATCCAAAATTATAAAGTATGCAAAGTATTAATTTTTATCCAAAAATATAGAAGAGCTTCTAAACACGCGCTAGCAAAATTTTCAGATGTTATCGATATTTTAGTGAGGTCGTGGCCTCCTTTTAACTATTCGAGAAAGGTTTCTGTTAAAAAAATTAAAAACAATGGGTTTCAGCAAAAAAATTAAAAACAATGGGTATAGTAAATCTGGTATGTATCTCACTCACGCCTAACCTGGCTTTTGCCTTGTCAACAGTTTCCAAACAGATTTCTTTCTTTCATTTAATTTACCAACAACAAAAACACAATACTCTCTTGGTAACGACTCATTTCAGAGGCGATAGTCTTCTGCTCTCGGAGCCCCGACTCTTTACACAAGGTACTGACTCCGCGTTTTTTAAAATTCCTTATTCAGTGTTTGGTTCCCGAGAAAGCTAAGGAAACGAAATCGAATATTTTCGCCTTTAAAACGAAACATCGAATCGAGTATTTTCGTTTTCCAAGAAATTGAAAAACCTATTTCAATTTTGCCTGATATATATCAGAAATGAAAAAAGGTTTCTGAAATTTGAAATCCGATTTGCTTTCCCTTTTTTTTTCCTGAGTTTTCTCAGCTGCCAAACACAGTACTTTTTCAAAAATTACACCCATTTGTATAGTAGTTTAGGGTTTATTTTTTTTTTCTCTTTGCTATTAGTTGCTAGTTGTTTCTCTGTGATTGAATTAGGATTGAGATTCAAGACCGTTCATTTGTGAAAAAAAAAATGCATTTTTATTTTGAATGAAAATTGAAAATTTGGAGGAAGTTGAATGATAAAAGGTGATTATATATGTTGAATTTTATAACATGAAAATTTGTGATGATTGGCTTTGAAAAGGTTCTTACACATTACCTTGCAAGCATTGAGATCATAAAATTTCTCTTTTCCATAAAGAATTTTCGGGTGCTGAGATTTCTTTATTAT
This sequence comes from Lithocarpus polystachyus, assembly GCA_033629205.1. NCBI lineage: Eukaryota > Viridiplantae > Streptophyta > Magnoliopsida > Fagales > Fagaceae > Lithocarpus > Lithocarpus polystachyus. The sequence goes on along the minus strand of JAWTZU010000019.1, from coordinate 111,374 downwards.
TGTCATATTTTAATGAGCATTGGGCACTTAAGAGCTAGAAAATAAACTAAGGTATAGATTGATAACAAATTCAGTGTTTTTTTTTTTTTTTGGTTAAGAAAAAGAGGGGTTCGCTAGGTTACGCTAGCCCCCGGACAGGGCGCCAGGTTTTCGGCCTGTGTGAGAGTCACCCCGCATTTGCGAGTACACCCCTCACCAAGGATGCCCACCAACGGACTCCTGCGGTCAGCGGGATTCGAACTTCAGCTGTCTAGGCCACAAGCTGAACCCTTGACCGCTTAGCCAAGCCCCCGTTGGCAAATTCAGTGTTGATAATTGCAGTTTTAGTGCTTTATTATTTTGTTAGTGAGTTGGTATTGCGTAATTGTTTAGCACTTGGTACAGACCAATTAACAAAGACTTTTATTAATAGAATAAAAGGGAAGCTCAAAAAAAAAAAAAAAAGCTTCCTAAAGATTGCAACTGAAGACTTTTATGATCCATAAAATCAACTAAAGAGTTACTAGAACAGTAGAACCTCCCTCTCTTAGTCATTGTACAACATTCAAAAGGAGAACACAAAACAGAAGCCTTAAGTTCAACCATGTTTATCTCGTCCCCTTCGTACTGCTATTTTGTTCCTTCCAAATTACCCACAAAACATAATGACTCATTACTCACCAAATAACGCTATTTTTATTTTTCTGCACAACCCTTTCTATCAAAATAAAACATCAATCACCACCAAGTTGTTACTGAATTTTTTTGGGTTTGCTTTATGTTATTCATGCATAGAGAAGCTGTTCGTATATATAACACTTATCAAAAAAAAAAAAAAAAAAATTGTTACTGAATTTTAATGTCTAACTTACACGTAGATCTTTAATTTTTAACTCATTCTATTCTTTATGTGCTACTTCTTGTAAATTGTATAATAATTTTTTTAAAATCCTTTTTACTATAATTAATAAATTTATTTTTATCACATATGCAATAAGCAATACTACAGTCTTTTTTGAGCAATGCTACAGGTGATGCAACCAAGTACTATCTCTTTTACCGCTAATACCACTAGCATAAATAAGGGTGAGGTTTGGGTTAAGTGTCCCGTTGCATTGGACCTATTAAGATTATAACACGTGTCCACTTTTGAACACATGTCACCATTCTAATAGGTCCAGTGCACTACATGCACTGGACCTAAGCCGCACCCCATAAATAATGCCATTGTTGATTTTATCACAAATTGAATGGTTAAGCCTCATTGCTATCGTCACCACCACAATCACCATGGCGTGTCATACTGATGCTATTGTTGGTGTCATCAACACTGCTGCTACAACCAACTCGATGCTACTTGCACTACCATACCACCACAACTGTTACCAACTCATACTTGTAGAGCACAATCACACATCATTATCATTACTAAACCTAGTTGGCCCCCATGAGAAGAAATGGGTTCAAATTCCCCCGACTTCACTTATTGGAAGCATAGACTAAACCCAACACTACTCATAATTGCCAGCTCTGCAATCCCTACTATTGAAAAGTTGTTGCTACCACCACCATCACTATTTTTCTTTTAATGGAAAAAAAAAAGGAGGAAGGATTATCATACTTCAGAAATTGGTGTTAATTTAATATTTTTTGTACTTATACTTATGAAATGTATACTTCAGTTAAACATTTTAACTACTAAATTCGGAGTTTTTAAATAGCACCTAACTCTATAACTAACATGCAAGGTATATATAGAAATTGGGAGCCGAAAATGCGTGAGGAATGCCTATATATGCACTATTGAAAAGGTGTTGCTACCACCACCATCAATATATTTATTTTAAAAAGAAATAACACAAAAAGAAGGATTATCATACTTTAGAAATTGGACTTATCAAAAATAAAATCATACTTCTGCAATTTGTTGTTATCACATTTAAAATTAATTTTACGATTTCATCTTTTTGTGCTTATACTTTCAAAATGAATAATTTACTTAAACATTTGTACTACTAAATTTCAATTTTATCAAAAGCATCTAATTCTATAGCTGACATGCAAGCTATAGAGCAATGGGAGCAAAAAATACACAATGAATGCCTATCAATTTCTATATTTAGTATATGGATGTTTGATAGGTGGTAAAAAAGTTAGGTCTCTAGACTCATACTTTTTTTCTTTTTTTGGAATACAGTTTGGTGGGAAATGAGTATATGTTCAAACTTGTCGTGCTTTCTCTTTCAAGAGAGCCAATTGGTTAATATTCATACAGTGGCTCAGGTGTTGAACTTTTTAAATCTCCAAAAGTTTGTTACATGCCTTGTTTATTGTAGACCATTTTCTCTGGAGTGTGGTGTTGAACCTGGAGTTGCTTAAGCTGTAGGTTTGAACTTTGTTCTCTCCCCCCCACTCCTTCCCCCAAAAACGTTGCATTTGATGTAGGTTGGGTCTCGTTTTTCATTCTATATTTGTCTTACATTGGGTTTTCAATATTACAGCAAAAATCAAGCCTTCGTCCCAAGTTTTTGGGGTCAACTATGGATCCTCACCTGATTAGTTAGGGTTGGCCACATGTATTATTCTCCATTCTATTCTATTTGAAGTCATACCTCTTTGTTATGTCCTTAATTGATGTCATTTTTTTACTACTTCTATTAATGTTATTTTTCTCTTTCTCTACCTTTTTTCTGTTCTCTCAACTTGAATTAATTCACTATTTCTTACTAGTGCATAAATTGCTCTCCTTTAAACATGACAAAGCCATATCAAGCGACACTCCCACATCATCCAATTAATCTATTTTTATGGGTTTTCAATGAATCTTTTTAAATTTTAAAATTTTTTTCAATAAATCTATTATGTTTATTAAACTATCTTTGTAATACTGAAGTGTGACATTAGCATTGATTTAGATTTCATCTTTTGTATTGTGTTCTTTGAACTGGTCACTACTTGGTGAGAGCCTATGGAAGTTTTCAGTCAGTAAAAGTTTGTATTTTTTCCAGACGGATGGGAATGTCTCTGTCCTCTCTTACATTTAAGGGTTCTATTAATGAAGCGATTCTTGAAGCCAAAAAGCAGAAGAAACTCTTTGTTGTCTATATTTCAGGTAAATGCTTCTTTCATATGGTTTCTAATATTTTGGTTTCATGGATGCGACACTCTATTTATTGGAGTGTCGTGCTCTGGTGATACACTGAACAGTCTTCATTGTGAGAGCTTCTTATTATGTATACAGAAGAATGGAGAAGACAGCATCAAGTTTAATTTGATTATAATAATTATAATTCTGTCTAAGCAAACCATGTTTAAAAGCTTTTTGTGTCTTTTTATGTAGAATATTGTTATGTTAATTGTACATTCTTGGTTAAAATATTGTTTTTGTCCTTAAAGTTTGAATGAATTTTGTTTTTCATCCCTAAACTTTAAAAAGTTCATTTTTTAATCCTAAACATTGTAAAGAGGTTTTTTTTTTTTTTTTTTTTTTTTTTTTTTTTCAGTAGTTTATGAGCAAAAATAGGGACAAACAAAGAACTTTTTTAATAGTTTAGGAATGAAAAATAACTTCTTCTTCTTTTTTTTAATTTTTAATTTTAAGTTTGAAGATTGAAACTGAAAAATTTTCAATAGGTTAAGGATGAAGAACAAATTTTTTAAATGTTATCTGTACTTTAGAATTGCATATATAAATGTACTTTGTTACCGTCAAGTGTTATTGATTGGTTTATGTTTTCAGGTGAAGATGTACAGTCCAGTCGTTTAGAAGAATCCACATGGACAGACTCAAATGTTTGTTTTGTTTCTCTTTTTAGTGATTTTTAATTAGTTAGAGTTTTCCTCAGTTCCTTTGATAAGATTTGTTTCTTATGTTCAAATGCTGCATTCAGGTGGCAGAGTCACTAGCAAAGTACTGTATTTTTTTGCATATCGCTGGAGGAAGCACTGATGCTGCACACTTTTCTGCATTATGTATCCTGCTGGAAGATGATAAATCGTGCTTTCCTTTAAGTTTCTCTTTTCAGCTATTGCATTCTTTAGAGTATGTTAATAAGAGTATTCAAAATGATAATCTGACATTGAGCTACGAGAATAATTTATCTGGCTTAAGAATGTTATTGTTATAGTTTTTTAATTTTAGCTGCATTTTCATTGTTAGATAACTGGATACTCACACTTGCCACTGTGTATCTTTACTCATTTTCAAGGTATTTTTGTGTTAAAAAATGTTCACCTCGAGATGAGCAATCAATCTTTCAAATTTGCATTATCTCTATCAGCACACCATGTGTAGTAGGTGGGGACCACAGCCAGAGCATTTCAAGATTATTGCCAAAGTAATTTTAAGTGAATGAATGATATCTTTGGTGAAATAACAAGCACTACACCATCTTATTGTAACTGCCATCATCAACAAAGAAATTTCTTCTTTACTCATTGGAAATTAGATTCATTTCATACTTCTAGGAGTCCTTTCACTTTCTGATGTTTCTAGATTCCCTTTCTTCTTGTACATAATTTATTTTTCCTTTGTTGTTTGTGCATATTTTTTGGCTACTTCATCCTTTTAACGAAGTAGCCTTTTCTCAATAAAATTTTTTCTTACCTATCAAAAGGAAGAAAATAGATTCATTTGATACCTTTTTTTTTTTTTTTTTCAATTTCTTCATAGGTGTGTAATGGAAAAATCTAGAGACTCAAGTTAAGATCTCCATATAGATTTTTATTGACTTAGAAAAGGCATATGATAGGGTTCTTAGAAAGGTTATATGATGTCTTAAGTATATTAAGTTGATAAAGGATATGCAAAACATGGTTATAACTAGTTTGAGAACATGAGGAGGCATCACGCTAGTGAGCTCTAGCTCTAGTAACACTGCCTCACCTTATAAGGGCTAGGTTGAGAGTGAGGTCTTAAGTTCGAGAACCATCGGTTGCATGTAAACTTACCAAGAAAAATATAAATAAATCAAGTGAAGGCATCACAAGTGAATTTCCTATCACTATATGTTTGCATCAATGATCAACATTAAGTTCATATCTCTTAGCATTAGTGATGAATGAGTTCACTAAATCAATTTAAGATGAAGTCCTTGGTACGTATTTTTGCATATGATATAATTTTAGCGGATGAAATTAGATGTAGAGTTAATGTCAAGATTGAAATTTGATACATGCTTTCAAATAAGTACTTTTAAATAAGTAAACTAGAATAGAGTACATGAAATGTAAGTTTAATAAGAATAGAAATAAAGAAGAGGCTGTAAGGCATGATGGTCAAGAGATATCTAAGAGTGAGAGCTTTCAATACCTTGATCAATAATTCAAAAAGATTAGAGAGCTTGAAGAGGATATGAAACATATGATAGTAGCAGTGTGGATGAAGTGGATAAGTGTATCAAGAGTGTTGTGTGATCGTAAAATATTTCTGCACCTATTAAGTTAAAGGTAAAATTTTATAGGACTACTATAAGACTAACTACGATCTATGGTTTGAATGTTGGGCTGGTAAAAGAAACTTGTTCTTAAAATGAGTGTAATTGAAATGAGGATGCTAATATTGATAGGTGGATATATAAGAAAAGATAGGATTCCAAATGATGGAATTTGCTAAAAATAGTGGTGGCCCAACTTGATGAAAAGATGAGTGAGGGCCAGTTGAGATGGTTTGATCATAAGTAGATTGGAGCAATTAGTGTATTATTGAGAATGAGGGAGTTTGTTTTTGATAATTCGATAGTTACAACAATGGGGCAGCGGAGCATGCTGTGCCATTGAACTACAAAGCTCTTGATGAAAACAAGTGAGTTGATTCAAGTTGAAAGAATGAAAAGAAATACATGAAGACTTAAGATAACATTAGTGGAAGTAGTAAAAAGGTCATGTTAATTAAGGAGGTAATAGGGAGTATGACTTTTTGATAGAATATAATGGTTGAAAAGAATGCATGTGCCTGACCCTGACTAATATGTTAAGGATCCAAAGTGGACCCCAACATTTTGGGACTAAGGATTGGTTGTTTTTGTTGTATTTATTAATATTTACTTGCAACCAGTATATGTCTTTTCAAATATTTTCTCTTTGGGTTATATGGTCACCAACTAGTAGAAATGTGAAATTACTAGCTAAGCTCAACTTTTAAGATTGCATAAATGCTCTTTTGCTTTTGTTTATTTGCGAAACTAACCGAACTTGTTTTACTGTTGGTGAAATCAAATTCCAAAATTGGTGTCTCCAAAATTTCACAATCATTTCTATTACCTCTATAAAAATAATCAATATTATTTCATCAATATGTTCTAATAATTGCCACAACAATTATTTAAACATTTTTTCATTTTATTATGCTAACTTCTAAGCATTTTCACTGTTCTCACGTTCTAATCCCAAACACATCCACCTTCCTGCCTGCATAGAGAGAATGGGGCATCACAGCTCAATTAATTCCTTAACGTGTAATTTCTACTTGCCTTCTATCTTCTTTGAATTCATGTTACATTGCAGCTGTGAAGCAGCTAGTTGTCAATGAGTTGGTCCCATAACATCCTATTTTGTGCGTATGTCAATCTGGGCCATCTTGATGCCAGCATTGTTATTCTTTTATTTTACCTAGTAAAATTGTATATACACTTTTTTTATATTTTAAAATTTCACCCATTTTTTATGAAATCAAGCACACATCCTTGCATCAATCTGTTACAGATCCTCAGAAATCTATTCCTTGCATAACAGCTATTGGATACAATGGTGTACAAGTTTGGCAAAATGGTATGATGTTTATATCTAAAATTGCAAACTTTGTTTCAGGTTAAAATATATTACCTGTTACCAAGAACTTAGTATTTGGTTATTTCTTCCTGAATAAATTTACAGAGGGTTTTGTTGATGCTGAAGATCTGGCATCCAGTTTAGAGAAGGCATGGTTGAGTCTTCATGTACAGGTATGTAGTTGTTCATTTTCCTCATCATTACTCAATACTTGTGAGTGCCCATTTTCGTTTCTGGGTTTGCTGCTCCCAAGCCTTGTGCACTTACTTTGATGACACACCATGTTTGAGGAGCTAATCTCTGTTTGGGCCTGGTTCTGACCAAGTTGTGGAAATGGCAAGGGAAGAAGGTTTAAACATCTTGGTTGTGTATATAGTTGCTGCTGCTGTAGTTTTTGACATTGATCCTCTAAAAATGCTGTGTTGATAAAAGCATGCTTTAAGTGCAAAACACCAACCCTTAATAATTTTTTGCACCAAAAGTGAAGCGCCTTTGGAAAAGCATGCTATAAGTATGCTTTTTGAGCATTTTCAATAAGAGCAAAGGGAAAAAAATGCACTTTATATATATATATATATATATATATATTTCTTATAATGAATAACTTATTAAATTTATCAATTAGATCTTAATTTCTTTAAAAAAAAAAAAGATATTAATGCTATTAAAATGGATCTTTGATTTTTATTCTTTTTTGGTTTTAGATCAGAAAATGGACCTTCTATTTGTCATACAAAGATCATATTTCTGGTGTTATACAATATACATAAGCACACCTCTCAATCCCTCATCCAATTTTGGTTGAAGTGCTAAGTGTACCTAAAAGCGCAGAGCCTTTAGCACTTTTTGCTTCTAAAGCGAAACTCATTTGAGAAATTATTCCTAAGGAAGACTTGTTTTTTGGAGCTTTAGCGCTTCTAAAGCGGAATGCATTTGAGAAAGTGTACCTAAGGAAGGTGCTCCTTTTGGAGCTTTAGTGCTTCTAAAGTGAAACACATTTGAGAAAGTGTACGTAAGGAAGGCATGCTTTTTGGAGCTTTAGAGCCATTATGGGTTATAGTTTGGAGGATTGGTGTATCTAGTGTCATAGTTTGGAGGATTGGTTTATCTAGGGATATAGTCTGGAGAATTGGTGTATCTAGGTTTTAGAACTTTCTAAAAGAAGGGTTTTGTGGGGAATAGAAAAGATAGATTTAGTGTTGAAAAGAGGAAAAAAGACACGGAAATTGAATTTCTAGAATCTGTGAACAGTATGCATGAGCAGTGTTCTTGCGAGTCCTATTCGAGTGGATGGCGGTTCTGCCATGTCATTCTTATTCTTCTCTTCTCGAGCTTATTCATTGCTGTAATCTAGCTTGAGAGTGTTTTGCAGTACATAGATTGTGTATTGCAAGGCATCCTTATTTGATTTTCAAATAAAAGTTTTACTTATCAAAAAAGTATGCACGAACAATGTGTGTGAACAGCATTGTTAATAGTACCTCAAGAAAGAGAAGAAGCAAAAAGAGAAGAGGTAGGGAGGAAAAAGAAGTTAAAGACCAATTATGCCCATGTTCTTCAATAATCAAAACAGTCAATATTGATCAACTTCATCTGTTCTTTGAGTACATTAAGCGTAAATATATAGTTATAAAAATATATATATATATATATATATACAAGGAATATTTTTTGTACTGTTTGTATTAAGACTCTTAGTTTGACTATTAATCTTAAAACCTAATAAAAACTAGTTTAGACTCAGAAAATAAAATCTAAAAAACTTAAGATCTGCTAGAAAATTTTAGATCCAACTAAACTACAAAAATACCCTTAATTCACTGGGTTTGTGGAAATTACAATTTGCCCTTGATTTCAAACTTACCATAACATTTTAGATAAATGCCCAAATTAAAAATTGTTTCAAAGCCACGTCATTTTTACTTCAATTGAACTTCACAGATAGATCCATTCATATTTGGGTGACTAAATTTTACGTTGGCTGTAAACCTACCACACATTACAAAATTTTAGAAGTCAATAAAAATATATATTGGAAATGCTCAATCTCTTCACCGCACAACACTAGATAGAAGATTCCAGAGCAAAATGCAAAGTTTCACTTTTCACTTTACAACATACATTCTCTCTCCTCTACATCACCCAATGGATAATTCCTTCTTCTTTTTTTCCCTCTGGCCCTGCAAATTCTTGGACTTTGGAGTTGTCCCTAAATCCATACCCTCCTTTTTTTCTTTCTTAGGCTTTCTAATTTCTCTTAAAACCAATACCTAATTTAACCCCTTTTCTTTAAAAAAAAAAAAAAATGGTCACTCATAAGAAAGAAGATAATATGATTTATATTATGGCTATCAAATATCATGGTTAACTGTATTTGGTAAAGCACAAGAGAATTATGTGAAATGTTGTATTTCAATTTTTTATGATGAGTGTAGGGGTTGCAATTCGTGTTCATATTGTGTTGAAGTTGAGGTATTCTACCACATAGGTCAACCAGAACCCCAACCCATTCAATGGTTGTGTTGAAACCCCTCATTTCTAACACGACCCAATTATTAAGTGAATTGACATAATGCAACCATCATAACTCGCTTAAATGAACTTGGTCGTTTCAAGTTGATTTTAAGTAACGCATAGAATTGACCCATTTATTAATTATGTCAAAGTCAGTTGACAAACATATTTACAATAAACATTAAGCCTCAAAAAAGCTTGTCGTGTTTTAGAGTTGTATCAAATATTACCATCCCTAATTAGTTGATCACTTGATTTTCCTATGGTCCAAATAAATTGAAAAAAAAATTATAATATAAATAATATAAACTTTTATAATATAAAGGGTGCTTGTCACATGAGAAATCCTTTGATCAAATGACTCTTTCGAAATCAAAGAGGACTTAGATGTAGGAAGGTCTGTTAGGTAATTTTTTTTCAATTAGGCTCATGCTTGTGCTTTGCACTTAATTCCAAGAGGCCTTTGTGCTTGGGTGCACTTTACTCTTTTACCATCAATGCCTTTATTAAAAATTCTAGAAGAAGACATTAAAAAGGACACAACTTAGATACAATTTCTTATATATTGTTACTTAGGTTCTCCTCTTAAAAATCTACCACCTGTCTAAATGAATAACTAAACAAACAGGGGTTTAATGTCATTCTCTATTTTTTTTTTCTTTTTTTTTCCCTCTTGCGCCTGTGAGAAAACCCCACTGCATATCTCTCAAACTTCTCCCAAACAATATCAGAAAATAAAATCTGGCTTTAGAAGGAGAAGCCTGGAATGATCTTCTCCATTAATCCCATTATTTTCATTAGAAGATTAGTTGATCTGTTCATACTTTTACTTTGTATGCTAGACAGATGGCTTTTTAAAATAATGAAAAAGAAAAGAAAAAAAAGAAGAAGAAGAAGATTGCCATAGCAACATACTGCTTGGATAAATCTAATCCTCATAAGTTTGGAACAAATAACCATTAGAACAGTAATAGCAGCTCTGTCACATTCATTCCCAATAAACACAAATTATAGAAAAAAAAAAGGGGGACAAAACTACCCTACCCAATTAAAACCTACTCTGCTACAACTCCGCCCAAACCCAATCCTCTACATGCTGCAACCACCTCTATAATCTCCTTCGCGTCATCGTTCTCTCCTAGTTAGACCCAAGCGATTGTGTGTGAGAAATCAGATCTGAAGCCAATGGCTTTTCTCACAGACCAGGGGAAAAAAAAAATACAACAACAGAAAGTTACGGTACTTTAACGGTGTTTGTTTAGTTATTCACTTAGACAAGTGACAGATTTTTAAGAAAAAAAACCTAAGGAACTGTATCTAAGTTTTTTCTCATTAAAAATATCTATAAGGAAAAAAGTCACTCCCTACCATTCTAGTGCTTTTTTTATCTTTGCCTTTTAGGTATATTTTGAATTTTGTATTTTCATTTTGATCATTGCAATCAAATATTATGGTTCTGTATATTTTATAAAGTACAAAGAGAATTATATTAAATGTTATATTTTAATTCTATATGATTTGTTGGCCACTTGGTTGTCATATTTTCCAATTAATAGCTGTTTTCAATTTTGTTTTGTTTTTTGTTTTTTTGTTTTTTTTTTTGGAAATGTGCTCTTTACTTCAATCAAGTAAGCACTTATGATTTGCACTTTGCGTGCAGGCTCTAGGAGGCTTTTTTGCTTAAGTGCACCTCATGATTTCAACAACACTATACTGATGTGCCATGTCATGCAAACTTTCCCTCACTGAATACTTCCCTTTATAAAATGATTTTATACCCCTTCCAAGACCAACTTAATTACATTTATACTTTTGAATTCACGGTTATGGCTGATAACTCAGAATATAATCTCTACTTTTCACACACGAAACCAAATCCATTCTTTTTCTTCTTATTGCTGATAATAATACTGTAACAGTTATCAACTAATCACAGTGAAAGGCCTGATGCCATTAATGGGCACCTGGGAGTTACCAGGCTTATGAACCTCTGTAGTGTTTTTACCATGACAAGGTCATATGTGATGGTGAATTGCAGGAAACAACCGTAACTTTCCTGACTGCAACACTTGCTTCAAAGAACTCTGGAGCATCCACTTCTGTTTCTAATATTGCCTCATCTGTTGATCAAAGTTCTTCAAGTACAGTTGTTCCATCACCTCTAACAGATGGGCATGTGCATTCTGAAGAGGCTAAGCCAGTGGTTATCTCTGAGGTAATAGAAGAAAAGAAAGACCATGATTGCATAGTTGAGGTAACTATAACTGGAAGTTGTTGCCTCTTTGATCTTTTATATTTATTAACTGCAATAGCATTACGTGTTTGTCCTTACATTCATTTACATGGACAGGAGAAAAATTCTGAATTGGATGACAAGAAATCTTCAAGATCATATGATGCCAGCGAGTCAAACAGTGTTTTGGATGGACAGTCCTCGTCCACTGAAGTAGCTAAAGGTTCTCCTGGTCCTGTACTGGCCAATGTAGAAAACTTTAGAGCTTATGACGACTCTTCCAGTGCTGTTTTTGGTTCTCCTGCCACAGAAAACATCAATGATAATGGTTCAGGTTTTCCTGGAGGAAGTGCAAAATTGGTTGATACTGAAGTAAAAGAAGCTGAACAAGATGAAAAGGCTGAAGCTGTAAATGATAAGCAGGCTTATGCATTGGATGACTTTCTAAGAGATGATAAATCAAGTGATGTCCATTTAAATATCCGATTACCCAGTGGTGTTAGCCTGCAAGAGAAGTTTTCTGTTACCAGCACTTTGAGAATGGTGAAAGAGTATGTCAATGAAAACCAACAAAGTGGGTTTGGCACCTATAATCTCGCAATTCCTTATCCCCGCAAAGTTTTTAGTGATCAAGGTATGAGTGTCTAATCATTCTTGATTCTTGGGTAAAAAAGTGGGAGGGGGGAAAAAATTAGTTAGTGCAACTAACTATAATGTTCAGATCAATATGGTCTCTGCTTTTTTAATTGGGTCAATTTAGGCCTTGAACTTGCACATCATGGTCAATGTGGCCTTCCATTTCTTTTTGCTTTGTTCCTATTGATTAATTACCAATTGTCTCAAACACTTAAGTCATTAGGAAATGTTGAATTTGATTACTTAATCTTAACACTCTTCCTTCAGGTGTGGGCCTGGGCCTAAATTGCTCTTATTAAGTGCGGCCCAACATGTGAGATTATTTTTTAAATGGGAGGTAAGATGGAGACAGTTTGAACCGAGGACCTCCTACGTTAATACCATGAGAAATTATCGATTGTCCCAAAAGTTTAAGCTATTAGAAAATGATGAATTTGATCATTTAATCTTAACACCTATTAAAGGAGAGCCCAGGTCTGGTATTGTCGCAGGAATGTGAAATTAAATTCCCCCCTCCCCACCCCCCTTTCTACACCTTGCAGCAAAGGTCTAAATCTTTCCTTCATCATCCAAAGTTTAACAACCAAGAATTTAAGATAGAAGAAATGGAGAAAGAATAAGAAGGAAACAGAGAAGATGAAGCCCAAAGTTATCAAGTTAGCCTTGCCCTAGCTAGTGCTGCTCCTATCGAGCTTGTTGGTAGAAGCAGCTAAGTGATCACCTAGAAAATCAAAGCTTAGGGACACCAACTTTTTAATTTTAATTCTTTTTTCTTTCATTTATTTAGTTGGGTTTATTCACTTATAAACTTTGTTATACTCCTGATTATTTGCAAGCTGTACTAAGAAGTTATTTTCTTTTCCTTCTTATATTTATTTATTATTATTTTTTAAATTCCTCAACGAATTTGAAGTGGACATTGTTTTAATTCATTTCTGATTTTTAGTTTAATTGATTCCTATGACAAGTTTTCAGATGGGCCTCGGGTAGATTTTATTTGTTCTTTTATTTTGGTTTTAGAGTTCTTGGGATATTTCGTAATTCCAATGAACCTAATCTTTTGATTTCCCTCCCATTCTTCCATTTCTTTGGCATCCTCCTTACCATACACAAAAAAAAAAATAAAATAAAATAAAATAAAATAAAAAATAAAAAGAAATAAAAAGGGGAACAAAAACAAACACAAAACAATAAATCACTGAAATTTTAGGAAAAATGAGGTTTACACAATTTTCGAAAGTAGAAAAGTAATTATTGACAAACACCCAGTCACTTGAGAATTGGCTGAGGTGTGATGCATGAAGACTAAGGAAAAGCTTAATAAGAATAGAAATCCCATTACTATGGAGGAGGCTACCTCAATCATGGCTAGAGCGAAGGCCTGGTATCAGACAATGATCTCTAGTGATTCCACTGTGTTTTGATTTTCCTCAAGTGCTTTCTTGGTTAATGATGTTGTTTACTCAATCAATGATAATGTTATTATTGTTTATGGCAGTGTTAAGAAAGATCTTTCTGTTGTGTTCTTCTAAGTTTAATATGTTGATACATACAACATTGTGAATAAATGATTGATATTTTGATTACTTTCATTTGTTGCAGATTTGAGCAAATCATTGTCAGAGTTGGGCCTACTTAATAGACAAGCCCTGATAGTGGTTCCACACCATAGAGCTACAGGTTATCATGGAGAAGCATCTTCGTCCTCTTACCAAACAAATTTTACTAGTGCTGATTCTTCAAATGGAACTAATGGAGGATATTTTGCATATGTGAGGAGGATTTTATCTTACGTGAATCCTTTCTCCTATCTTGGTGGTGGTGCCAGCTCATCAAGTTCTGGACATGAATCTCAAAATGGCATATGGCAATATAGTGAGTTTTTTTACCTATAAATAAAAAAGCAATATAGTGAGTTTCCTTTCTTACTGTCTCAATTATATGCATTGAAGTGTAAGATCTAGGGTCAAGGAATATTTATTTGTTGGATGTTAGTGTTGTATCAAGCCACAAATAAATTATATACCATTTTCACAAATTTTCATATTATTTAGGTAAGAAAGAAACAAATAACTATTTTTGACAGGGAATTGCCCACCATCGAACAATGTTTTATGCATGGAGTGTAGATGAGATGGTAATGGGATTGTCTATTCTATGTACATAATCTTATCCATCTGCATGCTTCTCCTACTGCTATGAACTAGTTAGCTAAGTATCTAACATCTGGTACAAAGACCCATTATCTATGAGGATGGTGTACCATTTAACAAAAATGCGTAAATGAAATGTGGACAAGGAGTAAATGGAATGAGCTATATTGGCTACTATGAAATAGCTTCTTGTGTATCTAACAAATCTCTATTCCCTACCAGGAAGGCCCACCATTTAAGAAAAGTTTGTTAATGAAATGTAGATGAGGAATTGATGGAATGAGCATATCTTCTCATCTTTTGTTTGTTTGAGAGAGGGGTGGGTGGAGGGATATTGCATCTCTCCTCATTCTTTATATGTATTTAACATGCTAGTACAAATCCCCACTCCATATGTTTCTTTCATTGTCCGTAACCTTTTGGATTCCTAGTTTGGATTATTTTCTCTGAACCTATTGAATTCTATTGGAATGAAAGCCTCTTGATTATTGTTTATGAATTATAATGTTATATTTAAAAAAAAAAAAAAAAAGGTTCTCCCACCTATGGAAGAATTTTGTCTTTTTTATTTTTTTTGGTTGAACCCTTGACATTAGTAATGGAAGGTTTATCTAGTTTTGAGGCTTGTTTAGTAAATGAGCCAAGCTCAAGAAAAGGAATTTATTTATAAACAAGCTTGGGAGCCTACCTCAAGGATAAAAAAGTTGAGCCTAGGCTTAACTTAAGCTTGTTATGGAATTGATATGGGCTTGAGAAAAAAATCTTAAAAAAAATATTGAAAGAATGCAGCTTAGCTTAGTTCATTTACAACATATATTTATATGGAAAATAATACTTTTATATATATTTTTTATTTTTAGGTGCAATTTATTTTGTCTTTTTCTCCCATGAACTTGGTATACATTTATAAAGCTTGTTTGCAGGATTAAGCTTGAGCTTTGTGATTGGCTCGATAGCTTGACTAATGAAACAAGTCAAGCTGAGCTGTGCTCAAGCTCTTTGATTTTTGATCAAGCCCAAGCTCAAACTTTATGAGCTTGAGCTGAGCTTTGAACTCCCTATAAATTTTGCGAAGCTAAGTTCAAACATTCAAGACTTGGCTCTGCATGGTGTGATTACAGTCTAATAAATTACTTGCAGTGATGTAAAAAATCAGCCTTCCTGAGCTCAAGACAAGCTCGAGCTGAACTTTGAACATCCTATTATTCTTGCCAAGCTAATTTTAAACATTCAATACTGGGCTCTGCTTGGCTTGATCACAGTCTGATATATTACCCACAAAGATGTAAACTCCTTTGGTTCCTTTTTTTTTTTCCTCCTTGATTTATGTGTTTCTGGAAATACTCTGTTAAGACTGACCTTACAGGAAATTTGTTGTGCGAAATGCTTTCATGTTATATATATAAACCTATTCTGTTTCACTATTTGCCATTATAGGCCTAAACTCACTCTTTAGAATAACTTGCTCTCCTTACCTATTCTGTCTATGCTATTGCAGGTCCAAATCCTACACATCGGAATAATTTAGCTGGAACTGAGAGGTCCTACTCGCAGTATTCTGCAAACCAAAGCACTTCTGCAGCTGGTAGAGATGATGATGGCAAAAAGAGGCAACCGACAACATCCCATTTTGGGAGCAACATTCATACACTAAAGCATGATGAAGATGATGGCCGGTTTAGTGACAGAAATGCCTTCTGGAATGGTAATTCCACGCAATATGGTGGTGACAATGATGGCAAATAAGGTCTTGAGGCATTACCCACTGGCAATGCTTTGAGTCTTTCCTTTGCATTTGAGTTCAGTCATCTTCATTGCTTGTCCCTTTTTAAAAACTTCTTAACTAAAAACCTTAGTTTATATTCAATATAGAATAATGTAGATATTACCTACTATAAAGCCAGTAAATTTATAGCTTCTTATGTAAGATAATATCTTGACATCTCGTCACTTAACTTGTAATATGTGGTTATTTAATGCCTATATGTGAAGGATATTGAGAAATGGAATTGCAAAGAATTTCACGTTGTCTGTCAGGAAATGTGCTAAATCTTGTGTTACTGCCTTACCATGGAGAATATATATATACATTACCTCCTATACACATTATGTATTCTTTTAAGCTTATATATTACTGTGGATTTAATATAGAAGTTGTATTATCATTTTGTTGAGATTGTGGCTGGAAACAACTTCAGGGCAATGACTTTTGCTTCTCGGTTGAACTTATATACCTATTTGAATTCAATTCGTATTTAGTTGCGAATGTTACTGATGCTGGCTACACTCCTCGGTTTGCATATTAATTACCAAAAACAGGAGCAAGAGTAGTTTGTAACTATGTATTTCGAAGACGGTCTTTTTAATTGCCATCATTGTGAGGCGATTATCTTGTGTGAGAGATGAAGGGCAATTCTTGAATGGGCTCACCTTACATTTTGTGAGAGATGCAAGGCAATACTTTAATGGGGGTGGCCATATTTCTAACCTATCCAATGGCTCTTCATGCATGTATAACCCAAGTAAATATTTCCAACAGCCTCTCTAAACCTATTTTTCTCTCCAATTTGGATAGTAAATTCACACATGAAGAGCAATTGTAGCTCTATTAACAAATTTTTTTATACTAAAACATTTAACTTCTCTCTCCATATTGAATAAAATATTCAGCCATCTCTTCTCGTCAAAAACAAGATCAACTATGTCCTATTTGTTTTTTTACCTAGGGTTAAACCAAAAAAGAAAGCCAAAAAATATATAGGGAGAAATCAATATGGATGATTGTGGCGATGGATTTGGGAAGTGGAGGGAGATATCAATCTAGATGACTGTGGTGGTGGATTTGGGCAGTGGAGTGCGGTTTAAGGGGTGGTCAACCCAATCTGGGTAACTAATCATAGAAATCCCAAGGCTTCTATGCCACTTTATTCACTTTATTTCATCTCCAACACATGGTCACATGCTCCTATGCTAGCACAAGTTGCGCAAATGAATTAGGGTAAACGCTCACACTCTTGAGAGTGATGAGAGCCCACAAAAAGAGACAAGAATCACCATACATTGGTGGTCGAATTGAGACTTGGATCTAACACACTCAACTTACAATCTATATTTTTCTATCACACATGGTAAGTGTGAACAACTCTACAATAAAAAATAACTTTGTTTAGGTGAATGGTTTATCTACTATTTAAGGGGCTGCACCTGTTTGAACCGGATTTTTTTTGTTCCAAAATACCCCTATTTCCCTAGGTTTAAATAGAGATAAAACTAAAGGATAATTTGGTAAAAATACATATCTAACTTGTACTAAAATATTGCCTACAAAATAGAAACACTCTCCCACTAACCCATCTTTATTGTTTTTTTAATACTTTTTTATTATTTAAAAAAAAACACCTCACGTCCTGATAGTCATAAAAAACACACAAAAAAAAAAAAAAAAAAACAGCTACAAAAATCCCCTTTTAACTTTCCACTAAACAGAAAAAAATAAAAAAAATTCCAACGCCTGTTTCTTTTTTTGACAGTCATGCCTGTTTCTAATAACAAAAAAAAAAAAAAAAAACTTCCCACCCCACTTACAAAAACAAAATTCCGTTTTTCTTTCATAATTAAAAAAAAAAAAAAAACCTGCCATTTTTCTCTCTTCCCTCCCACTAATCCATCTTTATCTGATTTCCTCATTTTTCACCTTTACGACATCACATGTCTCACCATTCTTTATTCAAAATTTAAAATTAACCAAAACTACTCAGAGATATCTTTCACAAATTGAAGACTTATCCCATAAAAAAGTCATTAACCCCACAGATTGATCTATTTCTCTCCTTTTCTTTTTTCTTTTCATTTTTTAATGGACATCTATTTCTCTTTCTCTCTCCTCTCTCTCTTTTTTTTTTTTTTTTTTAATTTTAATGGACATCTATTTCTCTTTCTTTACAAGGAACAACCTACAAATAAACTTCTAAGGCTTAAATTTCCAATCTAGGTTGATAACTCTCATTTTTAATTAAAAAAAATATTTAATTGTTCACTTTCTTCTATGATATGAAGTTAATTGGTGTTTATTTGATTATCTTTCAGTGGTTTTCAGCGATGAAGGTGTAATTTCATTATGTTTGGTGGAAAGACTATGATCGAAGAAAGCAATTTGCATCCAGTATTATATCTCTTTCTTTCTCTCTCACACATTCTTTTTCTTTAATTTCTTCCTTCCTATACAAGATAAAATTCTCACTCTCAATATCTTTGAGATTATATTTGTATTTTGTGGTTAATTAGAACTTAGAAAAGTTAAAAGTAAAACCTTTTTGCGTTTAATCTTTGCTTTTGTTCGTTGATTACGTTATACAACGGTATGAAAAATTGTCTAAACGTTAATGAACAAAAAAACTAACTTCGGTTGTTGCCTCCTATTGATCCATTTGGTCATTTCATTTTCACTTGATTTTTGTAAGAAATCTGACTATCTGAGTGTTTGAAAGATAAAGCTTTACATATCTCATTGCTCATTGTATTTAGTTGGAAATTAATCCAACCTTTTACTTTTATGTTTTTTAATGTGCAAAAATTAACTTACCAGGATGTATGATTTATTGATTCTAAATGATGCTTTAGTCCATTGCATTAGGTGATGTTGGTCACATTTAAGGTGAAATGCGAGATAAGTTTTCATTTTACATCATTCTTTTGAATTAATTTATGACACTATATCCAAAAAAAAAAAAAAAAAGGCCCATTGCACACATGTAATAATTTATAGACTCTTTTTATTTCACACAGTATTTTTCCATTGAGTTTGTAGAATTTGTATTTTACTTTGAGTTTTCAAATAAAGCGGTAGCCTACTAGATACTTTTAGTAACTTTAATTTTGACTAATTTCATAAATTCATGTTTAGTTATTTGTGGTATTTGGTGTTGTGATATTTTTTTAAAGAAATACTAGCCTCTGAGCACACGCTCATCATACCCCTAGATTTTTTGTAATTGAAAAATGTAGTAATCTCAAATCAATATATATATAAAAGCAGAAACCTCATGCGGAAAAGCATGAGGTTCTGCCACGTGGCGCACTCTATGAAGAGAATTGAAATATTTTTAAGCTACATTAGAGATAAGAACAAATTTAAAAATAAAAACTCTTTATTTTTTTTAGTTCAATGTTTCAAGACTACTTTTTGTTGCATTTTTTATTCAATGTTTTAAGACTACAATTTCTTTTATTTGGTTCAATGTTTCAAGATTTTCCCTCTCTCTCACACATAAAAAACTTTTTGCATTTCTGTTCACCCTTTTCACTTTTACTATTTTGTATACACATGCCCACAACCCTTCATGCCATCTCATCTCAAATATACTCAGACAAAAACGATGTCATTTACCTTTAGCCTTTCAAAGACACATACATAACTTCAACATTGTGTACCATTTGATTCTAACCCGTGTGAGTAGGCTATGACCAAAGAAGGGGGATTGCATTTTTTATTCAATGATGGTAGCTTACGGTTTTGATGTTGAAGTTGGATGTTATAGATTTTGTGAAGGTTGTGATTCGCTTTGAGTCTTTGGGTGTTTGAAATTTTAGTTTGGGAAAATCATAAATGTATTTTGTTTTAGAACTAAAGAAAAAGAAAAAGAAAAATTCTAATCGATTATTTATGAATTTAACTTTCTTTTTTTTTTGTGTTATAACTCATACTTTGTAGATTTTTTTTTTTTTTTTTTTTTTTGTGCGGTATGAGCCATAGTAATATAAATAAAATTTGATGATGATTTCAAAGTATTTTCAGCTTTTTTTTTAGGATACAGGAGTCCAATTAAAAACAATTAAATTTTGATAAATTGTTGTGTTTTTAGCCAATTTCTCTTTATTTAATTACGTTCTCTTTATGTTGATACTTAAATATAATTTCCTTAATTTCATTGAGATAATGAATTGGGTGTTTGCGATTGCAGTCTTCATATTTGGTTGTGATAATCGAGTAGTTGAGGAAGTGTTTGGTAGATTGCTTAAATTTATGTAATTTTAGAATATATAAATATTTTATACTTTAAATTCTTATTTATAGGTTTCAAAATCATTTAATTAATTTAAAAAATAAAATATACTTAATTTTAACGATAAATATTATAATATGTTATAGTCTTACAGCGTCATACAAATTTTTTAATAAAATATGAATTAAAAAAATCAAGTTTCAAAGTATTCAATAATATTATGAGCAAACATAAGTATTATATAACAAAATAAGTACTATATGTAGGTCTTAATATATATATAGATA
The DNA here is from genome assembly GCA_033629205.1 of Lithocarpus polystachyus. Taxonomy (NCBI): domain Eukaryota; kingdom Viridiplantae; phylum Streptophyta; class Magnoliopsida; order Fagales; family Fagaceae; genus Lithocarpus; species Lithocarpus polystachyus. Next base: position 90,802 of record JAWTZU010000019.1, on the reverse strand, counting down.
TATAAATGATTTCAAAAGAAATTGTAAAATAGTCCGTGCATCGCACGGGACATCATCTAGTTATAATAAATGCTCTAAATTAACTTTTACCCAACAAATAGAAGAGCCTCTGAGCACGCGCGTGAGCGCGTGCTCAGAGACTAGTTAATATAATGATTTTCTCACTTAAGCATTGAATCAATACATTTGCTTTGATCCAAAGTCATATATTTTGAAATGATTAGGTCAATTTATATGGCTTAAAATTAAATCTCTCATCATAATTTGAAATAACTTTCTTTTTCTACAAGTTCTCCTCCCCATAAACACAAGCTTTCGAGTAGTACCTCATGCAAATAAGTTTGATTATATACTTTTCCTTTTCATAAATGTTTAGTAGGATGATTAGAACTCTATATGCACAAATAACAATTGTTTATTACCAATGTTCTCTTTCAATCCATAATTAAAATATATATATATATATATATATATATTCTTTACAAATCTTTAAAAAGGGTTCTTGAATGTAACAAATTGTGATTATTGGTTTATCCATTCTCAAACATTAACTTGAAACTTATGGGACTCATACAAAATAGGCATGGTTCTTGTGCATTAACATATAAATTATTTTTGAAATCTTTTGGCCCTAGCCATAAGGCATTACTTAAATTATAAGCTCTCCAATATAAAACTACTCACACCATTTAGTACCAAAAACTATCATGTGTAATGTGTTAGAAGTAGCTTCTCTTATTATTCGACCCATTACTGTTGGATCTCTCCAAATCTTACGTAATATAACTTGCGTCTTGTAACTGTTTTCTATGGTATCAAAAAAGAAAAAAGAAAAAAAGAGAGTTAGATATAGTCTTCAACTATGTTAATTAGAACTATTTAGAATTCAAAATAAAGGGATCCAACACTAAATAAATTTTGAACAAATTAGGATTGAGGTTTTGAAGATGAATCAATATATATATATATATATATATATATATATATAAAAGCAGAGACCTCATTCGGGAGTGCATAAGGTTTTGTCATATGGTGCATTAATTTTGCATTTAGCTATTTTTATCTCTATTTATTAAGTTATTTTGACCATGGTTTTCAGACCCGGACTATTCATTGAACCGTAAAACGGAGAGGTTCAAGGTTTTTGAGGTTGAACCAGGGTCGAACCGTGATGATGTCATAATTAATTTAATAATTAATTTAATATAAATAAATATATTAAATTAGTATAAATAGAAAATTTAACTAAAATAATCCAATTAAATATAAATATCTATATTTCAAATATATATTTTCATATCATAACTTTTACAAAACAAATAAGAAATATCAAATCCTAAGCAAATTTAAATATAATATCTATTTATTTATCTATATATTGATTAGTTAAACTTGTAATAATAATAATTATTTTTATTATTTTTATTTTTATTATTATATAAGAATTAGAAAGACACTCAAATAAAATAAAATAAATTATTTAATAACTTTACATTGAAATAATTATTTAATAATTATTATATTCTTAACTGTAAATATTAATTAAAATTAGAGCAATAATAGTACCATAACATTTTATACAAATTTTGCCACAATTTACCATGTGACGAGATGTGAGTGATAGAGATATAAACCCATAATTTTTTTAGAATATTATAATGATAATATGAACCTACAAACAATGGAAAAAAAAAAAAAAAAAAGAACAAGAATTCGTTGGCAACAGGATATCAAAATCACGTGGGCGCTATGGAGGGGTTCAAAACCCAAATGACATGGTCTGACACTCTCAACTCCCACCATTCAATTTTCCACTATCCTTTGTCATTTCGAATGCAGTCACATGCTTGGGTTCATAAAACTAAAAACTAGTACAAAAGAAAGCAAAAGAACATAAAAAATACAAAAAGAGAAGTTAGCATATGGAGGTGAGGACGAAACAAAGAAGAAGAGTATGGGTTAGTCATCTGGAAATTAGTCACATGCTTGGGTTCAGATGAAGAAGGCTACTTGCTGTGAGGGTTGATTTCTTCATTTTAGGCTTTTTCCTTCTTCTTCGTTGTCTTGTTCTTCCTCTGCTTCTTCTTCTTCTCTTTTTTTTTTTTTTTTTTTTTCTCCCTTTCATTTGGTTCCAGATCCGAAAAAACCCAAAGTACTGCTGAAGTATTGGCCGAAACTTTGCCGAAAATAAGGAACCGTCCGAACCTCAAAAACCAGTCACAGTTCTCAGAACTGTACGGTCCGACCACGGTTCGTACGGGTCCCTGCTTTTTTCCCATAGAGCGGTTCTTGAAGCTAAAAAACCGCAAAGCTGAGAGGTTCGTAGTTTTTCCGGTCGGACCGTACGGTGCGGTCCGAGTTTCAAAACCTTGATTTTGACTGTCACCTAATAGATTATAGTAAATTATTTTTACTATTATATAAAACATGGGCTGCTCTTGACAATTATACCAAATGTTATTCTCTCCAAAATGAACTAATTTTAAAAAAAGACCAAACCTTATGAAAAGCCCAAGCCTAGTTATTACTTTATATATTATTATCCAAGTCTGACCATTCCCACATGTAAATCAAAGCCAAAAATCTTACCCACTTACAAACTCACTTCCTCCTCCCCAACAAATAGATGATACTTTTAGAAAATTTCATTATCATGTAATCATGTCTTCCTTTTTTATTTTCTCAATTTCAATTTAATACGCTTTTGTCTATTAATAATGTTCTATGCAATTTATGTAGGCAAATTATTTTTGTCATTGACCAGTGCAATAAAAATATATATAAATCTTGAGATTTTTGATGCTGAAATAATTGAAAAGTGCATATTTCTAAAATTTATAATAACAAAAAAAGTCTAATAAATAACATATACTATCTCACAAAATGTCATTTACATAATATTTTCTTTTAAAAAATTCAATGATAGGAATGATCAAAAACATGATCCTATACAAGAATTACCAAAAATATATGCAAAACAATTTTCATAGGAGAATTTATCTTTAAAGCATATGAAGACAATAACCGAGATAAAATGCATTGAATAAGATCCTACGAAATAGGTTTGCTAGTCACATGAGCTCTTGCCATGTGGCACTTTAATATTTCATTTAGCCTTTTTAACTTCTTTTCATTAAGTTCTTTTTACTATTACCCAAAAGATCACATTAACCATTTTTTACTATTATATAGAAGATGTGCCACTTTGACAATTACACCAAATGTTAAAACATAGGCTATTGTTAGCCTCAATTAAATGGAAGATGAGGAAGCTATATAAACAAAGGCTTTTAGCATTTACTGAGATCTCACCGTGTTGTGCAACTTAGCTGTCGTTTCTCCTTCTTCTACAAAATATAGTAGTTTCATATTGCCAACCTCTTGGTATTCTTCATAAAATGGTTGCTCTTATGTTCCAATTTTCTTTGCCATTAATTATCCAGCTTTAGTTACTACCTCTCTCTCTCTCTCTCTCTCTCTCACCTCTTCTCTTCGTCAAAGTTAAATATAAAAGCAGAGAACTCATGTGAGAGTACATGAGCTCCTACCATGTGGTACTCTAATATTTCATTTAGCCTTTTTAACCTATTTTCGTTAAGTTTTTTTAATTGTTACCTAATAAATCATAGTTACTACTTTTTACTATTATATAAAATATGAGCTTCTCTTGACAATTAGATCAAATGTTATTATTTACAAAATGGACTACTTTTAAAAATAAATAAACCATGTGAAAAGTCCAAACCCAGTTATTACCTTACATATTATGACCCAGGTCTGACCTTTCCCATTTGTAGATCAAAGCCAAAAACTCTTACCCACTTACAAACTCTCTTCCTCCTCCCCCACATGTAGATACTTCTAGAAAATCTCATTCATAAAACATGTCTTTCTTTTTCTCAATTTCAATTCAATATGCTTTTGTTTACTAATAATGTTCTATGCAATTTTTGTAGGCAAATTATCTTTGACGTCGATCAATGCAATAAATATATATATATATATATATATATATATATATCTTAAGATTCATGAGGTTCTTGAAATAATCAATAGGTGCATATTTCTAAAATTATTAATAACAAAAAAAATTTTATAAATAACATATACTATCTCACAAAATACCATTTATATAATATTTTCTTTAAAAAATTCAATGATAGGAATGGTAAAAAACATAATCCTATACAAGAAATACCAAAAATAAATGAAAAACAATTTTCATAGGAGGATTTATGCTATATTAATTCTTTTTCTACACTAATCCTAAAGTTAAAAGATATATATATATATATAAAAAATTACAAAAAAAATGTCATATCACATTTAGATTGACGTAAATAACTTGCTGAAATGTAGATACCTATGCAAAATCTTAGTGACAACAAATTCGCAAGTCCAAACTTTGTAAGATCCACTCAAAAATCTTCCAGTACTAATCCATTAGTGACAACACAAATGATGCAATAAAAGAAAAAAGTGGTGCAAGCTCAAAAATTGAACAAATAGAATGGACCAAACTTCAAACATTAAAGATGAAGAAATAGATGATGATAACATTCCCCTTAACAAGCTTTACAAGCGTTGCCATATTGCCCAAAAAAAAAAAAAACAAAAAAACAAAAATTTTGCAATGAAACTCAATAATATGGAATGAATTAACATGCTTTATCAATTTTTATTGTACAATATTACTCCAAAGTTGTTTTTTTATTGCTCATTACTTGAACAGAATAATTATAATGGATATGTGTATGCAATTTATAAATTTTGCTTTTTTTTTTTGTAATACAGAAAAAGAAATTAACTCCAGATTTTATGCATGAAGTTTGATTTGCTTCTTATGATAAACTCATTAGTAACAAAGTTTTATAACAAATATGCTATTATGCATGTACAATATTCTCCTAAAAAAGAAATATAAAACATTACAACATTATCCGTGCATCACACGGGCAACTTACTAGTTTAAATAATTAGGTAAGCTATTTTTTTTACAAATATTCCAATTTCATTTTTTATTTATTCATACTTATTAACCATCAATTATCTATAAATATATATTTTCACAACTAGTTCGTGTATTGCATGGGTTAGCAACTAATAATAATTAATAGTCGAAACATTTGACTTTTTGTTGATCATTCCTCATTGCGCCACATGGCTACATAGATTAGTGCCATAGTCCTATATTTAAAAATATCGAACAGTTATGCCTTTTCATTTTGCACGTACATAACCCCCAAAGCAGCGTAAAATTGTAAATAAATTCAAACCCAGCATTCATTTTTCAAAAGTCATTCGGAACTTGACATTAGGCAATCTCAAACTCACATGCATGTCTGATTCTCACATTTTCACACCAAAAAAAAAAAACTAAAATAATAATAAAACATATAAGCATTACCTCTCCATTTGGTTCTCAAGAAAAAAAAAAAAAAAAAAAAAAAAAGAGATGAAGGAAATCATAAAGAAATATTCCCCCGTTTTCTTTTAGAGAAACCAAACACAAAGACTAAATACATTTCAATTCGCTAGATCTATTCCCGGGGAACCAAGAACCTTCTAGAACCCGAAGATAGAAAACAAACTCTAAAACCGTTTTTGTCTATTTTCCTTTTTAGGAGAGGTAGATTAAATACAAATAGATTAAACAATAAAAACATGTACCAAAAAAAAAAAAAAAGCCAAGACAGAAACAAGTGATAAGGATGAGAGTTTGGATCTGTGAGAGAGAAAGTACTTCAAAAATGGGATTCTTTCATTCAAATTAAGACTTAGGAGAGGTATCAAAAAAAAAAAAAAAAAAAAAGACTTAGGAGAGAGTCTAAGCAATTTTGGAGAAGACCCACAGATTTTTTGTGTTTTTAAGAAAGATGAAATCAAAAAAGTTACCAAATAAATATGAACAGCTATTTATACCCAAAGGATTATGACCCTTCAATAAGCACATTTTTATTAAATAGGCACATTTTCAGTCAATACGCATATTTTTATTCAATAGGTACCTTTTCGGTCAATAGGCATTTTTTCATTCAATAGACACCTTTTCATTCAATAGGCATTTTTTCATTCAATAGAAACCTTTTCATTCAATAGGCATCTTTAATATATATCCAATATGAAGAGTTATGACCTTTCAATAGGTACCTTTTAGTGTGTGTGTGTGTGTGTGTGTGTGTGTGTGTGTGTGTACACACCTGTATATGCGACATTTTGTCTCTTATTCATTCCCACAAAAAAACTAATAAATAAAAAAATATTGTTTTCTTCTGCCTAACTAATAAAATTTTGTGCTATTTCTTTCAATATCATTTTTATTTTTAATTTCAGGCATTTTTGCTTACATTCCATCTCAAAAATAATGACTTTTTTTCCCCTAAAACCCATCCAGTAGCTATTGCCATGCATCGCATGGGTTGGCAACTAATAATAATTAAAATAAAAATATTATCTGTAGGATATGGACTAAAAAATGCTCAAACTCCAAGTTACACAACCTTATTACCTTACAAGGCCATAAGGCTATGTAGTTTGGAGAATAGGTTAGAATAACTATCCTTTTGTATGAGATTACAGAGAGTTTGGTACTTTGTGCGAGAGAGGGAAAGGCTTTCTTAGTGATGCATGCTGCCATGAATACTCTACTTTCTAAACTCTCCTTTCTTTCTTTTTTTCTCTTTTTTTTTTCCTTCAAGTGTCACTTTCCTTCCTTTTTCTCTCTTCTTTCAATTTCAATTCACTATTCTGATTGCCTTGGTTACTATGTCCGCATACTCACGGGTACTGTTTCTATTTATACCTCAACTCAACTCAACTCAACCCATACTCTTTTTCTTTTTTGACTGTGGTTCCCATTTGTTTTCGGTTCTTGATTGGTTTTTACCAATTTTTTGCCAGTTTTCCCAGTTTTTACCGAACTAGTTCCATGCTTGGTTTTCGATTCAACTAGTTGAACTAGTTGGTTTGGTCTGGTTTTTACAACAATGGTAAGATCCCCCCAACAAATCATCAAAAAAAAAAAAAAAATATATATATATATATATATATATATAAGTAGAGACCTCATGCGAGAGTGCATGAGGCATGAGGTCTTGCCAAGTGGCGCTCTAATTTTGCATTTAGCCTTTTTTTTTTACCTCTTTCATTAATTTTTTTTACTGTTACCCAAAAGTTCGCATTAATTTATTTTACAGTTATCTTATTAATGTCTCATTAATTGACTAAGCTTACACCACACGTTTCTCTATCCTTCATGTCTTTTAGCATACCCACCGCTTTAGTATTTAAAATAATAATAATAATAATAATAATAATAATAATAATAATAATAATAATAATGATAAGGCCTTGAAGAGAGATAAAGAGACACAAAAATATTGTAAGTTGTTAAATAAAATGCATTGTTTCACTATATTTTACCAAAATAAAAGACTTGAGACTGACAAAACATTTGAGAGAGAGAGAGAGAGAGAGAGAGAGAGAGAGAGAGAGATCTAAGGGGTCACCACCTCTGTTATATATATAGGCCTCCCACTACCATCAAGACGCCAAAACCCTATAGATAATTTTTCTTCTTTTTTCTTTTTAAAATTAGGGACTTAAATATGATTTTGGTTTTGGTAATTTGGTTGGATAGTTTTTGTTTTGGGTATCTAAGTAGAGAGACTATTTGGTGTGCAATGTAAAGCCATATTCTACCATGGTTTAATTTTAAATCATCTATAGCATACATACATACACACTTGCCCACATCATGTCTTGATGTCACACACTATTGATGAGCAGAAGATAGTGAGAGAGTTAGGCGTACTTTCATTTCATGGTATGAAATATGTGAACACAACACAAGTTGATTTTCATGGTCCCGTTACTCTTTTGCATTTATCTTTGGTTTCATAATTAAAAAAAAAAAAAAAAATCTTACCTTGAGAATGCTACAAATATGCAGTGAAACTACTAAACTAATTTTTAATATCTCAAAATGTATATATTTCTTTAATCTAATTTAGTTTACTTTTTTTATAATATATATAAAATATTATCCAAAACAATCTTATATAAAATATCAAAAAATTATCCATGCATCGCACGGGCAACTTACTAGTTAATATCAATATCAAAAGCTCATCAACTACTTTGAAAATTTGATCCAAATTAGCAGAGCAGAAATCTTCATCATAAAATTTAGCATTGAATATCTATTCATTCTACCCCTCATGCCTGTATTCTAAAACCGAATTAGGAATAGTATCCAATGGTGGAAGAGTCTGGTCAAATGCAGTAGCAGAAGTAATGCTATCAATGTGAATGATAGGATGTTGGTTAGGAACAGGAATCAGCGATCGAAGAGTGCTCTCAAATGCATTAGTAGTAGCATGTTCGCCAGCCACCAGCTGCTTATTTCTTGGACTATCTAGTTGGGATAGGGACTATGGCCTAGGAAGCATCGATGCAGTTGGGAGGGTGCCGCATCAAAGTCCAACGCTGGGTACGGTCACCGACACTGCTACCCACACATCGGTGCCGCTTCTGATTTTTTTTTTTTTTTTTTTGGATTCAAGCTGACTCATCTTCGATTCGGGCCAATTCGGCCAGAATCAGGTCGTATTGGCAAAATCAGATCGTATCGACTGGCGGCCGAAACTGACCGAAACGGCCAGAAAAGGCCGAAATTGGCCTTGAATCATGCTGGAACAGCCAAAATTGACTTTGAATGAGGCCTAAACATCCTACATCTATCCTTCCTCAATTTTATTCTGAATATTCGCTGCCTCTTTTGTGTTTTCTATTTTGTTTTGTGTTTCTTGCCTTTTGTTTTGTGAACCAAGGCCATAGTAATGTGTTTTTTAAGAATATTTTAACAGTAAAAATATAGAAAATATAAATAAAAATATTTTTAATAATTTTTTAATCGCTGCACTCTGCCACACCCGCACCCGAATCCCAAAACGCACCCGTGCTTCTTAGACTGTGGCTGAACCTTCCTCATCCTAGAAGTGGTCTTGGCTTGATCATTTATACGTAACCTGCACAATGCACAGGAGGCAGTAACAACATGATCAAAAGGCAACTGCAGTTAGGAATAGCAACGAGTTGAGTTCGGGCCAGGTTTTTTGATACCCAGACCCGACCCGCGAGTCTTCCTCTGTTACTTATACCTGGCCCGTTTAATAAACGGGTCTTTTTTTTAGCCTCAAACTCGGCTCGTCAGGTCTCCGCAGGCCCTGCCAGTCTAGCCACTTCTGGGTCTAAACCATGGTCCAATCCAATCCGATCTTATTAAAAAAGAAAAAAGAAAAAAATCCAATCACAAACACAAACACAACAATCAACATTGTTATCAATCTTGCTGAAATGAGATTCTTAGACAGAAAATAAATAATGAATAAACACAAAAAAATAGAAGAAACAAAACTCCATTTATCATTTATGGACCAATCCTTCACCAAAATTGGTTGTGATAATGTCTTTGATTTCATCACCAAAAGCAAAGTAACCTAGAGCTCCAAATGCACCGTACAATAGAGAAATGAAAGTCATACACTACCCCAAAACTTTCCCAAACTTGTCTTTGTCTTTGTCTTTTACCTTTGACTCCAACGGCAAAACCATTCCAACCCCTTCAAATGCATACACAACCACACTCACGCCATAAAGAAAACAGACAAGGGGAATTCAACCCCAACTGAAAAGGGAAACAAGCCCAAAGAAACAAACTTTTCGGTGATAGCTTGCTTTTACTACAGCTGTGTACCATCTCCGTGCTCCTCCACAAGGTTGAGGGTGGGTCGGTGAGTGAATGAGAGTGAGGGTGAGGATGAGATGTGAGTGTTTGATTGAGAGTGAGAGTCAGTAAGGGCCAGATGAGATGCAAGTGAGAGTGAGATGAGGTGAGGTGAGGCTGGCAGTTGAGTTGACAGAAAAATGAGAGAAATGAGTTTTAGGTTAGGGTTGTGATATATATATATATATATATATATATAGGTAGGGTTTTTTTGTAATTTTATATTTATGCTAACCATGTCGGGTTAGGTCCGGGTTTAGGCCGGGTTTTTGCCAAAACTCGGACTCGACCTGGACTTGCTTCGGGGGTTTTTTTTTATTTTAACCCAAACCCGACTCTATTCTTTATCAGGCCGGGTAAAACCCGATCCATTAGGGTTGGGCCGGGCCGGGTACCTGCAGTTCGAGCATAAATTGCCATCCCTAACTGCAGTATGAAACCATCAACCATCAACATCAAGGGTGAATTCGTGCATAATCCAACAGCCATTCTGTGGTGACTAAGGATTCTCATAACCAACGCAACACTTCAATCCAATGGATAATCCCATGGTAGATGGTACAGTTCCAATGATTTGCCTGAAAAACCTTGCGGTAAAGGAAGTAGGTGGGCAATTCATGGTCAGTGGTATTATTACCGAGGACCCATAATCAAATCTTTGTCTTTGGGCTTGGGATTTAGGGTCAGATGGTTCTTGAAAAACCCTAGTGTCAAATATGAATTTGGGTGTTTTTCAAAATCAAAACTTACGGAAACTAAAACAGTAACAGTAGCAGATACAGATACAGATACGAAAACAGAAACAGAAACATGGGTATGGGTTTAGGTTTGGGTTTCAAAAGCAAAATCTCTCTCTCTCTGTTTGTTTGACACCATGCCGCTTCTCCCTAAAGGCTAATGGTCACTTTATTCTAAATCCCCAACTGGATTGGATTACACCAGCCCTATCTTTTTATGGCCCATGCAATCCAGCCCACCTCTCATTTCTACTTCTACAAATCTACCAATTTGGTTTCGGTTTGTGCTCAATTTTTTTCCCCCTCTTTTATATATTAATATGGGCTGACATGGTATTGGTATACTGACACATTTAATTTTCATAATATTTTCACAAGAGATGTATAGATTAAAATAAAATAACAAAATATGTGATTGGGACCAACCACAATTAAAGATAAATGTGTTGTGAAAATGATGTAACATCTTGTTGTTGCCATCTAGAATTTGTGAAAACTACTATTGATGGATAAAAAAATTATATCAACGGTGGGCCTAGTTTAAAACCATTATAACAATTGTCATTTAGAATTTGTTGTGAAAATATTGTGTATGTAGCATTCTTTGAATAAATAATAAAATATTAGACGAGTAATACCACCGATGAAAATAAAGGTACTATGAAAATGTTATGACATTTAGTTGTGTTGCCGAACTTCTTTTTTGGTTTTGTCAAATTAAGTGAGCCAAAATTCACTGTTCCACGCACAACTTTCTTGGTCTAGTTGTTGTTGTTGTATTTTTTTTTTTTAATGCACAATTTAAAGTGGTAGTTTCAGTTTAAACCAATAACAATTTGCCACCTAAGATTTGTTGTGAAAATGTTGTAGACATAAATAATAAAACATCATACCAGGACTTACCATAGCTAGAAATAAAAGGCATTGTGAAAATGATGTGATATTTTGTTGCATTCCTAGACTTATTTTTTGTTGTAGACATAGTATTACTCTAAAACTAGTTGCTAACCCATGCTACGCACGAGAACTTAATTGTCTGCGTGGTAGACTAAAATAATTTTATAAAATCTTAAATTGATTATGAAAATATACCATTGCATGGATTGCTCCTACCTGACATGAATTGTGTTACAATTTTTGCTTGAAATATAACAGAATCAGAAGATTTATGGCCTAGAAATGATTGAAACAAATGTCTATATATATATATATATATATATATATTGAAAGCTCACTTAGTGTATATAACACTTGTGAATGTTTAGACCCCCAAATTCAAATATTCCAAAACAAGCTCATATTCAAACAATGTATGTGCTGAATGATAAATATAAGCTATACCCAAATATGCAAACTACTTTAAATCATAATTTAATCACAACACAGCAGTAATTAAAAGCTAAGAGTATGGGATAGAGAGAAGCAAATGCAAGATAACACTGGCACGTGTTATCGAAGAGGAAACCGAAAAACCTGGCGAAAAACCTCTCCACTGCCCTCCAAGCGGTAAAATGATCTATTAGAAAATCAATTGGGATACATGAATAGCAATAGACCCTCTAAGCCTAATTTACCCGATACACCTAAGCCCTCCAAGCTTCTTGCTCTAACAGGGTTATGCCTAACATTGTTTTCTTTAGTTTACTGGATCCCGCAATTAGCCCATTGCATCAATCAATTCTCTCTTGAATTGCTTCCTAAACACCAAGAACCTTCTCATTGCTCTAAATATGGTGAGATAAGGATTTGGCTTAAGATCCTCTCATGGATATGACAATGGAGAGGGTAAAAGTAAAGGAATTTGGAGAATCAAAGGTATAAGATTGTGGATGAATCAATCTTGTTGTTCTCTAGAGTTTCTCTCTCAAAATTCTCTCTAGAAGCTCTCTAAATTTTGTGGGTATAAGGGTATTTACAGTAGGATATGAGAAGGAATGTGAAAAGTCATTTTTCAGCAAAACAAGGTGCACTGACGAGTCACCCGCGACTGGGATGAGTTGCGAGTTCCAGTCGCCAGATAACAGAAAGGCCAGTCTGTAATTTTTATCCTGTAGTGATCCAGCTGTCTTGACCCTTCAACTTCTTGCATGCTTCACACGTGTAACACATTCTGTGAGTCACCACTTGCGAGTCAGTTGCGAGATCCAGTCGCGAGTTGCCTCTTGACTGCACACACTTGATCAATTCTTCACACTCACTCATACACAAACCTTACATTATTCCCACCTAAATACAGGGTTTCTAAATGCTGAATTACAAGAAAATTTGGCATGAAATAAAGCCAACACATAGTTGAATAAATTCAAACTTACATATATATGTGTGTGTGTGTGTGTGTGTGTGTGCGCGCGCGCATGTGCGCACACGCGCCTACACAATAGAGAGAAAAATTGGTTACCGTCAAAAGAATATCCATGGTATAACCGTTGAAATCTACCAAACATGTTCAAATACTGCAGAAACCAATGCAAAAAAACAGATGTTAAAATTTCCAAAAGGACAAAACTTAGATATAGTACCTTAGGTGCTGTTCCTTAGGTTCCTCCTCTTAAGATTCAGCCATGTGGCTACTTAACTGAAAAATATACTTCCATCCCATGAGCAAAAATCCACAAGGCAGAATCTTAAAAAGTGAATCTAAGGAACAGCACCTAAGTACTGTACCTAAGTCTTGCCCTTTCCAAAATACCAAAAAATAATTAAAGAATCAAAATATTCTGAGCCTAAAAATTATTGAAACAAAATATAAACAAAAAATCTATGACTACACAATAGAAAAACATAAATAAAAGATGTGGTAGCCTCAAAAGAATAATCCATTGCTATAGTTATTGAAATTTGCAAGACAGTTTCAAATGTTACAAAAAATTAATCCAAAAACTCAGCTGTTAAAACTTCCAAATGGCCAAAAATAAAAATTAAGAGTAAGAATATTCAATACATAAAAATTACAGAAATTGAACAAAAAATATATGACTACACAATCAATATATATATATATATATATATATAAAGAGAAAGAGGGGCTACTCTCAAAAAAATAATTCATGACTATAGCAATTGAAATTTACAAATTGATATTAGTAGATTAAAAAAAAAGTAATTTAATGTAATTTCAGTAGTGGGCCTAGATTTGAACCAATAAAAATTTGTTATATAATATTTATTGTAAAAATTTTGTGAAAATGTTGTAGATGTAGCATTACTCTGTTAATATTTATTTCTACACATTGTACAGGTTAGCGACTAATATTACTTATACTACACAATATTCATACTTGTAATGCACTTATATGCCTTTACCATATAAGGACATGAGCACAACTACTTTTTCATAATTTTAACATGACACCAAAGCTACTTTGAACTGCCACTTGTCTGACCTAGCTCTCGCCACTTCAACCCTAGTGCTACATCAGCATGGTCACATATGATCATCTACATTCTACAGTACCAAATTAGCAACTGACCAGTCTAGCCTGGGTTTGACCCAAGTCAGACTCGACCCTATCTAGCCCAGTCCAAACTAGTCTGAATTGTTGAACTAGTAGTATAATTGAGATACGTTTGTGAAGGTACTTTTACCTTGATTTTTTTTTTTTATCCAGTTTATCTTGTTCTGTATAATTTTAATGTTTTATTATGTGGATAGTTTTGGAAGGAAATTAAATTTTATCACCCTAAACTATACCCTATATTACACTTTGCACCTTAACTTTTCGAATGCACATTTTGCACCCTAAACTATGACCCTTGTTACACTTTGCACCTCGACGTTAAGTTTTCTATTAACTTTGATGAAAATTTAAATTTTAGGATGCAAAGTGTAATCAAGAATATAGTTTAGGATAGTAAAGTGTAATTTATCTTTTGTTTTTAAAATATTGAGAAGATGGACAATTAGGTCTTTTCACGTAGTACCATATTTTTCCATCAAAATTAACAAAAAACTTAATGTCAGAGTATAAAGTATAACAAGGGTCATAGTTTAGGGTACAAAACATGCATTCGAAAAGTTTAGGGTGCAAAATATAATCAGTGGTAAAATTTTGGGTGGTAAACTGTAATTTCTCCTAGTTTGGGATATGTTTCACTTATTAGTGTTCCACAATATGCATAAAGATATGGACTTAGTTCATGACAATTGGTCACATTCATATAAGTTTGACAATAAGTCATGTAACTAGGTTTGAAGAATTCTTTGTTGTTCTTGCTAGTTACTTATATTCATGGTTCGAACCTTTCACCATTTCTTTGTGATGCTAAGCAAACATTCTTGAGTTACAACTATTTTGATGCCTTTTGAGCCATTGATTCTTTATTCATGTTTTGCAATGATATCAAATAAAGGGTTTGACTTACCTCTAGTACTTTTTTAACTAAAATCTCCTTTTGTTTTAATGAGATGTTGCTGCATCATCTACTAACTAAATAAAATGTAGAGATTAAAACTCACTACTACTTGTCATTATATATTTAAAACAAAAGAATATGTCCAGCTAAAAAAAAAAAAAACACTGGAAGTAAGCCAAACTCTCAAATAAAAAAATGGACCAATAAACTCATGCCACAGATCAATGATGAAGATCACATTTATGACAAGGCAGCTACAACACAGGTTCAAAGGCATTACCCTTTCACCAACATTATCAAACATATTCCCACAAAATTTAATGAAGTGTGCTTATTTATATCGCCTTGCATAGTGTTTCAAGACATAATCATAATGAGGTACTCTCATTTCATGGGAGTCATGAGGTGCCTAGCACCTTTCCCACAAACAGAATTCTTGAATTTGTGCTCTTCATTTAAGATACGATTTGACTTAGTCTAGGTTAAAGGACCTCACAATCCCTAAAACTTGACCACAGATTAAAACCAATCAAATATTAGTAACTAATCACCCCTTAGAAATCCCAACTCATGTATGTCACTTCAATCACTTTATTTCATCTCCAAGACATGGTCACTAGCCCCCTAAGCTAGCACAAGTAACTCAAACGAATGAGGGTTAACGCTTATACAATTGGGAGTGAGAGCGCATATAAAGAGACAAGAGTCACCATCCATTGGTGATTGAATTAAGACTTGTAATTAACACACTCAACTTACAATCTATATTTTTCTGTCACAAATGGAAATTTTAAACAACTCTTCAATAATAATAAAAAATAACTTTTTTTAGGTGAATGGTTACTAATATAACATTTGTCTTGCTTAAGCATTGAACATTTACTTGGATTGAAAGTCTTAGATTTTTAAATGATTAAATCAATTTATTTTATTGGCAAAAAATTAAATGTCTCATCAAAATTTGAAAAAATAAAATAAATTTTTCCTTGAAGTTCTCCTCTCTATAAACACAACCTTTCGAGTGTTGGCATGGGTGTGTGTTCCAAACACTTTTATTCTTATTTGTTTTCTAGCCATCGGAAATTTATGAGTAAAATAGCCATTGGGCAATTATGAGAAAAATAGCCGTTAGGCAATAATTAATAATATAGCCGTTGGGCTTTTAAGGGTTATTAGTAACCAATAACTATATATTATTATCTTCATAAGTAGTTTATATAATACTCATCATAACACATTTTCTAAGGGGGTCTTTTTACTACTCTATATTTTAGATATACACAACTCTACTATTTTTCTCTCCCACATAATTTTTCTACAAGAATATTTGTTCTAAGGAAAGGCAATAGAAGGTTGTTTTTAAACCTTTTGTGAGTGGAAGTGCGTACATCACAAAGGTCGACGCTATAGTCTAATCCTGGAGGGTTGTTTGGCCAAGAGAACCAATCGTACCAAGTTTTACTTTGGGTGGCACGAATCAACCTTTAAGGACAACGCTCTTTGCGTGATTCTATAGCACTGTGAGATTGTTCCTAAATTTACTTAAATTTATTTTATTATTGCTTATTGACATTCTTGCTAATTATTTGAGATATTATTTATGTATCAAAACTTGTTTATTCACTAAAATATTTCCAACATCAAGTAGTGCCAAGTTTGATACTCCATCTTTTCATAAACTTTTAATAGGATGATTTGAACTCTATATAGTATATACTCCAATAACAATTGTTTATTACCAATATTTTCTTTCAAAATCTTTAAAAATGTGTTCTTGGATCTACCATATTGTGATTATTGATTTATCCATTCACAAACAAACTTTAACTTGAAACTTTTGGGACTCATACAAATATACATGGCTCTTGTGCATTAACATAGAAATTATTTTGAAATCTTTTGGCCCTAGCCAAATGGCATTACTTAAATGGTAAGCTTTTAAAAATAATCCTGCTTATGCTTCTAAATGGTCAATAATATTATTAGACACTTATTTAAAAAGAAAATATATAGTTTAAATCAATTTCTAGATTAAATAATGTTTTTATTTCAAAGGTTTCAAACATTTCCATTGTATATAAGACATAAGAGTTGAATCATTAATTATCATTATGAATTTTTCATAGTATGAGTGAATCGATGGATTTGATATTTGTGAAAAAACATTTGATGAGAATGATGGTATTGGTTATCTTTTCACTCATTGAAGTGCAAGCTACAGACCTTACCTTTACTACTTTTCATCTCTCTTCAATTCCAGTCTCGTTTCCTCCTCTCTTAAAACTTGATCGTATGTTCCCCAAATTTGATATTTGTTATAGAGATGAACTTAATGGCTCAGGATTTCCCTAAAGAAATTGATTTAGAGAAATTGGGAAAGTGTATTATATATAGTTTTGATCCTGCTTGAGTATCAGTAGGCATCCTAGTAACCTACATTATCAAGCTGCTAAACAATGCTTGCTTCCTTCCAATGAACCAAAAATAAAACTTGCCTTCCATGAAGGAATTTGTTTATTTGTATGTTACGGAAGGCATATTTCGAGGTCCTTTGGCAATGTATTTAGATTTGATACTCTCTCTCTTTCTTTGAGACGTACATGTGCAAAAACAATACATCTATGTGTAATCAATATTATGTTTATGGATACTCTCTTGTCGATACAGGGAACGATTGACCACCCGTTCATTGGCTAACGATAAAAAATTGAGCGTAGGCTCTACTTAATCTCATTAATAGGGCTTGTTATGGAATCGATATAGGCTTGAGGAAAAAAAACAAGAAAAAAATCTTTGAAAAAATATCTAATGATGCAGCTTAGGCTCACTTATTTATAATGAAAGTATTACTTTCATATTTTATGATCTTTAGATAAAATTTATTTTGGTTCCCCCCTCAACAGCAAATTTTTTTTTTAACAAAGCTTGTTAGTTGAATTATGCTTGAGATTTGTGCTTGACTAATGAAACAAGCCAACCTCTGCATGGCTTGATTACAGCATAATATATTAATTGTAGAGATGTAAAAGATCAGCCTTTATGAGCTTGAGCTAAACTTTTTTTGACACAGGACAGAAATTTTACTCTAACTTATGTATATATGTGTTGATGATGCCAGAAAATCGTCAGTTAATTGCACGGCCCTTACGTACTCGATACAACACCTTCACAACACAGAACAAGAAGACTTTAGGAGAGTACCGGTGTGGTATTGGCCAAAGACCCTCCGAAGGTTAACTTAGAAAAATTCTCTCAACCCTAGAGTGCTAGAGTTGGGGTCAATTATGCGTACCTTATTTTCTGAGAGCCTTTGGGTTTTTATAGTAGCATAGAACCGACCTCCGTTTCTTGCATGGGAAAGCTTTTCCTTATGGAGAAGATCATCATTAATGGGCATATATCACAGGATTCTTCTCATGTTAGGATTCTATCCATATTGGGACTCTATTGTCTAGGGTTAATCGTAGGACGTAAGTTGTTTCCATTTAGGATTACTTGGAGGTTACTTAAACCATGCGGATACCACGTGGCCTTGAGATCCGTCTACCTTGCATTCGTGCATCTTGGATCCATTCACTATTAGCCCACTGGTCTAGCACCGTAATGTTTATTTAAATGGACCCGTCATCCCTAATTTTACCCTCTTCAGTTGCCCCCTCACTCCATGGGTCTGTGATCTTTAAGTGGATGTACACATGGAGTGACAGTTTAATTTGCCTCCTGAGAAACACACCCAGCCTAATAGGCTGGCCTATGGTCATTAATGTCGTAGGGACACGTGGCGTCGATTTAGTGGTCCATCTCTTGGAACGAAGTGTCCCTTCGTCTTCCATGCCGTTCCCTCTATATAAACTTGCCTCTTTAACCCTCATTCTTTACTTTCTATAGAAACCCTACGATTAGAGCACTACCATCACCATTGACAAACGAGCATACCGTTCACCTAGTGCATCCATCATCTACACCTTTTTGCTGCTCATCTTTAATCGGTAAGTACTCTTCTCCTTCCGTTAAATTTTTGTCATCTTTTAGACTTTGCACTCCCGTCATCTATTAGATCCGTCAGTGTCTTAGGGTTTATCGTCACGTATATGTGACAGATGTCTAGTGTGTCAAGTAACCAATCGTGTGTCCACAATGGAGCGGGCTACAATGAAGTGTTTCCTTCAGGTCAAAAAGACTCCGACACTTCAAGTGAAGAGAGGAATCTGTCGGCCACCTCTCCTTCAAAGGATGAGGATTTGGGGATGGATGGGTCAAAGGGTGGCTCTAATGACAGTCTAGATGGCGCTGAACCCCCAATCCAATCCGTCATAGGTCCTAATGGATTTAGGGAGTTCATAATGCTACCTTTATGGACGGTTAACGATTTTATTTCTTCAATCAAAGAATCTCACTTCAAGACACTTAGGGAGAAGTACCAAATACTCATCAACATACCCATCCATCTACCTTACAAGTCAGAGAAATGTTACTATGAGGGTGTTGAGGGCGTCGGGGTCTACGAGCAAATGCTGAAGGCAGGGCTCAAATTCCCCTTAAGTTCACTTCACCATCACCTCCTTCAATACCTAGGTTTGGCCGTCACCCAAATTTCCCCAAATGCCTTGAGGGTCTTCCTTGGCGCGGAAGTCTTATATGGGGCCATGTTCGACGGAGCACGGAGGTTGATGGTGGAGGAATTCTTTAATTGTTACCGTCCGGCTGAGATTTCTCAGTCAAAGGGCATGTATAACTTTGTGCCCAGGAGCCCATTGTTGAGGCTTGTGTGTGAAACCCCCGACTCTAACAAAAGCTATAAGAGTCGGTATTTTTTCTTGGAAGGTGACGAGTGGATGTGTCATCCTGGTGACCATGAATATATGCTCGTCGACACAACATGGGGCATAATGCCCTCGTCCGGTATGCATCCGTCTAAATTCAAGCTTTCAATTGTTTGTGTTAGATGTTACTCTAACCGTTTTCTTTCTTTTTCTTTTACAATTCAGGACCGTCCACAAGTCTCACTAGAGCAATGGAGTTTTTTGGAGAAAATTTTCAATTAAGCCAAGCTAGAGGAGAGGAGGTGGGCTAAATTGGTCACCCTAGACACCCTCTTCTGGTATTTTGACGGACCAGAGCTCATAGCAGTCGCCCGTCGCTACAATCTTCAAGTTCGCCAGCGTAAGTCCGCCACCCAACACTTTTTATTATTTTTTTTTTATTTATTTTTCAAAACTCCTGACATCCGTCCGCCTTTGTGAAGAAATGGATGTCACTAGGAGAAGGGCCTTCATTAAGCAGCAAGCTGCTTTAAAGAAAAAATAAGAAGGGAGTCAACCCCCTAAGGGGACGGGTTCGGCCACCCGTCTACCAAAAGGAAACAACCAGAGAAGTCTGACCGTTTTCCCAAGAAGCCCAAGACTATCCCCGAGCATGTCGTGGGGTTGAAGGCCGAAAAAAGGGAAGCCGGTCACTCAGCCTGGCCTAAGAAAGGGCAAAGGACTCATGAAGGGCCCCTCCGTCATTGAAAAACCACTTGTCCTCCTCTGTGAGGATTCAAAGTATGCGTTGGACCAACTCTCATCCATCATCACATCCGATGATTATAAGGACTTAAGCAACCACGCTATTGAAGCCATGGGGGAGACGGGGCTTTTTAGCATTGCTCAAGTAATCATGTTCGTCCCCTTTCTATTTTTCTTTCCTTCATCTTGCTTTGTTACTAACCCCTTTGTTTTTAGGCAATGTTAATGATGAAGGGGTTGATGGGTCGTTGCCTGAACCATGAGACGACACTGGACCATATTAGGGCGAAGGTGAACTCAACGGAGGATGAGCTGAACGAGTTGAAGGCCTGAAAGGCAATCCAGGAGAAGAACCTTGCTTAATCAGAGGAAGCAAGGGATGAGCTGGAGAAGTAGACAGAGCTGTTGAAGCGGGTCTTGGAAGACAAGGAGAAGGAAATCCGTGACATCAAGGACCAACTTCATCAGGCAAAGGAAGAAGCGATACATGAGTACCGTAACGCCGATGCCCTTTTGGCAGAGCTTGGAGGCTCCTTTGCCAAAGGCTTCAACGATGCTCTTCGTCAAGTCAAGACTTCTTATATTGATCTGGACGTATCTCATGTCACTACTAATGCCCAGGCCCAAACCTTAGTTCAACCTGTCCACTCCGAGAGTACGGACTAGTTATTCGCCGATGATGCCCCTATCGACGACCCTAATGGTGACGGAGGGACTGCCGCTAAAAGCCAAGTCAAACCTATCGTGGTCAGCATCCATCATTCTGACGTCGTTCAAGTGGAGGAGGAGAAAGAAGAAAACACCCTCGTTTAGCAGTAGTTTTTTTTTTTTTTTTTTTTTTTGAATGTAAAGATTTTGAAAAAAAGTTAATGTTTAATTTAACCATTGCCTTCTATATCTAAACTTCTCCCTTTATAGGCTTCAGCAATATTTCATT
The DNA here is from genome assembly GCA_033629205.1 of Lithocarpus polystachyus. NCBI lineage: Eukaryota > Viridiplantae > Streptophyta > Magnoliopsida > Fagales > Fagaceae > Lithocarpus > Lithocarpus polystachyus. The sequence continues at coordinate 69,481 of JAWTZU010000019.1, read as the reverse complement.
ACTTATTTTGTATTATCTGTCTACTTTTATGCCTATGGATGTATCCATTTAGTTTATGGTTATGTACGAATACAACCGTCTTTAGGATGAATCTGTCCACTTATGGACTTGTAATGTTAATTCAACGTGTTGTTAAACCCGTCCACTTTGTGGACCTTTATAATTATCATTCTCTCGGATGAACCCATCCTCTTATGGACTTAGTTTTAATCCAACGTGTTGTTGAACCCGTCCACTTTGTGGACCTTTATAATTATCATCCTCTCGAATGAACCTATCCTCTTATGGACTTGTAATCCAACGTGTTGTTGAACCTGTCCACTTTGTGGACCTTTATAATTATCATCCTCTCAGATTAACCCATCCTCTTATGGACTTTTATGAATATGCAGACATGTAGATTTATGTCCGATATTTTTGAATAACTCCTCTTATTGTGTGGTAAACATGCGTGTAAAAATTGTTCTATAAAAGGAAAAAAAAAAAAAAAAAACTACCATTTGGGCTTAAAAGAAACTATAAATAATAAAAATATTTAACTAGAAAGCAATAAACTGGAAATGAGGAGTACCATTTTATTGTTCATATTGTCGCCTATTGGTAGTATTTCTTCAGGTGCTCTGTGTTCCATGGGTAATTTAGCTTTTGCCCGTTCAATGTCTCTAGGTGGTAGATTCCCCTCCTATGCCATGATGCACCTCTATATGGTTCTTCCCAGTTAGGTCCTAGCTTTCCTTGGGAGGTATCTTTTGTAGTGCCCATCACCTTTCTCAGGACAAGATCTCCAACCTAGAAATCTCTGTGTCTGACCTTAGAGTTATAGTGCTTGGCCATGAGATTTTGGTACCGTGCTAACCTCTATTCTGCTGTTGCTCTTACTTCATCCACCAGATCAAGCTGCAGGCGCATAGCTTCTTCATTCTTGCTTTTGTCATGATTCTCTACCCTGTAGCTTGTAAGTCCCACTTCAGCTGGGATGACCGCCTCGCTTCCGTATGCTAGTCGAAACGGGGTTTCTCTTATAGGCATTCTCGTCGTTGTCCTGTACGCCCATAAAACACTTGGTAATTCGTCCGGCCATATACCTTTTACCCCCTCGAGCTGAGTCTTGATGATTTTGAGCAAGGATCAATTCGTGACCTCAACTTGTCCATTGGCATATGGATGGGTGGACGGGTGACGAGTAGTGGTTCTTGATTCCTAATTGTAAGCAAAAGTCTCTTAATGCGTCGTTGTTGAACTGATTCCCATTGTCCGAGACCAGCACTCTAGGTATACCATACCTGCAGATTATGTTCTTCCATACAAAGTTTCGTACATTTTTCTCAGTGATAGTGGCTAGAGCTTCTGCTTCCATCCACTTGGTGAAGTAGTCTATACCAAATACTAGGAACTTCAGTTGCCTGACTGCTGTTAGGAACGGGCCTTTGATATCCAATCCACATTGAGCGAACGGCCATGGGGCCGTCATTGGAGTAAGCTCTTCTGTTGGTTGCTTGATGAGATTACCGAATCTCTGACACTTGTCGCACGTTTTGACATATGCATAGGCATCCCTTTGCATGGTTGGCCAGTAGTACCCGGCCCGAATTAGTTTATGTACCAACGATCGTGATCCAGAGTGGTTTTCATAGACTCCTTCATAGACTTCTCTCATCACATAGTTTGCTTCCTCGGGGACGAGGCACCTTAGGTATGGTCGGGAGAAACCCCTCTTATATAGAACATCCTTAATCAAAATTAAGCGAGCTGCTTGAACCTTCAACTTCCTTGCGGCCTCCTTGTTGTATAGTAGCACATCGTCCTTTAGGTAGGAGGCTATTGGCGTCGTCCACACTGGTATCATTTCTTAATAATGACATTTGAACGAAGGACAATACTTGATCGGGGATAACCATGTGCTCTACTGAAGAATCTTTAACAAGTCGGTCGTCGTGCTCATTCTCCGCTCTTGGGATTTGAACAAACTTTACTCAGAGGTTGTTAACTCGATCGTTCACCTGCTCAAGGTACTTCTTCATCCGTTCATTCTTACAGTCGTAATCTCCATTAACTTGACTGGTTACTATTTGGGAATCGCAATATACGACCAAATTTTTAGCTCTTGCAGCCTTAGCAAGGTCCAGCCCAGCTATCAAAGCTTCATATTCTGCTTCGTTATTAGTCGTTTGGAAGTCCAGATGGATCGTGCATTCGATCTTATCTCCTTCTGGGCTATGGATATCACACCAGCTCCACCTGCTTGCTTGTTGGAGGATCCGTCTGTGTGGATGCTCCATTGTGGAATCTTTTCTGCCCCCTAGCCTTCCACGAATGTGAATTCTACAATGAAGTCAGCTATTACTTGCCCCTTTATAGCCGTGCGTGGTCGATACTATATGTCGAATTCACTCAATTCGACTGCCCATAATGCCATCCTTCCAGCAGCTTTAGGGCTACCCATAGCTTTGCGCAAGGATTTGTCTGTCAGGACGACCACAGTGTGTGCTTGGAAATACGGCTTGAGCTTTTGTTCCGCAGTTACTAGTGCGAAAGCGAGCTTTTCCATTGGGGGGTACCTTTCTTCCGCTCCCTGTAGTAGTCAGCTTGTGAAGTATACAAACTTCTGCACTCTATCCTCTTCTCTGACCACGGCCGCACTGACAACTGCCGGAGATACGCCTAGGTATAGTAACAGTTCTTCCCCTGGTTTGGATGGACTTAGTAATGGTGGAGAAGAAAGATATACCTTAAGGTCTTCAAATGCCTGTTGGCACTCGGCCGTCCATTCAAACGACTTCTTCAATGTGCTAAAGAAAGGTAGGCACTTGTCTATTGCTCTTGAGACGAACCTGTTTAATGCAGCTACCTTCCCGTTTAGGCTTTGTACCTCCTTGACTATCTTTGGCGAAGCTAACTCTATTATGGCCTGTATCTTTTCTAAGTTGATCTCGATACCTCTTTGGGATACCATGAATCCCAAGAACTTTTCTGCTGTCACCCCGAACACGCACTTGTTCAGGTTCAGCTTCATGTTGTACGACTGGAGTGTATTGAAGGTCTCTTGTCGCTCAAGTGGTTGTCCTCCCGTATGATTTTTACCAACATGTCGTCCACATAAACTTGCACATTCCTTCCAATCTAATTTGCGGGCATTCTGTTCATCAACCTTTAGTATGTGGCGCCCGCGTTCTTCAATCTGAATGGCATCACTTTGTAACAGAAGAGACCTTGGCTGGTATCAAATGAAGTCTTCTCTTGATCATCCTCACTTAGCTTGATCTGGTTGTAACCAGAGAATGGGTCCATAAAGCTTAGCAGCTGGTGTCTTGCGGTCGAGTCTACCAAGGTGTCAATCTACAGGAGAGGATAGCTGTCCTTGAGGCAGGCCCTGTTTAGGTCCGTGAAATCTACGCACATCCTCCGCTTCCCGTTATCTTTCTTGACCATTACCACATTCGCCAGCCAGTCAGGGAAGTACACTTCTTGTATGAAGTCTGCTTCCTGTAATTTTTTAACCTCCTCAGCTATGGCTCTGTCCCGTTCTTGTGTGAACACCCATTTTTTCTGCTGGATGGGAGAGAATAAGGGTGATACGTTCAATTTATGGACTATAATAGACGGGTCAATTCCTGGCATGTCCTCATGACTCTAGGCGAATACATCCTAGTTGTCCTTTAGGAAGGTCGTGAGGGCTTGACGTACTAGCTGGCTAGCCAAGGTGCCTATCCTTGTTGTTTGTTCAGGCCTAGAATCATCAAGAAGTACTTCTTCCAACCCTTCCACTGGTTCTGCTACCGTCCACTACTCTTTTATGCACATAGTTTGTAACCGATCATCCATCTTTAGCATGGTTATGTAGCATTCACGTGTCACCACTTGATCCCCTCTCACTTCTCCCACTCCATACTTGGTGGGAAATTTGATCATCAAATGGTAGGTTGAAGTTACGGCCTTCCATAAATTTAAAATAGGACGACCCAATATGGCGTTGTATGCAGACGAACAATCTACAACTAGGAATGTGACATCCTTGGTGATCTGCTGAGGGTAATCGCCGACCGTTACCGACAGGTTAACCGCTCTTAAGGGATACACCCTTGTTCCTCCAAACCCTACGAGTGGCACGTTGATTGGAACCAACCGTTCTCTCCCTATCCTCATCTGCTGGAACACTGAATAGTATAGGATATCGGCAGAACTCATGTTGTCCACAAGGATCCAATGGGTGTTGTAATCTCCTATGCATATGCTAACTACAAGCGCATCGCTATGTGGGTGGTGGAGACGTCGGGCATCTTCCTTTGTGAATCCAATCACGGGATTGTCGATTCGCGCCATCTTTGGTACGTACCCCGTCTGCTGGACGTTCTGGACCATCCGTAGGTAGATTTTGCATGCCTTCTTGGAAGAACCGGAAGTCGCGCTGCCCCTCTACGTTCATCAGTATGTCTCCCAAAGGTGGCCCAGGGCGCTAGTTTTCTCTTCGGGCAGGTTGTCCTTGGGGTTGTTATGTCCCTTCCTTACCGATGAACCTCTACAACTTCCCTTGCCTGATGAGAGCTTCTATCTGCTGCTTCAAATCGTACCTCTCAAACGTGTCGTGGCCGTGATCGTGGTGGAAATGACAGTATTTGTCTCTAGACCGTTTGCTGGGGTCTCCCTTTAGCTTGCTAGGGAATGTCAGTGCCCCTTCGTCTTTGATTTGCATCAGGACTTGATCAATTGGTGTGTTTAGGGGGGTGAAGCTAGTAAATCTTTTAGTGGGAGGTTTGGAGCATCTATCGTCCCTTTTGTCTCCTGTCCTGTTCATCTTTCGCCCCCTCTCCTGCTGGGCTTCCTCCTATCTCTCTCTCTCTTTTAGGCTTTTCTTCGCGAGCCAACAGTGCGTCTTCCACAGTTATATACATAGTAGCCCTATAAAGCACATCTGACATGGTTTTTGGGTCATTCTTATATAAGGAAAATAGAAATTTACCCTTCCTCAGCCCATTCATGAATGCAGCCACGAGTATCTTGTCGTCGGCTTCATCAATTAAAAGTGCCTCTTTGTTAAAACGAGATATGTAAGACCTCTGCGTCTCGTCCTCCCGTTGCTTATTGTTCATCAAGCACGCAATGGACTTCTTATACTTATGCCCCCCGATAAAGTGAGAGGCAAACTTGGCACTTAACTCCTTGAAGGTACTAATGAAGTTAGGTGCTATCCTACTGAACCAAATCCTTGCGGGTCCCTTCAGCGTAGTGAGAAAGGCTTTACACATTATCTCGTCTGGCACCCCTTAAAGATACATCAGGATCTTGAAAGACTCCAAGTAACCCAAGGGGTCCTTGGATCCGTCATAACTCTCAACCTGCAGCATTCAAAACTTTGGTGAAAGGGGGAAAGACGAGATGGATGCGGTGAAGGGCGAGTCAGTTCAGTGGACCAAGTCGTCGAGGTCACTAGACACCCATCCCCTGAGGGCATTCATCATGAGGTCCATCTACTCCTTCATCATCTGCATCTCCGCGACTATGTGAGGGGGAGCCGTATCTGTGCCAAAAGGACGGCTAGTGCCCTGTCACTCATGTCTGCTTGGGGCGGCACTGCCTTCCGGCCCCTTTTAGTTCCTCCTTTCAGCGCTGGTTCCTTCCTGATCTTCCTCTTGGGTGTTCAGCGCCGCATTTTTCTGACGCAGCTGTTCCTCTAGGTCACGATTCTGCTTGGTGACTGCCGCTGCAAGGGTTTGAACTTGTCTCTCTAGAACAGTGGTGCGCGGTTCGTCGCCCTGATTGTTGGTGGTGGTTGCCATTAAACGAGTAAGTACCATGCAACTTTTTTCTAGGAAGCGGTACGTATGGCTTATCTCCTGAGCTTCGTTCCCACAGACGGCGCCAACTGATGATGCTAAAAAATCGTTAGTTAGTTGCACGGCCCTTGCGTACTCGATACAACACCTGCACAACACAGAACAAGAAGACCTTAGGAGAGTACTGGAGTGGTACCGGCTAAAAACCCTTCGAAGGTTAAGTTAGAAAAATTCTCTCAACCCTAGAGTGCCAGAGTTGGGGTCAATTATGCGTACTTTGTGTTCTAAGAGCTTTTGGGCTTTTATAGTAGCGAAGAACCAACCTCCGTTTCTTGCGTGGGAAGGTTTTTCCTTATGGAGAAGATCATCACTAATAGGCAAATATCACAGGATTCTTCTCATGTTAGGATTCTATCCATATTGGGACTCTATTGACTAGGGTTAATCGTAGGACGCAAGTTGTTTTCATTTAGGATTACTTGGAGGTTACTTAAACCATGCCGATGCCACGTGGCCTTGAGATCTATCTACCTTGCGTTCGTGCATCTTGGATCCATCCACTATTAGCCCATTGGTCTAACACCATCATGTTTATTTAAATGGACCCTTCATCCCTAATTTTACCCTCTTCATGTTTGAATTTTCCTCTTGGAGACTTAAACTCCGATCTTTGTCCTCCCACACCCCACAAGAACTTTATGCTTTCATGGCTTATAAATCGACCTGGTCAGTTTTGGTATTTGCTATTATAGGCAGGGACGAAGCTAGAACATGAAGTTAGGGGGGGTAATTTTGCTGTTAGTTGCGTGTGGTGGTTCCAGCTTCTGGCTTAGTTGCTTAATAGCTAATGAGTTTTTTTTTTTTTTTTTTTATGTGTACATCCAGGTATGGACAAAATTATTTTGTTTAAAATTTTTTAAAGGGTCAGGTTGTTTGTTTTAAGTAAAATTGGATGATTGAGTTTAATTGTTTATAGCTTTACTATTGATAATTTTTGTTGTTGCATAATTTTTTTGGGCTTGTTTATTTTGCATTAGATTTTAGATCTAGCCTTTAAAATGAGGAAAATGCTAGAATTACAAACTTTTTTTACAAATTATTAATGTGGTGAGTGATTATTAGAAAGTAAAAATGCGATGTAAGTGATGGGCCAAATGCAAACCAATAAAAGTTTACTACTACAACAGTTTGTAAAAATGTTATAGAAAATTTTGTAGTTAGAGTAGTACTCCTAAAAGAATCAATGATAATATTAAAGAGGGCAAAATGTGATTTTATAGAACAAAATTACTAAAATTGGTGACTATGTATATATTAATTTAAAAAAAAAAAATTAGGGGGGGTCATTGCCCCCCCCCTAGTCCAAGTCTCTCTCCGTCCCTGATTATAGGCTCCAAGTAACCTATTCTTCAAAATAACTTACTCTCCTTACCTATTATCTCTATTATATTGCAGATCCAAAGCCTACAAGAAAGCAGGTCGGCAAACTTTTAGAGAAGATGAGGTCAAGATTATAGCTACTTATGTTAGATAATGTCTCGACATCTTGTCACTTTAGCTCATAATATATAGTTATTTAATTCCTATATAGGAGTAAGGGTAAACGGAAGAATAAATCCAGTGAAGTCATTGAACAGAGTATTTCCACCATTCATGTCAACTAATAATTGTCATATTGAGAAATGGACTTGCAAAGAATTTCATGTTGTCCATCAGAGTGAGTGCACTCTTGAGGCGTACACTAGTATTCTTGTAAGAGTTGTTTGTTAGGCTTTGGCCAATTAAAGGTAGCCTTTGTAACTAACTCATTAGCCAATCCGCAACTTGCTTATGTTAACTAAATAAATAAGGTGTCCCAAGTCTAATAAGCTTTTGTCAATGAGAAAACGGCTACAATCTGAGAGGTATTGTTTCCAAGAGCGTCTTTTGTAGAGCTAGCCCAACCTTACTTTTAGCAACTTAGCCCTTCTAAATTGATCACTATTCACCAAATATTACTCCGTTAGATTTTGTTATCAGAGCTTGAGATCCTTAGGAGATCAAGCCTTGCGTTCCACATATTCATTTATGTGCCTCACATTCTAATGGTCTCAATCCATAAGATTTCTCTGGTGTCTCTGTGACTCTGTCTTTGCCTCTCTACCTTATCGACACACGCTCTCTCTCTCTCTCTCTCGATTTCTCAGTGTTTTGTAAATCATTCGCAAAGCGATACATCTCATGTATTTTGTAAATCATACATGAAACAGTGCTGATTGGGATTGTTTCTGGAGGTAGTATGATGGAAACAAGGCACAAACAGTTAATTGTGTTATGTAGTGTTTTCGTAATAAGAGCAATGGTTTTCTTTTATATATATATATATATATTTGGCTGACAGACACAATAAGTGTCTTTAGTCGGTGTCTTTGGGACTAACAAATTACGTTGGTTTGGAATTATACCAATACATCTCTTGGGAGATTTTTAACATATTAGATATGCCACTTGTCATGATGGGAGAAAAATTAGGAAAAATTACTCTCTCAATTTCTGCTTCTGTATATTGTATTAAATTAAATAGATACTAGATACATTGATTTGTTAACCAATTATCAATCACACAAATGAAGATCCAATGGGAAAAGTTTTTGATAGAATGTCATTTTTTACTTTCAACGGAAAATCCTAAGACAATAATTTCAGGAAATCTTAGCAAAACAATGTCTATCCCTAAAAATAGCAATTATATTATTTAATGCTGAAAAATAAGAACATTAAAAGCTAGTTTAGTTTTCATCTATGCGTTGTGTTAACGGGCACTATAAGGTGCCCGTTAACAATAATTTTTTTGGCGGTTTTTGACAGCAACAACAGTTTTTTTGATAGCTTTTGACAGTTTTTTTATATATATCTTTTTTGGCAGTTTTTTTGATAACTTTTTTCTTTTCTTTTTTTTAAGTGAGACCCATAGAGAAAAATCTTAACAAGCACCGCACAGTGCTTGTTAATATTTCCCTTCAACTATTGCCTTATCTTGAATCCTCTTTCAAGTCTCCTTCCTCAAAGACTTCAAGTAGTACTTTTGTTCCACAATTTGTGTCTCTTCTTTAGTCCACACTTTTTCAATGATCCAAGTCAGATACGAGTAGAAAGTGAAATTTTCATCCATTGTCATACTAACAATTGATGGAGACACCCTCCAGTACAAATTGTCTGAAACAATGGTCAGCATTGTAGAAAAAAGTCAACCTAAGTCCGATTAGAGATATATGATCCCATCCAAGTGATTGAATGATTGGGATGGCACAGCTGCACCAAGTACACACCCAGCAAACGTACTCTCTAATGTGCTTGCTCAAGTGTACTAGCCAATCCTTTTAGATTAACATGCAATTCTGAGCAATCTTCAACTTTAGTATTGCTTTGGTGCATAATTTTGATCCCATTCGATCTTCACTACTCTTGGAAAAGAAATTACACCTATGTAAAAGGGGCTAAAATTAAATTTTAAGACATAGTTCATACCTGATATCAATTTATGCAATTGAATTTGAAAAAATGAGGCATGAATGAAATTTCGTGTTTTGTCACCTTGTAAATGTTTCATATAAACCAAGCCTATATATATTGAATTATAGCCAAGATTTTTTAATGACATGAGTAGTTGATAAACCAATAAAAATGAGTTCTAGTCCGATGAAACCTTATTTAAGATCAACTTGAAAAATCAATTTGTTAGTTGAAGTATATGCAATACTGTTAGGCACTTTGAAACTGGGCTTAAGTGCCGTTCAGGAGAAATTGCTTCCCACTCGGCACTTTTAAAAAGGCCTTCAAGCTTCAGGCCTATCATGACTTCTCCACATGAGCTCTAACAATTCACCCATCATTCAAGCAACATAAAAAGAATCCCGGTTCAAATATCCAACCAATTTCCAGCAGTTTGCCTATCGTGCAAACATCAATTGCTAATGAAAAAACATGATCGGTTTCTTCACCAATTTTAAACTAGGGGATTCGCTTGCTTTCCAAATTCCCTAAACTAGGGATATTGGCCAGGATGTTTCAAACTATGCCCAAATTAGGGGCATTGGCTCATTAATGCTTGTCAAAGCAAATGTCCAAATTAGGGGTATTCGCCCAAATGATCGTCTTTGATTTACATTGTTCTGAAAAATCACTTCCCTAACAAAAGAAATTGCAATAGAAGAAAGGGATGTACTTGTTACTGCCCACGGAAATGGGAAACAATTATTTTTATCTCCTCTACCATTTTGCTTCTTGATCAACCCAGATACCTCCGTATAATGTTTATCAACACCCCATCCCCGCCAAACATAAAAGAATAATTACAGAATGACTTCACAATCTTTGTAATCTACAAACATTTTGCTTTAAAACAACCAATATCTCTACTCTCAAAATTAATCCTTCCACAGATTCAAGCAAAATTTCTACAAATAACACATTTGTATTTAAGTACAACCAAAATCCAATGACAGGCTGCTTAGGCCTATTGCTGAAACTTGTTCATAACAATGAAACAGCCATAAGTTAAAACAGAATACTTCATCCCACCTTTGTACAATCAACAAGAAATCACAGACCCATGATCCTGGCAATTTGATGGCTAGGCATCATGCAAATATGATGACTTCCCCCCATAGCTCCTCAAACAGACACAGTGGTTGTTTTGGCTGGAGTCTTAACTGGGGCCTCTTCCTTGAAGCCTAACATCTTATTTAATGCCCCAATATAGGCCTTGACACTAGAAACAACGATATCCATTCCTGCACCAATTCCACTGGCACAAAAACAAGGCAGATTTTATGTTCTATGAATCTGGACTTAAAGATTCAAATATGCCAACTAAAATGAAAAACAAAATGTATGGTTGGGTTCATGTTACACATAATTTTAAGCAATGTTATATTATTCAAATTTTTTTTTTTTTTTTTTGACATCTGCCGTTGGATTACGTTTTCTATTTATAACATCCATAATTGCAAAATTTCAAGATGATCATAAATCAATAACTATCTCAACTATCAAATATTTAAATTTTTTGTATTTTAGAATTATGCATAAATATGAGTTTATGGATTGGTAGTTAACAACATTTTATTGAAACAAAATTTGGTATTGGTATTAAAAATATAAAAAACATGTAATCCAATGATGGGATTTTCAAAATATCAATTTAAAATTTTATTAGGTGGTGCAACATTGCTTAAAGTTACACTAAGAGTAACTTGATCCACACACGCGTGCGTGCACACATATATAATATGCCATACCTAAATGTCCGATGTACTGTTTCTCCAGTATAGGCATGAGTAGATGTGTGACTGTTTTCCCCACGTATTAGAACACGGGTGGTAGCAATTGCATCAATGCCTTCGGTGACTGCAATCATGGAGTACTCAAGAAGGGTTACAGGTTCCTGAGTACAAGGGATAAAGTAGAATCCTTAACAACACAACTCATGCTAGATTATTGAGAACAACCTCAGCAAAGATAAAATTTACAATATGAAAATTGATCTGCATCATAAGTACTCAAGTTTCTTCTATACAAACAATTTTCTACATAAGGAGAGAATTCCAATTTTAAGCTTTTGTCACTTGTATATCCCTTGACCATTTTTGGTTTATAAATTGCTAACAAATCAAGATTCAAAATATATTCCTCAAAATGATTTCTCTTTTAGCTTACTTATCTTAACTAGCATCAATTAAAAGTGGCTCATCGCTTTTGATGAGCCTCTTTTAATTGGTTTATTCAATTTAAAAAAAAAAAAAAATACAGCTGTACCTAGATAAAAGTGAGGCTTTGAAAAAATTGTACCTAGTCAAATAAACAGAATAAGCTGAAACAGACCCCAAGACAATCAACTATTTGAATACCATAAATTTAGGTCTTCATTGGATTCTTAATTCTTAATCCTATTGTTTCCCACTGCCCCCATACTACAGGCTAGAGAGATGTAACCCAATGTAAGTGCTGTCTATGAGTCCTCACATAATTATAAATAATTAAAATAAACTTATGGATAATAAGAATTTATTAACTTTCATCTCAAACCTTCACAATGAGATCAACAGCCTTGTAAGCTGAATCTACTGGCCCTGTTCCAACAGAACAAGCAACATGCTCTGTTCCATCAGCATCAATGAGTTTAACGGTTGCTGTAGAAAGACCCAGAGTTCCGCAAGTAACCTGTGTATAATGTTCATGTCAATTGAAGGGAATGCTGTCAAGCCAAATTAGACAATGAACAGAAAATTTGAAAAGTAAATTCTGGATTCACCTGCAGATCATGAAGTTTCCAAACAACTTCTGGCTGAAAAACTTCATCAGATACCAATGCTCTTAGGTCAGCATCAGTAACTCTCTGGGACATTGGCAAAAAAATAAGAGTGCAGATAAATAAGGAACCAGAAACAAGGATGCCAGGTACATGTAAACATGTCTAAACATTTATCTACAAAGAACTCAAATTTTATTTCAAGTTTCAACAATAAAAAGACATACCCTCTGTTTATTTCAGCAATGATATTTTCTAAAAAATGAGTCATTTTACAAAAAGCATTATTTATAAAACTATCTCATTTCCCTATGTTTGGTAGCAAGAGTTAAAAAATAATCTCCTAACTTCCCTTATTTAGTTTGTGAGATAGAGTTGTTTTCCAAAAAAAAATTTAATGGAAAACAAACTCGAAAAATAAGTCATACTTTGTATGTTGACCAATGATAGTTTTTCTTTGACTCATTTTTTTTATGCTACCAAACACTAGAAAACACGGAAAACTATCATTTCACAAGGTTTTCCATCAAAACAAACAGAGCGTTAATGTTTTTAAATTTGTCCATTTCTAGAGAGAATGAACTGATAATTTGTCATCATCTAATACTTGATTCTATGACAGACCCACACTAACAGGCACTCCAGACCTAAGCTAGTACACTAAAGAATTCATTATCTAAACATGATGCCAACTTCAATTGGTTCAACAAAGGATCAATTTCTTCTTATTTTTTCAAAGATAGGTAGATAGAGGGGGAGGGGGGAGGTGGGGTTCAAATCACAAACATGACTCATGAGAGACCACAGTCCATAGAGGATGCCATTACCACTACGCTATCAATTGAAACCCCAAAGAATCAGGTAATATGATCCAAATTCTAAGAGTCTATGATATTTTTATTCCTCTAGCATTGTCTAATTTACTTACTTTTGAACCTTACGTTGGATCTTTTTACTTCAATATGCTGATGGTGTTGTTTAAATTTGACTCTTCTAAAATCTTTGGCCCAAAAGGAACTCCTTGAAAATTGAAGAATAAATGGATAGTTTTGGTTATTAATAAGTTATCTAGACATGGGTCTTGTGTCCTGGTTTGGTGATTAGTTATCTTATTTGGCATTTGGCACAGTTCCACTACAAATAAAATTATCCACAAGCCTATTCCTACACACTGTAAATTAAAAGAGAGTAATTCAAAGAATTTTCCAAGCTGACAAGGAATTGTGGCATGAAACCTCACATTAGCCATGATACTTAACTGAGTAGGTTTGAGGCCTATGTATCTTGTAATTCCCCTACAGTAAATTTAATAAAGCCTTAGACAGAACTTCTAACCAATTTTTGAACTTAAAACCTGTTTATCAATCCTTGCATTAAGTATGCCTTAAGCTTAATCTAAGAACCATAACCTTCAAAATTGTTACAATCCAGAATTTTGCAACACACTGTACACTTCAGCAACTTTCTGCATTGCAAATAAAACCATATCAGAATCTTCTTCATTCACAAAGCCTTGTCACCCATTTCCACATGTTTGACCCATTTCAGCTTTACTTGGCCTCAACCCACAATTAAGAGCAGGTAGTATGGTCAATATGAAGTGCAGTAAAATGACCAAAATCTAGTCCTTAAATGATAAATAGCAACAGTTTCTTTTCCCTTTCATCACAAAACATATATGCAAGTTTGTCTTACTACGCAGGAAACCAGAAATCAGACTATGTTCCTCTGTTAGAATCAGCCAATTAACCGATTAAAAGTTTAAGTATGTTTTACTTTTCTTATCCTTCTGCCAATGAGCTCAAACTCAAATGGCACTTCACTACCTCCTTCCAATGGATGTACTGGGAAGGTGAGGTCATGAATCCAAAATTCATTGGGTGCATGTCTAACTCATCAATAACATAAAATAAAAATTTTTTTTTTTTCCTTTTTCTTTTATTGCTTAATTACATGTAGGAAACTGAACCATGCAGTGCTGATTTTTCTTATCAATTACTATTATTTCTAAAATTGACTCAAATTCAGATTTCTTCTATTTTAGTCAGAGAAGTTATAAACCGAAATGCATAAAAGTCAGAGCTCAAACCATAACTCAACTTTTAAAAAATAAATAAATAAAGACCACCTTCTCTTACTCACCTTTTTCTGATCAGCTACTGCTTTGAAACGCCAAAATATATTCTCAAGTTGTTCATTGTCAAGCTCATAACCAAGCTGAAACAAGAGGAAGATTGAAGTGTAAATGCTTAACCGCAGTGAAAAAGAATATTATAAACCAAAAACCAAGCACAATGGTGCAAACAGCAGAGTACCTCTTCAAGTCGCTTTCTCAAGGCATGGCGTCCACTGTGCCAGCAAAATGTATGAACCAAAAAAATTTATATTAAAATAGTGTCATTTCATATTAAAAATAAAAATTCTCAATAACATTTGCTCACATACATGATACACCCATGGACATAACTATAACAACCAACATAAATAAAAGTACTTTACTACATTATGGAAAAAAAAAAAAAAAAAAAAAAAAAAAAAAAAGCAGAAAATATTAAGAATTAATGTCTATTTCTGCTAATGGAGCAAGTGATTGATAGTTGAGGATCATTTGTTAATTATTTAGACAGGGTCGACGGTAAGCTAATCCAAAAGCAGATACTAGATCAGAGGCAAATTTGTCAGATAAAAGATGAGCAGTTTGGAATATTTGTTTAGTTCCCCCAATCTAATTTATGCTGTTATAAAACCTTTTTTTTTTATAAGTTATGCTGCTACAAAACTTGAAAGGAAGAAATCCACCATAGTCTCAGAATGGTAGCAAAATTTGGTGGGCATAACAAAATTATCTTTCTCTTAGTGGGAACTAATGAAGTTGAAATACATGAACTATGGCTGATACAAAAAAAAAATTTCCATAATGAAACACAGCAATACCTAAGTTTCCCAAGGACGATACCAGCTTCATCGGATCGTTCGTAACCAATATCTTCAGGAGCTATTATTTCATATGTGCCTTTGTGCTTAAGCATTCCATCCTACAAACAAAAGGCATTATTGTAATTAAAGTTTCAATTAAAACAACCCCCCCCCCCTCCCCCCCAAAAAAAAGAGGAAAAATAAATTACGAATGACATTTGTTTATAATGCAAACCTGATACACACACACACACACACACACACACAAATCAGATTATAATATATAAGTTCATAACCCTAGTCCATTCCTATTTTGTGATACCAATAAAGTAATAGGGATCTTGAACTAAGGAAAAGATTCTCGATGCTAAAAAAGGCCGGTATAGCTTTTGTCAACGTTATGCCCCGTAACTTTTTCTCATTTGTTGGATGTGCTTTTGTCAAATCCACCATTGGATTACATTGTCTCCTTATATCTTTCGGCTTGCAAAATATCAAAATGATCATCATAGATCAATAACTATCTCATCTAAAATATATATATTAGATTAAATTTTTATTTTTTGTCATTTAAATCATACACAAAACATGAGTTTATGGATTGGATAGTAAATTAGATCCGACAATAACAACAAAGCCTTAGTCCCAAAAATTTTGGGTTGGCTATGAATCCTCAACAAATTAGCTAGCGTCAATTGGATGGTAAATAAAATCCAATTGACACAATATTTTGCATGCTTGTTGATCATAAACAGATCATTTAATCCAACAATTGAATTTTCAACATATAAATCCAATAAAAAGTTATAATAGCTTATTGTTAAATTTTTTAATAAATTACTCTTACTTATCAACCAAAAAAAACAAAGTTATTATAGGGTGGAGCATTGACAAAGAGTTACATCAAGATTAATTTAATATAACCCATTTATATATATATAGACACACACATACTTGACTGAGTAAGAGTTTGACCAGGCTAACCAATTTGATAACCTGTCTTGTAGGGTTGGCAATAAAAATTCAGAAGCCCCTAAAAAACCTGATATGAATTTACTAACTTCACATATAGCCGTACCCAGTATGCAGTTGTAAAATTAATTTACCTACTTACTGGTATCCATACAGGTAGCAGAGTTTCAAATCCCTTAATTATCCAACTAAATCCATCTGTATGACTACTAACCCCCCAAAAGCTAGTCCTCCTATAACTATATCAACCTCTAACGCCCCTCCTTAAAAAAAAAAAAAAAAAAAAAAAAGTAAAGTGCTTCAGATTTCTAAATCAGAGAGCCATAAGAGCCATAAGAGGCCTCCTTATAAATTCTATTTCAGTTGTTCAATATAAAAAGTAAAGTGCTTCAGATTTCTAAATCAATTTTTTTTTTCCAATCATGTGCAAACCTTGATAGATAATAGATTGCTTTTCTAGCCACTTCCTACCAACTCTTCAAAATGAGCTATAACAGATAGGGTGCAGTCACAGAGATAATAAGTGATAAGTACCTGATGGATACCACTTTCATGAGCAAAAGCATTAGGACCAACAATAGCTTTGTGTGGCTGCACATGCAACCCAGTGTACTCCTCAACCTAAACAATTATGCCTTGAGTATCAAAAGTGCATTCAACCAACAATGAAAAAATAGGTGTAATTTGTACAGTGAAGAAATTACCATCTTGCTTGTCACATAAATGTGCCGCGTATTAATTCCAGTATAAAGACCTCCCAAGACATCCCCTTCATGGCATTTTAAGATCATTACAACCTGCATATTTCAAAAGTATGTTAAGAGCACTTTAAACAACAAAAGGGTAATCAATGGCAAAGAGAACAATGAAACAATATAGAAGAATATGAAGAAATCAGCTATGAAAAAATCTTTCATGAAGCCACAACCTTATAATTGCACCCTTTCTTAAATAAATAAAAATAAAAATAAAAAGTGGGGGGATGGGGAGTTCCACTTCAGTTATAGCTCATTGGCTTAAACTATTTATTTTAAAAGCATGAAAGGTGCCAAAAACAAGACCTGGTTAGAAACCATAACAAGTCTGCATAATCTTATACAGCTTAGTTTCATATGCTAATAAAGAATGCAAGATGGCATGCAGGGAGACAGAAAACATATCAAGGTCCCTTCTACACTAAGATCAGAAAAGTTATCAAATTGTGTGTTTGGACTGTTGGAATGTTGGGAGGTCAGTTTCAATGCGATAGAGGAGCCAAGGAGTGGCGAGCCTTGTGCGTCATGTATGTGGTTTGAAAGAAAGAGACAGGTCTTTGATGGCATCAAATGTCCTGCCTATGTCGTCAATGAGCTCATTTTGCAGGCATTGTTTGATTGGATGTATGCTCTAGGCGGCAACCCCTCAATGTCTTTGGTTAATTTTATTGATTCTATTTCCTTTTGAGTTCTATTCTTTGAATTGGGCTAGTCTATATCCTTTGTCTTTCCTTTTCCTTTTCTAATAAAATTTTTACTTAAAAAATAATAAAAAATAAAAAAATAAAAAGCAAGACCTTCTATCTTCATGAAGCCAAATCTTGTCTCCTTGATTATACTCTTCATGGTAATCTTCATAAATTAGTGGAGAATCCCAATCTACAGCACAAACTCCTTCAAAAGTTTCATCCTTTAATTCAAGTGCACACATTAACTGATCCTCCCATATATGGTTCTCCCTCTCGGCTCCACTTTTAAAGCAACTGTTATATGGAATGGTGTGCTTGAGAAAATGGAGAGACGCTTGGCCAGTTGGAAAAGAATGTATAGGGGCTTCCCTTTAAAGGATAACTTCCTAGAATTGTATAGCATTGCTAGTGGCATAATTGTTGTCTCCCTCAAGGGATAGTTATCACTAGAATGTCAGTTTTGTTCGTCCAGCACAAGATTGGGAGTTGGAATTGATTGCAACCTTCTTAGATTTGATATATTCTGGTTTGATGAGAAATAATGCAGCGAATCAGCTCTATTTGAAACCTTCTTCCAAGCAGATTTTTTTATGTTTGATCCTATTATAGGGTCCTACATTATAATATCCAACTCTCTTTTCCTTGGAATACCATATGGAAGCCAAAAGTACCAATAAAGGTTAGTTTCTTCCTTTGGTCAGCTGCTTTGGGGAGGATTTTAACTGTGGATAATTTGAGGATTTTAACTGGGGTTGTAGATCTTTTAGCTAGCTGGCCTAGTAAGTTCAACAAGCATAGATCTGCAGTGATTTGGGCCATGATCCCTCACTGTCTCGTGGGTTATCTGGCAGGAACAGAATGCTTGTACGTTTGAAGGAAATGAGAGATCAATCTATAACTTGAAGCTACTTTTCCTCCAAACTTTATTTGAGTGGACAAATGCCTCAGGGCCTTTTACTTTTGTTTCTTTAGCTAATTTGCTTGATTGTTGTAATTTTATGTTTTGTAGTTTGTTTTTTGCTGATCCTTAGCACACTGCCTGTGTGCTTTGGCTCTTTGTGTTACTCTCTCTTTTCTTCAATGAAGTTTTATTTATTTATTTTAAATGTTCTATGGTTCCAACATCATGAAAGGAGCTTTCATTTTTTATTATCGTTCTCATCCTTCAGACTAACTTCTGGTCTGTGCAGTCCCCTTTTGGAATCTCTGTACTGGTTCCCACCGGTTCTCGTTGCTAAAGAACTTGTACAACTCACGACAAATTTTCAATCATACACCTTATCTCATCCATCTTCATCTGTTGGTCTTGATTTTGTCTACCCCCAAGACCTCTACCATGACCAACCATAGCTAAAATGTTGCAACCCTAGACTCTAATCTAAATGATGTGGCTTAGATCTAGAATATTTCACTCTGATACCACTTGATGATGGTGAGGAGAACCTAGATCTAGCGTAGGAGAAGGCTTCAAAGAGAAATTCCAACAACAAACAAGACTAAGGCAAAGAAAAAGATAATAAGATTGAAGTTGGAACAATCAAATATCAATTTTTAGGCTCAGAGAGCTCAACAAATATTCAAATCATAGATAAGAAGAGGGTTCCTACAATGACTCAAAAGAGGCTATTTATGATAGCCTTTAGTAACCCTAGTATCCTAACCCTTTATCTTACATATAACAAGTTAATCCTGACAAACCAACTTCATTAAAAGTCATATGACCTTTTAAAATACTAATGACATAATGATAAATAAAACATAAATTAGATAAATAAAAACAATGAACTAATGGGCCTTCTCTTCTTTTTCGTTGATCTTAAAATCTCCAGCATCAAATTTCTAACTGACAACGGCATCCAAAATGCTTGTATACTTTAATTAGTAAGAATTTTTTGAAGAACAAGGGGGAGAGAGAGAGAGAGAGACTTATAAACATGGACATACAGAAATCAGGATCAGAAACAAGATGCATTTGATTTTGAATTATTTTTTGATGACATTGATCTAAGTGAATATGGATGCCCGGAAGCCTTGTAAGTCCCTATAATATCTTCAGACATATGTGAGTAGCATATGTTCTATCTCACACCATATTTTTTTTTTTTTATAACGAAAGAGATTTTATTAAGAAGAAACCAACCAAGTACACTGGAAGCGTACTACAATGGCACAAATCAAAAACCCAGATTACAACGATTTATAAGATCGGAGAGAAAGACAAGAATAGGAAGGCAAAACTAAACTCCACTCAAGGAGAGTACGGAAAAAGAAAAACTTAATGTCAAGAATAGACTGTTCAGAATTCTCAAAGCATCTCGCATTCTGCTCCCGCCATAAGCACCAAAACAAACAATGCGGCACAAACCTCCATAAACTTATATTTCGATGTCTACCAAACTTCCCCTACCAAGAAGCTAATTCCTCACTAACTTTATATAGCATGACCCAATGTATACCAAACAAACAAAAAACCATAGACCACAAGTCATATGCTATAGGACAATGAAGAAGCAGATGATCCACCAATTCCCCATACCTTTACACATAAAGCACCACTCTAACACTGCAATATGCCTCTTCCAAAGATTATTTGTAGTTAAGATCTTACCTAAGGCAGCAGTCCAAGAAAAGAACGCCACTCTAGGAGGAACGTTGTATTGCCACACCATTTTCCAAGGAAAATCAATGACAGAAGAAGGAGATAAAGAGTGATAGAAGCCTCGAACCTCAAAACCTCTCCTCATTGCTAGCTTCCAGCAAAGTTTGTCATCACCAACACCCCACACATTCGTGGAATAAAGCACAACCCAAAAACGATCAAATGATTCTGACTCCCAATCTTGTGGTGGATGACGGAACCGAATGTCCCAATCAAGCCTCCCATTGGAGAAACACATCACCTCTAACACAAAAAACTCCCTTGCCCGACTAATACTATACAATTTTGGAAATGCTTCCTTAAGGGAACAATCCCTACACCATACATCCTCCCAACACTTTATCCTCGTACCATCACCCACATCAAATCGAAGAAATTTAGAAAAGTCCAGCCAGCCACTTCTAATGGATTTCCACACGCTAATGCTCATATGCAAGGCCTTTTTAATGGGAACAAAAGTGACCTCATTTAATGACCAATTATAATTTGATGTTAGGTTAGCATACGACAAGAATCATGTTCTCATAAATTATTTGTAATAGCATTCACACATAGGAAGCATAGAAACAAATTCAGGATATGGAAAGAGATTATGCATATGTGGCAAGAGGACACACCAATAAATAAATACAATGTTTCATATGCATGTCAATTTTTTGATATTCTATAGTTCTACGGAATAATAATTTTATCATTCAAGAACCCCTAATTTAAAAGTTAGTCAAAATTTAGCCAATGAACTCCAACTCAAATGACACCTCCTTCCTTTGTAAGAGCAAGGTTGAGGGTGAGGTCATGGCTTCAACGCCCACCATTTGCAAGTGTAACTTACCAATAAAAACAAAGTATCTTGAACCCATTTTATATATTCAGCTACAGATATAATCTTAATCTCTAGTTAAATATGCACAATTCTAAAATATCATATATTTAGCTAGGAGTAATGGATAAGTTTATGTGTCTCCCTGTTACAAGTATCCATGCCACATAGAATTAGATATTCATTTTCTGCAGAACCTCACGTGATTCAGTACTCACCTCCTCTAGTGAAGCATTCCCAGCTCTTTCACCAATGCCATTGATTGTCACTTCCAGCTGCCTCGCACCAGCACATGCCCCCTGAACAGATGAAACAAAAAATGAGTGCAATTTTTTTTTTCCCGATGAATAAACAGAGCAAAAGAAAAGATGGACATACCGATACAGTGTTAGCAGTAGAAAGCCCAAGATCATTCTGGCAGTGAGTTGAAATAATAACATTTTCGATTCCAGGGGTATTGGCCTTTATATCAGAAATCAATTTCCCAAATTCAGTTGGCACAGTAATGCCCACAGTGTCAGGTATGTTTAGAGTTGTTGCACCAGCCTTTATAACTTCACCCAATATTTCATAAAGGAACTCCTTATCAGATCTGGTAGATTCAAAGAAACAAAAGATTGTTAGGTTTTCTAATCTAACGAAAAATAAAGGCCAAAATACATTGTTAGTTCCTAAAATTTAGCCCACGAGCGATTTTAGTCCTTGAAGTTTAAAGTAATCTCTTTTAGTCCCTAACAAAATTTAAGTTATCATTTTTAGTCCCTAAAAAACTTAAAGTGATTGGATTTAGTTCTTGCAAACTTAAAGTGATCACTTTTAGTCCTTATGGAATGATGATGCATCAGTTATGCCACATTGTGTGAGGGACTAAAAGCAATCACTTTAAGTTTGATAGGGACTAAAATCACTCATGGGCTAAACAGCCTAAAATTTAAGGACCAACAATGTATTTAGGCAATAAAAAAAAAGAGCCAATGACCAACTATAGAGAACAATCATCATCGAGAATAGGCTTTTTCCTTTTTCTCTCTTTTGGTTTGCTAGAAGTCTATAATCTTATTGAGAATAAAGCACAACAAATAGCAACACATCAATAACTCTATCAGAGTTCTCAATAAAACAATAAAAAATGAGAAACCAGGAAACCTCTCATGTACAAAATGAAAACCATTCACAATAAACATATTTTTTTTGATAGGATATTCACAATTGTCTACCAATCACCTCTCCCAGACCATGCAAAAGTGGGTGTTTTGTGCACTAGGTACAACCTTTCTTTTTATTCACAATAAACTAACATGTGGAGAACGTGTAGAAAACAAAGTTGAGCTAGGCGATTGAACACTTAAACTTGATAGGACTGTCCCAAGAAAAAACAACATAGTCATTTTTCAATTATACTGTTCTACTCTTTTTGCCCCAATACCAACCATTAATTGAAAATGGTTTCCCATTTCCATCAAAACAAGTACAAAAGTTACCCATTTGTAAATTTTACAACAATGCAGAACAAGTCCCTACTTTATCACATTTAGCTAGAGTACCAATTAGTCAATATCTAGCAGAATTAGTCATAAACACAAATCTTAGCATTTTAAAATTTCACTTTTTTTCACAAACCCATTTCAGAAAACTGAAAAAGCAAGGTGAAAAGCAAACCTCCCAGCATCTTCGGGGCTAAACTCGACGTCATCACAGCCCAAGCTCCTTGCAAAACTCACCATACTCCTTGCAATCTCAATGACCTGTTCTTTAGTCTTCCTCAACTTGAATTCCATGTGAATAGCACTGGTGGCAATGAAGGTATGAATCCTGGGTCTTTTAGCGTACTTGATAGCTTCCCAGGCTCTCCGAATATCATTCTCATTGCACCGAGAGAGGCCACAGATGACCGGAACGTACCCATCGGCATCGACAGCATTGCCAACCTCCTTGGCAATGGCCTTCACGGCCTCGAAATCGTCTTTGGAGGCGGCGGGGAAGCCGGCCTCGATGATGTCGACGCCGAGCTTGGCGAGCTGCCTGGCAATGTCAAGTTTTTCTTTGGAGGTTAAAGCGGCGCCGGGGGATTGCTCGCCGTCGCGGAGAGTGGTGTCGAAGATGCGGACGTAGTTGGGGTCCGGGATGCGGTTGGGGATGTAATTGGGGCGGCGGCGGGGGGAAGGTGTGGGTGTGGGAGTGGAGTTTGATGGGGTTTGTTGGGGGTGGGAACAGGAGATGGCAGATTTTTTTAAGGTGAAAGGGAATGAGTGTTTTGGGGAGAAATGAAGAGGAGAGTGGTGATGGTGGTGTGGAGTTATGGGGTTTAGTGGGGAAATGGAAGTCGTGGGTGTGGGGGAGAACTTGGGGGTTGAGAAAACGGCGGCCATGGGTTAGAGAGAGAGAGATTGTTAGCTGTTAAGCCCTGAAGGAGAGAATGGGGGTTTATGACATTGGATGACGGGGGGTGTATCGTATGAATATACCTTGTATGAATCTTCGTTACTTTTTTTCCCTCACACTTACCACGACGGAGTGTTGCGAGGTTATAATCTTATATTTTGTTGATTTTATCCGATTATAAAAAAGTTATCTCAGAGTGACATATTGTGATCAGCTGTTTCTTACTTTTACATTAGCCAATCATTTATTTTTTTCTACTATTTATAATTAATTGCAAAAAAAAATTATAGTAAAAATTGTGAATTTATTTTTATTATTAGATTTTTTTGACGCATAAATTCACCTTTTTTTTTTTTCTCCACGACTTTCCAACTTAGAGTTGTGGCAAAGTTGCATAAACAAAGGGTCTAAATTTTTTTAATGTTTTATATATATATATATATATATGAAATTTTTTCTATGTTACCTTATGGATACGTCACTGACTCAAGCCTACGAGTGCCAAGAAGACAGTGTTGTGGGCCTTGTGACGGCTTTGAATTAGTCTAGGGTTGGTGGTGAAAGTGTAATCTTCAATTTTTATTTTATTTGTGTACGCTGTAGGAGGATAAGACTTGAACCTGCCTTTACCCTTTTATACCCTATAAGCATTTACACTTATAGAGTAATAATCGCACTAAAAATATGCAGATGAATTAATAGCTCACGAAAGCAAAAGTTAAGATCAAAGTGGAAGACCGAAAGTTTTATGAGGGGACCATATTTAGAAAATTTTGGACATTTTCACTGTTTTATAATGACAATGACAATGTTCCTATCTTATTCAGCCAAAAAAAAGACAATGTTCCTATCTTTCATGTATTTATTTATATATAATGCTAAAACGTAGATGAGGCTTTTGCCATTTAACGAAGGCGCAGGGGCAGAGGGCCAAAAGTCACTTTCTAACCTGTTCTTTCTAATAATAAAAAAAAAGTAGTAGCAGCAGCTCCCATCTAAAAAAAAAAAAAAAAAAAAAAAAAAGAAAGAAGCAGCAGCCAAAGTCTCAATATCTTTTTTAAAGCTCAAATCTATTCAAAATTTTATTTAAAAATAAAAAAACTAAACTAAACAATTTTCTTATACGTGTTGTTAATGCTTCTTTATATGTGTGTGTGTGTGTATATATATATATATATATATATATGTATATACATGCAATGTCTGTGTATTATTAATTGACATTTACATATGCACTGTGTAAGAGTTTTTTTTTACGTGTAGTCAACATCTATCTTTCAATTATTCATCTATTTTTCTACTAGCATCGGGAAACACGCTTTGCGCATACATTGAGATTTTTTTTTTTTTTTTTTTGGTGTTTAATACACGTGTGATAAGACTTTTTTTCTTCTTTTTTTTTGTGTAATGAAATAATATTTAAAAATGAGATAGAGATAGTATCTTAATTTTTAGGATTTTTCTCTACATGAGAGTTGATAAAAGTTTGAAATTCTAAAACTTATAAATTTTTTAAAAAATAATAAATTACTCTTTTAAATAGTTTTTGTTCTAAAATTTAAAATTATCTAACTAAAAGATTTGAATATTTTAGAAAGTTTAAGAATTTGTATGAAGATATTTTAATACGCAAAATAATGAAACCAAAACAGAGAATTCTTTTACTAATAGTACAGAATAGATAGATAATATATCATTACACATACATCTGCACTATGTAAAAGTCTTTTATATGTAGTCGACATCAATCTATCAATTATCTATTTATCTATAATATATCATCACATACACATCCGCACTATGTAAGAGTGTGTAGTCCACATCTATCTATCAATTTTTCTATAAATAATATATCATCATATGTGTGTGTGTAGGTGTGTTTGTGTGTGAGTGCATTATATCATACATCATATCATGTCATGTCATATCATATCATATCATATTATATCATCATATACTACATAATAAAAATTGGACTTAGAAGCCGTGGTTACGGCAAGTGGTTTCACCAAAATGTAGAAAGTTTTTTAGATTTTTTTGTTAAATTAGATATATATATATATATATATATATTGTTCTTATCTTCTTCTCATATAGTTTCTAAATTGATAAAAAAAATTTAATTTAATTACAATCCAAATTCTTCATCTAATCATTTTATTATTAATTTATTTTTTACTTTTTTTTACTTAAAGTATATAACTACGCGATAAAACAACATTAATTTAACTAAACGATAAAATAACAGGAATATTATTTGTTCTTTTTTATTAGATTTAAAAAAAATAGATATAATATTTTGTTCTTATTTTCTTCTCCTATAATTTATTAAATTTTACATATTATTGTTGTAAAGTTATGATTTACAACTATATTTTATGTTGGCTTTATTCCATAACAAAAAGTATTGTAATTGCATTAATTTATTTCCTTGTATTTTGTGAGATTTTATTGTATTGGGTTTAGTATTAAGTTGGTGAAGAATCAAGCATAAGATGAAGATCAGTGCAGTTTTGCGACTAACTCGCAAGAAGCTCACGAGTAAAGGTTCCCGCGAAAAGGCCACATAAGAAGCACATGCTGGAAGCTGAAAAGTCAAGGGTCAAGCTATATCTCGCGAGTACTTTGTGAGACAGGTCATCTAGCAAGGTACTCGCGAAAATCTCTGCCTGGAGGATTTTAAGTGTAACTTTCTTACCCTTCACTCATGCTATATATACCCTCATTACTCACAAAAGTAAAGGAGACTATTCAGAGAGAAAACCCTAGATAGGTTTCTATAACACAACACACCCACCATTTTAGAGAGAGAGCTACTCATCCTTTAGTGAGAAATCATTGTAATCTCTTCTCCTTCCCTTTCCCATTGTTATACCTTGAGAGGAGATTTGTACCCAAACACAACCCACACCTATTCAAAGTGTAGAGAGTGTTTTGGAACTTGGGTTGCTTTGGAGATTTGCCAAAAGAAGCTGGTGAGGCTTGGCAGATGCAATCGGGCGGTATTGCGAGATCTAGAAAGCTAGTGAAGACAAGACTCCGAGAAGTCCGTTGGTAGCAGGAGCTTGGAGGGCTTAAGTACATTGAGTAAACTAGACTTTGAGGGTCTTTTATTATTCGTGTACTCCAACTTATTCACTAGTGAATTGATTTCAATTTTGAGGGTCGCGGAGAGGTTTTTCGCCAAGTTCATCTGTTTCCTCTTTGATAACACGTCTTAGAGTTATCTTATGTTTGCATCCCTCTTCCTTTACTCTTTAAGCTTTATATTTATTGTTGCTTGCTTGCTTATGGCTTAGAGAGTAGTTCTGATAATTGTGCTTCATTTACTCTTATTCCGCACTTAGATAAATTAGAGTAAAAGTAAGGCGAAAATACACTTTTTGTCCCTACATTTTGGGTCAATTCCCATTTTGATCCCAAAATTGATTTCGTTGCAAATGTCATCCCTAAAAATTGAAAATCATTTTTAAAATCATCCTTGCCATCAACTAACCAACGGAATAATCCTACATGTCTAACAGATGTCCACATGTCAAGCCCACTTTTTAAAATAATAATATATATTCCTACATGTCAAGCCCACCCACCTTAAAACGCACATGCCACTCACGTGAGGGACACCTCACCTATCCATCTTAGCTTCCTGCCTCCCAAACCTCTCACGTGACCCTATGTGACCCCACTCTCCAACTAACTCAGTAACCACACACAAAATCCCCAAATTTAACAGCAAACCCTAAAATCCCCACTTCGTCTTCCTTAGCCCGATCCCTAAAATCTCTGAATCAAACCTAAAACGACACGAACAAACCGAGGAAGAAGAAGGAAGAGGAATGGAAGCTAGCTCTGCATCCGCCTCTACATCATCGAAGGGAAGTTTGAGGAGGAGAGCACCACGCATGTGCTACTGCCCCTCCTCTCAAAAGTCCGTGCTAGTGGTTTCCTGGACAAATAACAATCCAAGGAGAAGGTTCTATAGGTGTCCCAATTATTGGGTAAGTGAAGTGCAAGTTAGGTTTGTTCATTTTGTTGTTTGTTCATTTTGTTTTGAATTTGGGTTTAATTTCAGATTGGTAAGAAGTGCAAGTTCTTCCAATGGGTTGATGATGAGATTTGTGAGCGTGGGAAAGTGCTTATCCTAGAGATGAGGCAGAGAATTCTCAGACTCCAAGCTGAGGTTTCAACATGCAAGAAGAGAGAGAAGTTTTTGACAATGTGTTTGATATTGGCACTGCTGCTTTGTGGGATATGTCTTTGTGTGATTCTAGCTTTGGTGGGTTAGATGGGTGGGGTATGGTGTAGCATGTTTTGGACAATATGGGTATAGGCAGGGTTAGGACAAGTGGTGTAGATGATGATGTTGTTATATCCTATGTATCCCATTGATTTTAGTATGAATGAAATATGGAATGACAATGTTCGGTGTTAATTTGGTCTGTAATGTTGGCATTGTTAATTATCTTACTTGATTGCAATTAGATTACAATTTACCAAATCTGTAATATTGGTAAGCTAACCATTGTTAATTTACCAAACCTGCAAAATTGATATACACATATTGTGGCCAATTATGTTTGTGTATTGCAATTATGTGCTGCAATTAGTTTACCAAGTTTACACAAGTTTACCAAGTTTACACAAGTTTACCAATTTTGCAATACACCAGTTATGTTTACCAAATCTGCAATGCACAACACAACAAAACTACCAAATCTACAAGTTATGTTTACCAAATCTGTAATGCACAACACAACAGAACTACTAAATCTGCAATGCACAACACAACAAGTTTACCAAACATGCAAATTCTGCAGTTCACAATTCACAATTCTGCATATACTACAATTCACAATTAACATATACTACAATTCACAATTCTATAACCACTACATATACTGCAATACACAAATCTGCATTAATAAGTAAACCAAAGTAAACCAAAAAATAGGTCATATTTGCCAATTACAAAAATATCAAAGTAATCCCAAAAAATAGGCCATGTCTGCCAATGGTGTTCTTTATATCAAAGTAAACCCAAAAAATAGGCCATGCTTGCCAATTACAAAAATATCAAAGTAAACCTAAAAAATAAGCCATGTCTGCCAATTACAAAAATAGGCCATGTCCACCAACCTATCCCCTTGGACCATGCACAGATGCCTGGCTTTCAGCAACCCTCAGTGCCTCCCTATACCTTGATTCATTTCTTAATGCAATCAGAGTTTCATTTGTGACTACCCCCCTCCTTCTCTTCCTTGGATTGGTGCTGGTTTGATTGCTGGTTGCAGGGTTGCTGCTTGGTGGATGCTGGTCTTATGCCTTGCTGGTTGCTTCTAGGTTGCAACTTTGATGACTTGGTGCCTTGCTGGTTGGTCCTGTGTTGCTGGCATACTTGTAGCATTTGGTTGCTCTTGGGTTGCTCGTTGGCCGTTGCCATTTGTCTTCAAGCAGTAGCAAATAGAACTAAGTTAAAACATTAATTTTCATTTCAAAACATGTAGAATTTAAAAAAAAAAAAAAAAACATTAGTTTTACCTTCTTTGGTCTATGTTTCCTTTGGTTTTAGGCACCAGGCAGTGAAGAATTACCTTCAATCTCACCCTTGCAGCTTCTTTTGTTGTGGCCTATCTTCCCACAGGACTTACACCTCTTGGCAATACCCAAGCCCTTGTTGTGGCCCCTCATTGGTTCATTGGGTTCTAAAACTCTCTTCTTCTTGGGTTTGCCTGGTGGCCTTCTCTTTATGGGAGGCTGCACAGAAGGGAGACCAGTTGGGTCCACATATTGGCACCATTGAATAGATCAATAGTGTGCTCATAACATGCTTTGTATGTGCTGGCTTGGTAGCAGGCATTAGTGTATTTCTCAGCTTGCTCTCTGTTGAAGAATATGCATAAAACTACATAGCAGCAAGGGATACCAGTGATATCCCATATCCTACAGCTGCACACCCCCTTAGCCAGGTCTACAATGAAGCTCTGCAGTCTATTCTTCACCTCGAACTTGGTGTTAGACGCCTAACAAGCTAACCACCTACCACTGCCCACCTTCTCCCTATGTAGTCTTTTACAGATTTTAGGGCAGAGCTCAGATTCCACCCTTATAATACTATTTCTATTTTGTTGGAATCTGCTTATTAGGTATAACCTTATGTCCTTAAGCTACAAACAGGAAAAACCCACAAGTCAGTGCATGCAACAAGGTATACAGCTAACCAAAATATGCAAATTCCACCTACCAAAATCCAAAAATATACATACCATGCTAATGATGGGTTTCCCCCTGAATTTCAGTATCCTGCTATTGAAACTCTCACACATGTTGCTGATGACAGTGTCACTCAATGCATCAGTTCTAAACATGTGTCTAGCCCATATTGTTATGGTATGTCCTTTCAACCAATTATATGCACCCTCATCAATGTCCTTCATCTCATTCATTACTCTTTTAAATTCATGTGTATATGTGGCTTTAGCTGCTTTCCAAAACAACTACCTAATCATTATGCCAGGATCTTGCTTCCTCAGATTGTTGTACAAGTGTCTACAACAAATTCTGTGCTCATACTGTGGCCAATTATCTGCAAATGCCTGCACCAACCCCTGCCAAGAAAATCAACAGTGGTTAGCATATATACATATTTCACTACTTGTTCAATGTAGTTAAGTTAAAAAATGAGTATGTTCTATAGTGATACTTTTTGCTGGTCTGATATGAATGTCCACGTTTTCTCATCACCAATGTCTGCTAACAACAAATTTATAAACCAAATCCATGAGCCCTTGGTTTCTACTTCCACCACCACAATTGCTAGATGGAAATATTCTTCATTGGGGTCTCTAGCAACTACAACCATCAGTTGGCCCCCTATCTTGGTTTTTAGGTGACAAGCATCCAACCCAATTATTGGCCTACAACCTACCCTGAACCCCTACTTACACCCAGCCAGCATATGTACAATCTCTCAAAATAAGGTAGACCAGCCTAAAAGTCCATCTCAGCTGCTAAGTTACCTTCATTGAATGTGTGTGTCTTCATTAGAACTATACTGCTAAGGCTGGACCTCCTCAGTTCTGCATAGTAATCCCACAATTGATTGAACTGCTCTACATAAGACCCATCAACAAACTCCTGGGCCTTTTCCCTAGCCCTACTAGCTTTTCCTGCACTGATATTAACAGCATACTTCTCATGCACAACCTCTTGAATGTCCCTTAGCTTAATATTAGGTTGTCTCCTCACCTTCTTCATCAACTTCTTTGCAAGGAACTTGGCAAAACACCTTGGATTTTTGTAGCTCCTAGTGCATGTGTGCTCCATGTCCAGAGTCTTCAACTGCCAGCTCATTTCCCTTGGCAGCTTTGCAAGGTAAGCTGTAAACTTACAGGGAGGTTGACATTTGACTCTAACCCTAACTTTGTCATTCTTCACAAACTTCACCCCCCATCCACCTTTCACTGCATACTCAGTAATGGCCTCCTTGAACTACTTAGCTGAGGTAAATAACATGTGCTTCTCAAATACCAAGTGTTCAGGATTGGACACAGGTTTAAACACAAGGAACTTTTTCCTCCTTCTTCTGACATTGTTCACAATTGTTTCATTAACAGTAGCACCACCCTCACTATCAATGCCATCATCACCATCACCCTGAAACTCACCATCAAATGATGACTCACTTAGGCTCAACAACTCCTCAGTAATGTAGTCAGAGTTCATTACTCCATCCCCTATTTGATCACGCATGTGCATCAACTCCTCACTGTCACTACTTGCACTATCTTCACCCATATATCTTTGGTTGGGCTTCATTGTTCTTACCCCTTCTACATCATTGTCCTCAGAACTGTCATTACTGTCAGTGGTGCCAGCCCCATCCTGTTGTGGTTCCTCTACAATTGGTTCCTTCACTGGTCTCCTGCACCCAAGTATTTCCATTTCATCATCACTATCATCATTCCTATTACCTACATATCTTACACCACTGTAGATACTCAATTTTGCACCGATAATTTAATTAAGGAAAATGACTAGAGTGACCATCCATATACCAAAAAAAAAAAAAAAAATCATTCTTGCATCACATGCATCATTTTGCTCTTGCATCACATACATCAATTTGTTCTTGCATTACATGCATTAATTCATTCATTGCATATCATGAAAATGATCTTGAGGTTCTGACGATTGTGACGGTATGCCTGGTTTCCAAATCAGATCGTCAGATCGAAAGATATCGCATGATCAAGTTTGCACGGTCAGCATGCATTGTATGGGGTGAAACCAATCATGTGCGATTAATTGAAATTAATTAAATGAATTTATGTGATTGGTGCAGTATTTTTCTCAGATGTAGATCTGAGTTTTTCTTCAAACAAAATGGATCTGCATCTTTATGAGATACAGATCTGAATTTTTCTCAAATCAAAACTGATTTATATCTTTCTTAAGATACAAATCTGATTTTTTTTTAATACATGCAAATTTTTGAAATAAAGAAAGAGATTATGTATTACTGCGTTTGTATTTGTTTTAATTCATGATTGCATAAATTCATATTATGAGTGAACCTCTCTTCTGAAAAAAATAAAAATCTCTTTCATTCTTTTAAAACATATAAAAATAGATCTGGTTTTTCTATTGTCAAAAACCCTTTTTTATTTCATCATAAAACAGATATGATTTTTCTATTATCAAAAACCATTTTTTTAGTTCTTCAAAAACAGATCTCCAAAAACCACTTCTTTTTTTTTTTTTTAATCTCACAAGGCAGATATGATATTTTGACAAATCAAAATCATTTTTTTTTTTTTACAATAAAAAAAAATCTGATTATTTTTAACAAAAAGAAGAGATTTCATCCATGCATAAATTTGTGTGATTTAATTTTTCATTCACATGTTCAACATATCATGCATAACATGCATAGCATAGTACATTGGTCACACGAGTCTAGAAGACCAGACTTTGTCTAGGTGGAATGGGTGCAGCCATTCCGTAACCTAGCCTTCGGATTTAGGTTTTTGGTTTAGTTGATCTAGCCTTATCTTCATTTGTTTTGGGTAGAATGTAACTAGGACAACAAGCCATGTAAATATTTGGTAGATTGTAACTAGGACCCAAAGCTATATAACTTTTCAATTTTCCAAATATGTAATTTTTATTCAATCAATAAATGGAACTATTCAATCATGTATTTTGTAATTAATATTTTTTTTTCTTATTTTTTTGTATAAAGAAAAATAAGTGACAACTTCACACCACTTACCCAAAAAGAGAGGTGCCCCAAAAGGTACCCGAATCTTTTTTTTTTAAGGGACATGTCTCTCACAACCACCACTACCAAGCTCATCACCAACCCTGCCACCATCCCTATCACTAGCACTACCACCAGCCCTACCATTACCACTGCCACCAGCACTGCCACCATCCCAGTGAGCATTACCATCACCCTAGTTATCATTACCATAATCCCAATGAGCATCACCATCACCCTAGTGATCATTACCATCATCCCAATCATCATCATCCTCAAAATTATCACCACTACTGGCATAATAGCCCTATCCATTATAATAACCATCAAAAGAATGTTTAGGCTCACCAGAGCTGCAATTCTCAGAATCTCTAACAAAACAAAGGTCATCATGATCAAGCTCTACAACAATATCTACAGGTACACCATTACCACCATTAATAAGTATAGGTTCATAAACTGGGTGCTCCACATAGACATGAATCTCTTCATGACCCCTCACCAACTTTGTCATTGCCATTGCATCATGATCATCCTTAATCAGTTGAAACACCCCATCCTCCTCATTATCCCCAAGCCTTCTGTACCACAGCCTATTTACATGTGTATACCCAAATTCTCTATAGATGGACTCAATTTCTACTTTAGACCACTTGTCAAAATCACAATCATCTACTACTCCTACCTCACCCCCCACATACTTTTGAGGATTTTCATCAAAATACCCACCATGATGCACATACAAAGTAAAGAGCTCGTCCATTCTGCATGCATGAGATATATAGTCAACAAACTAAACAGTCAGCATTATTTAATTAATCTACTACTAATAAAACTACATCTTAATGTAAACAGAGGGAACATATGGACCACCTTGCTCCCTTAAAGGCCAAAAACAAATCACCCACCAAAGGCATAAACAACCATTGAAAAGTGGTCCCTATGCATATTGAGTGTGTGAAAAAGTTAGAGAGAGACATATATAGTGTGCAAAAGATACACACAGAGAGAGAGTAACAGATATACATGCACAGGGAAAGAGAGAAAGTGGACAGAGCTACCTTTTCGAGCTTCAACCCACTACTACAATCTTGAAACTACTATAGATTTTGGATTGAAGCTTCAACCCACGACATTCTCCCTCATTTTCTTCAGGTCTCGGTGTGCAGAGAAATTCATTTTTCTAGGGATTTCGTTGTTTTAGGGGTGTCTGTTCGTGTTGTACTGGGTTTGATTTAAAGATTTTAGGGATCAGGCTGAGGAAGATGACGTGAGGATTTTAGGGTTTTTTGTGAAATTTGGGGATTTTGTGTGTGGTGATTGAGGTAGTTAGAGAGTGAGGTCTCGTGAGAGGTCTAGGAGGCGGTAAGCTGAGGTGGACAGGTGAGGTGTCCCTCACGTAAATGGCATGTGTATTTTAGGGTGGGTGGGCTTGACACGTAGGAATATATATTATTATTTTAATAAGTGGGCTTGGCACACGGAGATCCGTCAGACACGTAGGATTATTCCGTTGGTTGGTTGACAGCAAGAACGATTTTCAAAACGATTTTCAATTTTTAGGGATAACATTTTCAACGAAATCAATTTTGGGACCAAAATAGGAATTGACCTAAAATTTAGGGATGAAAAGTGCATTTTCACCTAAAAACAATTAAGCCGTAATTTAAAATTAGGGGTCTAAACAAGCATTAGTGTTTCACACTAATTTGAGCTTTCAATTGGTATCAAAGCGAATACACTTGTTTTGGTTTCATTACCCAAGTGTGATCCTTGACCCTTTGTATTTATTGTCTTGGATAGTGCTTGTATGTTTCTATGTATGTTTTGGATGATGTTGATTGTAACATGTCATGTGTTTGTGAAAATGCCTTTATGAGTGTTTATCCACATACTTGTGATGACATGTTAAATGAATCTTTAGGTGTTGTTAAAATTCCAAATGTTAAACTCTTGAAGAAAAAGGCTAAAAAGTTTCATGAGAATTTGAGCAAGTTTATTTGTGAAAAGGATGATTTGATTGATAAGCTCAATGAATCCAACAAATTGGTTGAGAAGTATAAGAAACTTGTTAAAAATTATTTTGAAAAGATGACAGAGTTTGAAAATTTGAATATGGACTTGGATGCTAAACCTGTTTTGTTTAACAAACTTGTTAATGATCTTAAATGTGAAAATGAATCTCTTAAGATGCATGCCAATTGTTTGATTGCTAAACCTATTGCTAAAAAAGGAAGAAAATCTTTGTTGCAATCATGTTGTGTTGCTCGATTTTGTGTCTATTATGAGTTCTACCTCTAAAGACAAATCGGTGTACATTCCTCCACACAAAAGAAACCAAAAGGTGGAGAGAAAGGCTCTTAAGCCTAAGCCTTCGTTTAGGTCTCATCCTAGGGATTTGAATAGATGTAAGTTTGTTCCTACTTGCCACCATTGCGGTGTGATTGGTCACATATGACGTCAATGCTCTATGTTAAAGAGAAAATAAAATCATGTTGCTAGATTCCTCCCTAAAAAGCCTAGTGGACCTAAACACATTCTTTGTCACCATTGTCGTTTTTTTGGTCATCTAAGATCTCATTGCTCTAAACTTCAAACTCTTAAAAGAATCAAAAGAAAAGAGAAACTTGAGTTTCTTGGAAGTTGTGCTTTGCAAGCTAAACCAGATTTGATTGAAAGTGGTAAGTTGTTGAAGCATGTGATTAATACTCTTACCTTCTTGTTTATGTGCATCTCTTGTTCTCATTCTTCCAACCCTCGTCTCACTTCTAATGAAACACTCATTCCAAACAATCGTTCTGTTTAGATGAGGAATGATTCCTATGGTTGAGCTTATGCTCTTTTGGTCATTGATCTAATTCTTTCGATCTTTGTAGGACTCTTCATGCATTAAATGCTTCATTATCATGCATTTGTGTATCATATATCTCTTCATATGTGTATATATATATATATATATATTTATCTTACTATATTGCTTTGTTTTTTAGTGCGTTAAAAAATTCAAAAACCCGTAAAAAGTAAAAAATCTCAAAAAGTTTGATCACTTGTGTTGTGTATATCACATGTGGAATTTGGCCTAGTACTTTTGTACTAATGGCGTAGTGCATTTATGAGCTTAGCTTGTTATGTATGCACATTTTTTAAGTGTGAGCGAAATCTAGGAATCCATGTTTGATTGTTGTAAATAGATCTTCAAGCTTGTTATGAATGATTAGTCAATAGTCTTGTTTGATCTTGATACATGTGTAGACTTGTTCCTATACATCTTCTCACATTTATTTTTATGTCAAAAGCTCTAACATCCTTTCCAAGAGATCTTTTTCCATTGTTTTAGTAGCTGTTTTTGTATACACATGTGATATTTTTAAAACTTCTTCTTTCCTTTTTGTTCACATGTGATTTGAAGAGAGAAACCATTACTTCTATGTTTGTTCTTTCAGAGTGTTGATGACTTAAGAGAGGTTTTGGAGTAGAGGCTCTAATCTAGATTATTCTTGGTCTATGCATGCTTGGAAAAGCTGGTTTAATTGGATGGGCTATGCACACACACACACACACTCCAAAAGTAAAGCTAGTGAAAATTCTTTAATATGATGAATAGTATCCCAACTCAAATTGAAAGTTCATTTGTATGATATAATGATAAAGCAGACTAACATTTGCTGCAGGAATTTTCAGGAAACTTTTGACTTTTGTAGGTAGAGTCACTGCAAACCCTCACGAGAGTAAACTTGTCCACTAGGGTAACCTAGGGGTTCAAAGACTTGTTGCACATGGGAAGTGCAGTCGTATAGCCTACGAAAGTGGCTTGTATTTTAGCTTCAATTTTTCACTTTATGTAGACATGGGTGCTTTGTGAATTGCTAGGGACTAGCAAGATTTAAGTTGGGGGGTGTGATAACGCCTTAAAATATATACTTGTTATATATTTATGTGGGCGTTATCTCCTTATTATTATGCTTAATTTATTACTATGCTTAATTTGTATAATTAAGTCATGATTTGTATTAGTCCCTATTATTTATCTTTACATAATTTCTTGAATAAGATGTCATTCATTGTGGGTAATTTTCTACTTTCAGGAAATTATGTGAGAAAGATGAGTTTACAGGAATTTGTAAGAGAATGGAGGCCAAACTAGAATTAAAGTAGAGCTAAAGGACCATGTTTAAATGTCTAAGGAGGTGCAGCTGGAGTGCTTGGATTGTCTACCATGATTGGAAGCTTCAAATAAGGAAAGAAATCAAAAGGGTAGAATTTGAAAAGGAAAAATCTGATTTTAGCACTGATCAGTATTTTGGGTGTATCTCTCTCTTCAAAAATCCAATTGACACAAGCCTAGATGAGTTGGAACTGTGACTTAAATATCTACAACTTTCCAGTTTTGAGTTTTTCGAAATTCTCAATTTTTGAAGGCCGAAATTAACTCACAAGTTACCACTGTAAACCTGGACGAAAATTAAAATAGAAAAAGTTTTTATTTTCTTTAGACACTTAGACATTAGGGTTTGGAAGGGAGGCTGTGAGAACGAATTTTGGGCAGAGAAAACCTTGTATTTTCCTTTCTCTAATGGCAGCCTAAACTCTTTGCTAGGGTTAGGGGTTATGTTTCTTCTATACGGTATGAATATTCAATGTGATTCTTTATAAGATTTTATTAACGACATATTTGATTGTTCAATTAGATTACTTTTGATGTATTAGTTCTTCCATGCTTTTAATAAGTTCAATCATGTTTTTCTTATTATTTAGATGAATTTCTAATAGTTTCAAATAGAAATTAGGTTTTAAAGTGAATGAGTTTTTCTGAAAACTTTTCTAACTGCATTATTAATCGAGGTTATAATGCGTTCTTGAATTGTCTTAGTTCAACCGAATCATAAGTTTTTAATTGTATTAGAAGAATCATCTATGAAATATATATTTTCTTAGATCACAAAGAATCTCATATCGCTATAAGGAAACACCCTGATGCCCTGGTATTTACATTATTGATTTAAATCAGTTTTTATTATTATTCTTGTTAACAATCACCAAGCAAAAATATTTTTCTTCTTCACCCTAATTTTTATTTAATTATATTGTCTTTGAATTTACCCTGCTCCTTGTGGTTCGACCTCGGTACTCCGAGAATTATATTGCTACGATCTCTTGCACTTGGGAGTGAGCAAGCACTTCGAAAACTAGTTTGACTAGGAAAATGTGGCGCAAAATGTATTCAAAATGTATGATGTCAAAACCAAAGGCTTATTCCTCAAATAAATATCAAAAAATATGAAAAATGAAAGTCAAATGAAAAACTTTCAATCAATGTAAACACTTTAATGGGGGATTATATATGTTTATTTCTACTAGTGAGATAGGTCACTTGACTTCGTGCTAATTGTGTATGACTTGATTGAATTGATCATTGAACCTTCATACTAGACTATGGACTAGTTCATACTTGCTTCACACACATAACACACAAGTCTAATGCTCAATGAATGTCTATTTCATTTGTGTGATTGTACATATTCAAATGTGATGTGTGTGTGTTCAACCATATATGGATCAAACCAAAAAGATTTTTGATCATTTTATTTGTATTTGAAAGTGTTTTTCATCACTCTCTGTTTCCAGGTTTTGTACCTACTTTGTTTGTCAATGTTTTAAGTTTGTTTTTGTGTTGAAAAACAAGGGTTAGAGTCTTTCACGAGTTGTTCGCAACTTAGCTACAAGTCGCAAAGTTGAAAAATGCATTTTTGGTCATTAAGCAGTGAGTTTCGCAAGTATCTTGTGAGGAACTCGCAAGTAGGCTATCTCGCAAAATTTCCAGCCATCTCACGAAATTCCCAAATCAGCTATTTTATGGGTATTTCATGAGTTTTTGGTCCAAAACTCATCATATGACTCTATTATGACTTCATCCTTTCCAAACCCTCTTTTTCAAAGCTTCTACATTAAAACCCAACTAATTTCAATTATTTTACACTCCATAAACATCTCTAAGGTAATCTTTAACACTTTTAATTGATTTTAATCCTTAGATTATGTTCTTGGGGGTTTTATATTCATAGTTGTGATATTCTCAAATGGGGGTTGGAAAGTTTAATTTTTGTCAATCTTTTTTATTGGGATTTGTTTTTTTGATGATTTGCTTTGAATTTTGGCCTTTGTGGCAAAATAACATGTATTAAGGGTAGATTTTTACATATTCATCATTTATGTATAGTGTGTGCACACTAAGTGTTTGATAAAATGCCTCTATGGTATTTTTTTTCACTCTTTTGGACTCCGATGAGTACCAAATTTTGCAGTTTTTCATGTTTCCTCATTAGAAACATGTTTTGATAATTGATTGTATATTTTACACACCTTGCCCCATATGTGCATTTCTCATGCTTAGTTCATGCATTGCACATAGCCGCCTCTTGCACACACCTTTGCTACCTTTGTCATGCCTTGGTATATCTCTTGTTTTCCCATCCTAGCATGTCATGTTTATTTTATGCTTTGTAGCATTTTGTTTTTAAGGTGTTTTTGTCTTTTGCTTGAGCTTCATTTTCTCATTCATCTTGTACCTCTTATGTATCTTACCCTTGTTCATATCTTCTTTTCTTTCTCTCTTTCCTCTTGATTCATTTGTCTATTCGTGACAAAAAGGGGGAGAGTATACTAGAGAGTATACCGGAGTATATCGTTATTTCTATATGACTCATTTGCACATTCTCTGGGAGAGAAATTCTATCTTGTACACATTTGTAGGGGGAGAAATTCCATAAGAGAGATGCATATACCAAAAAGGAGAAGACATTTCTTTTCAAGAAAACCTTGTTTTGTTTGTTTTACTCTTTGTTTGTTTTCTTGTTTTTCTATATGATGTTTTGAGTTTTGTTTAATATCTATGCTTTGTTGTTCTCATCGCATTGTGTTTATGTGTTGGACATGTATACATCCTTATGCTATTATGCTTTGTTGATTGCATATTTGGATGATCATTTGCTTTGCTATGTGATCATTATGGTCATTTTCATATGACTATTTAGTGTTTGATCAAGTTGCTCATATATTTCACATCTTGTTTACTTGCTCGCTTTTTACTTGTTACATTATAATTGTCCTTTTTATTACTTGTTTTACCTTGAGAGTCTAATGCATTTTGTGCAAGTGTTTCTGGATACAGGTATTGTGTTCTAAGTTTATCATAGGTTTTAGATTTAGGTGTGAGTGAGTTTTGTCATTGTTCCCAAACTCATATTTAAGTCTAAAATCTGTTATAGGGTGTTTTTGTCACGGAATAGCCAAAGGGAGAGATTGTAAAGTTGTGATTTACAACTATATTTTATATTGGCGTTATTCCATGACAAAAAGTGTTGTAATTATATTAATTTATTTCATTGTATTTTGTGGGATTTTATTGTATTGGGTTTAGTATTAAGTTGGTGAAGAATAAGCATGAAATGAAGATCAGTGCAGTTTTGCGACTAACTCGCAAGAAGCTCGTGAGTAAAGGTTCCCGCAAAAAGGCCATGTGAGAAGCACATGCTGGAAGCTGAAGAGTCAAGTGCCAGGCTGTATTTCGCAAGTGCTTCGTGAGACAAGCCATCTCGCGAGGTACCCATGAAACTCTTTACCTTAAAGATTTTAAGTGTGACTTTCTTACCTTTCACCCATACTATATATACCCTCATTACTCACAAAAGTAAAGGAGGCTATTTAGAGAGAAAACCCTAGATAGGTTTCTACAACAGAACACACCCACCATTTTAGAGAGAGAGCTACTCATCTTTTAGTAAGAAATCATTGTAATCTCTTCTCATTCCTTCTCCCATTGTTATACCTTGAGAGAAGATTTGTACCCAAACACAACCCACATCTATTCAGAGTGTAGAGAGTGTTTTGGAGCTTGGGAAGTTTTGAAGATTTTCCAAAAGAAGCTGGTGAGACTTGGCAGATGCAACGGGGCAGTATTGCGGGATCTGGAAAGCTAGTGAAGATAAGACTCCGAGAAGTCTGCTAGTAGCAGGAGCTTAGAAGGCTCAAGTACATTGGGTAGACTAGGTTTGGAGTGTTTTTTGTTATTTATGTATTCCAACTTATTCACTAATGGATCGATTTCGATTTGGACGATTGCGGAGGGATTTTTCGCCAAGTTCTTCGGTTTCCTCTTCAATAACACGTCTTGGTGTTATCTTGTGTTTACATCTCTCTACCCTTATTCTTTAAGTTTTATAGTTATTGTTGCTTGCTTGCTTGTGGCTTAGAGAGTAGTTCCGGTGATTGTACTTCATTTACTCTTATTCCGTACTTAGATAAGTTAGAGTAAAAGCAATGAAGCCGTAATTTAAAATTGGGGGTCTAAATAAGCATTAGTGTTTCACATTAATTTGAGCTTTCAATTATATTTTTTTCTTATCAACTACTTTTAGTGTTTTGGCTACACCAAATTGCAAAACTTTTTATATAGAAACAAAACTTGATTGTTCTTATCAACTATTCCTCTACAACTTTAGAATTTCTTTAGATAGACACAGAACCTTAATTGTGGATATCAAGTTATCAACTTCTCTTTCTTTCTTATTTTTCCTCTTCACTTTATGAATTATCTACAATTTTTTAATACACAATTTTGAAAGTTCAATTAGTGTGTAAAACATCAATGAACGTTTAGACCCCCAATTTATAAATTACTAACACAAGCTTATAATTAAACAATATATGTGCGGAATATGAATTTAAGTTAAACCCAAATTGTTAAAACTCTCTAAACCATACTTAATCACAATCACAACAGTAATTAAAAGGTAAAGAGAAAAGGAAGAAAGATACAAATACAAAGATAACACGACGATGTGTTATCGAAGAGGAAACCGAAGTACTTGGCGTAAAACCTCTCCGCCACTCTCCAAACAGTCAATAATCCACTAGAGAATGAAGTTGAAATATATGAATAGCAGAAGACCCTCTAAGCCTAATCTACCCAGTGTACCTAAGCTCTCCAAGCTTCTTGCTCCAACAGGGTTACGCCGAACCTTGTCTTCTCTAGCTTACCGGATCCCTCAATAGCCCATTGCATCAACCAAAATAAATTGGTCCCTTCTAAACTACTTCCCAAGCACCAAAATGCCTTCTTACTGATATGGATATGGTGATATAAAGATTTGGCTAAATGTACCTCTCAAGGATATAATAATGGAGAGGGTGAGAGTAGAGGAATTTGGAGAATCAAAAGATGAAGATTGTAGATGAGTCAATCTTGTTTTTCTCTAGGGTTTCTCTCTTAAAATTCTCTCTGGAAGCTTTCTACATTTCGTGGGTGTAAGGATATTTATAGTAGGGTATATGAGGAATGCAAAGAGTCAGTTACAACCAAACAGGACATTCTGGCGACTCGAGCTCGCGACTGGAACGAGTCGCGAGCTAACTGCCTGGCCAGACTGGAAGTTTTGTCCTGTAGTGCAATAGCTG
This sequence comes from Lithocarpus polystachyus, assembly GCA_033629205.1. Taxonomy (NCBI): domain Eukaryota; kingdom Viridiplantae; phylum Streptophyta; class Magnoliopsida; order Fagales; family Fagaceae; genus Lithocarpus; species Lithocarpus polystachyus. The sequence goes on along the minus strand of JAWTZU010000019.1, from coordinate 27,516 downwards.
GCGTGACCCTTCAGCTCCCCCTACATGCTTCACACGCGTGCTATTATGGTGACTTGCCAGTCGCGAGATCCAGTCGCGAGGCTCTTCTTGAGTGCACACTCTTGAGCTTTTCTTCACACTCTTTCACACACTACCCCTACATGAATCCCACCTAAATACAAAGTATCTAACTGCTAAATTACAAGCAAATTTAGCACGAAATAAAGCTAACAAATGATTGAATAAATTCAACATTACAAATTTTTATCAACAATTTTAAGTATTAATTTATCTACTTTTAAAATCTTCAATAGATACACTTGTTTAAGTTTTAAAAAATATGAAATTCTATTTCAACTAAAACCATGATTATTGTTTCCGTATATATTTGCTAAATATTTGCAGCATTAGAGTTAGCCAAATAAGCAAAAGAAATTGATACTAATGTAATTTGGATAAAGGAGACTTCTACATTTATTGAAAAATTAATTCCTCCAATTTTATAGTTCCACACAAATAAAATTTCTACCGTTTCACTTGAAAAAATCCTACTTATATTCTTTCTGAAAACACATTAGTTCCTCCAATTTTGGTAGCTTCTTTCACTTTCTATCAGTTATATGTTCTACGTCTTATTTTGATAAACAACTTATATGTTGTACCTCAATCTAATGATGTTATAATATTCACTTTAATTAAAATTATTTTTATGTTACAGAGATTACCCTAAAGCTTTGAAGCCCAAGCTATGAAGTTTCATGATCTTGAAACTTACCCTTCAACTTGTTATCTTGAGTGCAAAGTCTACGCAGCTGCTATTATATAATTATATCTATTCCATTGAAGCTTCAAGAGAGTGGAGTACTTCAAGTTTGGATGCTACGTTTATATTTTTATATGTGGATCTCAAATTTATGCAACAAGTTTTCGGTTTTTTTTTTTTTTCATTTATTTAGTTCATCATTTGTTTTATTGAGATTTCTAAATATTTAATTTTTTAAAATTATTTATGAAAGGATTATACAAAACCAAACATGATATCGCATGTTTTTTCCCTCATTTTTATGGAGTAAAAAACGTTGCTGAGACCCATTCGGCATGGCAACGATTTCTTAGAATTATAAAATGTTGGTAGGATTGTAGAGAGAGGAAGATAGAATTTAAGATGAAGAATTACATAGATAACTTCTATATGAACATTAAAATTTTGTAAGAATGGCAGAAAAAATAATTTAATTATTAAGACTCTAAATGATTGATAACTTCTATATGAACATTAAAATTTTGTAAGAATGGCAAAAAAAATAATTTAATTATTAAGACTCTAAATGATGTATTGGTATTAATAGTATTTAAGGTCCATTTCGTTAAGTGTTTTGTGAGTTTAAAATAGCATTTTTATTAGTATGTGTTTGGATTCGGATGAACCTACGTCTTGCATTTTGCGTTTTCAGCTTCTTCTTTTTTTAAGTTGTGATTGTTGACTTTTTTGTGTGAAAATGGGACCCACAAATATTACTTTTCAGCAACTTTTTCATTAAAAATGGGTTTCACGGAACTATTCACACATTTAAAAATTATTTTGGTACAGTATTTTCAATTTTCAGTTTTTAGTTTTCAACTGTATCCAAACACTCAAAACTTTATTTTGCAACCACAACTCCTCATAGCTTATACAACAGCTTATACACACACACACCCTTAATATTTTATAGTAATTGTTGTAAAATGCAGGTGGATTTTTTTACTAAGGCATGTGAAGATCTCATATTAAATCATCTCAAGCAACTTCACGTCACACATAAGATTATCTCTTATTCCTTTTTTGCTTACATAATGGGCCAAGAATGTTAAACAGTGCTCATAAGCCTCAAATGACGTGTTTTATATCCTAAAAATGCTTATTTATTTTTCAATTTTTTCGCTTCAAAATAAAGTATTTTGGTCTAGGAGTCATTGGTATAGTTCATTTTAAGTAATTATTCAATATTCCTGGAATACAATTATAATATTAGGTCATACTACTATATGCATAAAAATAGTTTACACTCTCATTAATTATTAAAATAGTTACAATAAATCAAACTCTTTTGCCAAGAATTTACTATAAATAAATATACATTTCCTAAATTATAAGAAATTTAAATTTCTACTTCATCTAAAATTAGATTAGCAAGAGTTTTTTTTTTTTTTTTTTTTTTTTTTGAGAAACAAACACACACACACACACAAGGGAAAGGGAAAGGGGTTCTAACACAAAAACACATCACAACTCTACTCAAAAGTTATGATAACTTTTAAAGGAGGGTGGGACAAGTTATACGATTAGCAAGAGTTTCAAGTAATATAAAATAAACAAATAAAATATTTATTTTGATTGTTTTAATTGTATATCATTATTTATGTTTTAATTAATATTTAAAATTTATATATTACACACCATGTTTATACAAAGTGTTAATATATATATATATATTATATGTCGTAATAATAATATTAATAGTCTTTATCATGTGGCTTACTAACTATTAATATTGTTTTGACTTTTTACATATATCTTTTTAATTAAGCCGTGCATCATACTAGTGTGTGTATATATAAAATAAAAGTTGGACTTAGAAACTGTAGTTACATTAATTGACTACACTAAATTATAGTAGTATTTTAGATAGACACAGAATAATAATTATTCTCATCAACTTTTTTTTATATATATTTCCTGTTGCACTGGCTATGGATCAAGCTACTTCTATTTCACTCGGGCATTACAATCTAGCTGAACCCTTCATGAGTTTAGCATTTTTATTAGCAAACTATAGAAATCGTGGTATTCACTCTGTAGGTGTCAGAATTTTTCGGGGTTTATCAAATCTTAAACTACAATTAGTAATTGTTAATTTGTTGTAAATTTCCTTAGCGCCGTGCAGAACTTTATTATCCAATCGATTTGATGCAACAATAAAACTGATTGGGTCGGGTCATGGACATCCATGCCTAACTTTGAGTTTATGTGTTAATTTATATTTCCTGCTTTTCGATACTTTATTTACGTTACTTTTTAATCTTTCATTCTCTTTTTTCTCTAAGTGCAAAATTGCATAGCTCTAATATCTTTTTTTCGTAATAAGATTTGAACCCATGTTCCTGAGGTTCTTGAATTAACATTTTTTGTATATTTAACTTTCTTATTCTTTTGTATCAAAAAAAAAAAAAAAAACTTTCTTATTCTTTATAAGACATTGATTTTATTGCAATTTTTTTTTTTTTTATAAAGTCTATGGTAGCTACTTGTATTTTTGAGGGTTTGGTATTGGCATTTCATTGGGATTATCAACGTGTATTTTAAGGGTTTTAATTGGTAACGTATATTCTTCTATGAATATAAATAAAAAGTGATTCTCAAAAAAAAAAAAAAAAAAAGTGAAGAATAAAAAAACTTAAAATAACATTTCTTATCACAATAATATGGAAGAACCTTTTTTTTTTTTAATTTGAATTATCAAAAGACTTTCCAAAGGTGAGGAAATTCATGAAATAGAAAATTTTGGAAAAACATTTTAGAAGGTGAGGGTACTCATGAAATACCCGGTCTACACCTAAAGCTTTTTTATTTTAATATAAGGGTACTTTTTTTTTTACTTCTTTCTGTTACGAATACTTCTTTTACAGGTTTTTTTTTTTTTTTTAATTTGGGAGAATGTACTTCTTTTACAATTAGACATCTATGACTCTAAACGATGTCATAGATATGTACTTCTTTTACTATTAAAAATGATGGCAGTCTTATTAAGCCATAGACAAAAAAAGTCAAACTGTTTACTAAGTTGGTGGAATTATAGAAATGAAAAACTTCTTTTAATATTGAAATGATGGCAATCTCCTTGAAAAACATTTTTGACATTTGTAAAGTTTAGGATAAACTGCAAATTATACTCCTAAAGTTTTGGGGTGTTTAGATTTTACAACCTGAAATTTCAAAATTTGAATTTTACTCTAAAGTTTAGGGGTGTTTAGATTTTACATCATAACATTTCAGAGTTTAGATTTTACCTCTTAAATTTTAGGGGTGTTTAGATTTTATTCTTCTAAAGTCTGGGAGTGTTTGGATTTTACATTCTAAAGTTTTAGAATTTGGAGGTGTAAAATCCAAACACTCCCAAGCTTTAGGGGGATAAAATCCAAATTTTAAAATGTTAGAGTGTAAAATCTAAACACCCCCAAACTTGAGGGTGTAAAATCCAAATTCTGAAACTTCAAGATGTAAAATTCAAACACTCTCAAACTTTAGGGGTGTAATTTGCAATTTACCCTAAAGTTTATTGCTTAAATAATTGTAAGAGTAAATGAGTCTCCTTAAATTACTCCTAAAAAACACTTCTCATTTTTAATCAATATTTATTTACATATAAAAGCAGAGACCTCTGTGGAAAAGAATGAGGTTCTGCCAAGTGGCATATTGTATAACATTCTTTTCATAAAGGCTTCCACCTCATCTAAATTTATCATTTATGTCAAACTATTAAGTAATGACATTTATTTCAATGTATTAATAAAATTCAAAGAATTTGTGTACATTTATAACTTAACATGCTTTGAATTGATACGGATGGATCTAAAAAGTCATGGGAAATGTAAGAATCAAAAAAACTTATCAATTTTCTGCATAAGACTAACTTCAATATAGAATTGTAAGAGTTTGATTCAATAAATTGGATAAATACTATTTGTCTCCACATTTGTCCAATATATATCTCCATTTCCATTGGACTTAAAACTTAAACCTCCACAATTTTCTCACAATATCTTTGTTTTTATTTCTAAGAGGCATGTTAATTTTCAAAATATTACGTTCGTCTCAAATATTTTGTTTAGATTTTATGTATACCTTTTTACTTATGTAGCATTGTAATTTATTTAGGTTTATTTTTTTCATATTATGTGCCAATTTATATTTTTGGTTTTCCGTATGATGCGTATACTTGGTAAGGATCTATTTTTGGTAACTTTTAGTTCAACTAAAATTTGGAGGTTAAATTGTGATATTATTGCATCATTATGGCATTATTTTTTCTGTTGCTGTATTATGAAATTCTAGAAGTTTTTATAGCTAATTGATATATAAAATATAAATAATACAAGAAAGACACCTAGGAACTAACAGGTTTGTAGGTTAAAAAAACAAATCAGTAATCAATATATATATAAGTAGATACCTCATGTAAGAAAGTATGAGATTCAGTTAAGTGACGCATTCTATGCAAAGAGAATTGAAATATTCTCAAGTGTCACATCAGAGATAAGAACAAATTAAATATTGACTTTTTGTTTCGTTTGGTTTAATGTTTCAAGATTTTTCTAATTAAAAAGTAAATATTTTTTTGTATCTTTTGGTTCAATGTTTCAAGACTTTTTATTCTTCACACGTACACACAAAACTCTTTGCGTTTAATTCACCATTTTCACCTCTTGTACTTCTACTCTTTATATATACCTACTCATAGTTCTTCATGCCATCTCATGTCAAATATACACAGACAAAAAACAATGTCACTTACATTTAATTTTTTGATGACACCTACCTAACTCTAACATTGTTATTTCATCTAATCCTAACCCGTATGAATTACGATTTTGATATTAAGGTCGGACTTTGTGGATTTGTGAGTTTTGTAAATGATGTAATTGACTATGGGTGTTTGGGATATGTATTTTGTTTTGGAATTAAGGAGAAAGAGAAAGACATTCTATATCAAATTTAATTCTATAATATTCCTTCAATTTTTTTTTTCTCATTCCTTCAAGTGGATAATTATAATGGATATATGTATACAATTTATAATTATTACTTTTTATGATGAACTTATTGCTAATAAAGTTCTATAATAATTATGCTATAATACGTATACAACATTCTCTTAAACAATCATGCATATATAAAACATCATAACATTATCTGTGCATCGTACGGTAATTTACTAGTTACCTTAATTGGTTTATAACTTAACGCTTAGTAGCAATATTTCACCTAGACCACCTCACACCCTTGGTACAATGGTCACTCCACAATTATAAGTGCTTGTGGGTTGTGGGGGGAAAGAGCCGGGGTGAAATATTGTTACTAGTATGCAAAACAAATAATTTTAGGCTCACGTTAGATACAAAAACAGTGGTTGGCTCAAATTATTTCTGGATCAAATGAAGGCAAAATATCCTAGAATACTTAATGCAATTTAAAGTTAGAGCTAAAAATGCCGTACTTAGTGTACACACACACACACAAAAAAAAACTCTTAACTTTGTGGGATTTTGGAGAAGTGGTTGGTCTTTACCCTTTTTTTGGGAGAAGTTGGTTCCAAACTCGAACGTGTGACTTATTTGATTGTCCCTTTTGATGGAAGATACTTCTCATTGTACCGAAGCACGATCATTAGCAAGCACAATTCTTGCTTAGAGTCGAAAATTCATTGGTTTATCTTTAGAATTTCTCTCTCTTGCTCTTGAATCAATAACCACAAATAATGCTAAGGCTATCACTTGAAGTCCTCTCTCGACAATATCCTTGTGGGTTTGATATGGTGCCATTTGAAAAGAACCTAAGTTTCAAGTTCCATCGACATCTGATGGTTTTAGGTAATGATTTATGTTCATTGTCTTCCTTTTTTTAGTTGTGAATAAATGTTGAGCTATAAGATTTGGTTTGTTAACGTCTTTTATAATGCTTGTGCACCGTGATTTTTCTGTGCTACCAATACGTACTACTGGTTTTAGCAACTAACAGTTCATAATAACATTGTTCAGAATAACTTGGGAATTTCACTGAATTTCATTCCAAGTCTTCGTAATATGCATGAATAGTTCAGGCTTAGTTCGAATTCAATCTTTCCAAGAATGACTTGAGACATATCGCATGCATCATCATGTTCTACTCCCAATTTTTAGCAGTTGATTTGTTCTGCTGTTCAGCATAATAATATGTTTTTCTTGGTTCTTGTTTTATTTGGCTATTGCATGGTTTGACTTATTGCTAACAATTTTTGTCCTTTTGAAGACTTCAAATTGGAAACTACGCTCAAACTTAAAATAAAAAAATAAATAAAAAAAGTATAATTATTAAATATTTGGAAAAGTATTCCTAAATAAAAATAAAAATAAAAATTGATCCATTGACTAAGTGGTTATAGATTAGAGATTGCAATTTTTTTTTTCTTGATTTCATTTTTTATTGTTAAATTTGCTATTATATCCCTTAATGTTTTAGACCATTTGTGGTGTTGAAGACTCATTGGTTCCATTCTTCTTTATCCATTCAGGTCGGCAATTCTGTAAATTGATATTAAAAATGAAAATTTTAAGAATTTCACTATCCTTACTAATTTATATGAAAAGATTGTCATCTAACATAAATTTCATAAAAAATAATAAGTTTTTTTTTTTTGGGGTATATATATTTAAAACAAACTAGCTAGACAACTCTGTATATATACTCATTAAAGTTTAAAAAATAATAAGTTCTCTTTAAAAATTAATAGAAAATATATACACATCAAAGTTTTTTTCTTTTTTTGAGAATATATATACATCAAAGTTGATACCTTTGTATCCATCTAATATATTTATTTATGAATATTGACTTTGTCTAATATTAGAATATATATATATATATATATATATATATTAGTTAAGGAAGCCGTGGAAAAAAAAAGTAGTGATTAAAGTCAATTTTAGATTTTATTTGTATCACTAAATAAAGATATAAATTATTTTATTTTTAAAGTACGCAGAGATTTACATTAATAAAAAAATACATTAATTTTAAGAATTTTGATAATTAAGTCATAAAAAATTAGTCTCATTCGTATAAGAATTTTGATCAATTACAAAATTAAGATAGCTATTTAACATATAAATATCTATTTTACTATAATAGTTTTTTAGCATCTATTTATTAAAGGCAATATATCCACCATCTAAAACTTAAAATATATGAAGAAAATTTTTGGGATGTTAAAATTTAGCGGGAATAATTTAGACATTACACAATAAAATATTTTAAGAATCGTAAGCTTTGATTAGGGTTTAACTGAAAGAATAACAATATGGCATATTTGCTATTTTCTAAAATATTAAGGAAAAAATTGCTTGATTTTAAAGTTTAAAAAGGAATTGTAAACTATCCCAAACATAAATGATGACAAGTTTTTTTTTCCTAAGTTTTTGTTTTTGTTTGTGTGTAAAATTGTGTTTTTACTTAAAATTGTGTGCAAAGAAAAAAAATACAAAAAGTCAACTCAAGAAAATTATAAGTGAAATAGTGAATTTTTGGCTCAAAAACACTAATTAAACCAACAAAAAATTTCTAAAACACAACAAAATGGGACAACATTTTCATAATACCTTTAAAATTTTGTTATATTTTATTTTGACTTATAAAGATTTGATAGCTCAGCAGTTTTGAAAATACTATGATGACAACAAGATGTTTTAACATTTTCACACAAAAAATGCTATGTCCATGACATTTTCACAATAAATCATAAGTAGTAGGTTGCTACAGGTTGTTATTTGTGGGAAAAAAAGTAGTTTTATTGGTAAGTTTAAATTAAAACCAATAAGTGAGTTCTAGTTAGTTCAACTGGTAAAATTTCTGATGGTTGTATAAGAGATCTAGGATTCAATCTCCGTCTACACCAAAAATTGATTGGTGTCTTGGTCTGATGATAAAGAGCTATCATCAGGAGCGGACGCCATAAGTTGAAACTCTCTCTAAAAAAAATAATAAATAAAAATAATAACAATTTACCACCTATAATTTATTATGAAGGTTTTGTGGAAAAAAGTTGTAGATGTAACACTTCTTTTTTTACAATACCTTTATTTTTAGTTGTAGTTGGTTCCAATATAATATATTATTATTTTATTTTGACCTATAATGAATTAACACATCATCAATGTGAAAATATTGTGCCAATTTGTTGTGTTAATATTTTATTATAATATGAAACAGTGCCAATTGGACAAACCAAAAATAATATAGCAAATCTATTGAAGCTTTACACATTCACAAAAAAAAAAAAAAAAAGCAGCCAACGAAACAGTGAAAATTGAACAAATCAAAAGTACTATAGCGAAGCTACCGTAGCTTTTCTCATTCACTCGTGTTGTGAAAAATGTTGTTGTTGTATCATTTTTTTTTCATAATACCTTTATTTTTAGTTGTGATTGGTTCTAGTATGATATTTTATTTTGACCTATAAGGAGTAAACACCTCAATAATTGTGAAAATATTGTGACAATTTGTTGTGTTACTAACTTATTATATATAAACTAGGTAACTACTAACTAACAGTTCATATGTCTATAAAAAAATTTAAAACAAAAAAGTTCAACTGAAGATGTTACTACGAGAAAAAAAGAAAAAGAAAAAAGAAAGGGGCCTGTAAACAGTGCAAGTTGAATAAACCAAATACTGTGTAGCTATAGGAAATGTTGTTGTTGTATCATTTTTTTTTTCATAATACCTTTATTTTTAGTTATAGTTGGTTCAAGTATGATATTTTATTTTGACTTAAAAGGAATTAACACCTCAATAATTGTGAAAATATTGTGACAATTTTTTTTTTTTTTGAGGAAGATTGTGACAATTTATTGTGTTACTAACTTATTATATATAAACCGGGTAACTACTAACTAACAATTCATATGTCTATAAAAAAATTTAAAAACAAAAAAATTTCAACTGATGATGTTACTACAAAAAGGGGGGGGGGTGGCAAAGAACAATGCGAGTTGAATAAACCAAATACACTATTGCTATAAGATTGACTATTTTTAAGAAAGAATTGTTTTTTGAAGTATTAATAAACCATGTATTTAAATTTAGAATAGTTAATTAACATATGACAATCCATTTAGTACGATAATTTTTTAGGAAAATGTATTTAGTATCAAATGAAACTATGTTAACGATATCAAAACCCAATAAGTGTGAGACATGTTAGCAAAAAAGTAACTAACACACTAACAATTATATAAACCGGGTAACTACTAACTAACAATTCATATGTCTATAAAAAAATTTAAAAACAAAAAAAGTTCAACTGATGATGTTACTACAAAAAGGGGGGGGGGGGGGTGGCAAAGAACAATGCGAGTTGAATAAACCAAATACACTATTGCTATAAGATTGACTATTTTTAAGAAAGAATTGTTTTTTGAAGTATTAATAAACCATGTATTTAAATTTAGAATAGTTAATTAACATATGACAATCTATTTAGTACGATAATTTTTTAGGAAAATGTATTTAGTATCAAATGAAACTATGTTAACGATATCAAAACCCAATAAGTGTGAGACATGTTAGCAAAAAAGTAACTAACACACTAACAATTAAAAGACATGTGTTAGTGGGTAGTTATTTCTGCACATGTCTCTTGTTTATTGGATTTTGATATGGATGACACGGTATCATTTGATACAAAATACTTTTTCATTTCTTAGAACCTATTCACTAAAGATAGTATCTACTCACAAAAAAAATTCTACTAAGAATAATAACGAATGTTATCATCTTCCAACAATAAACAACTAAGTTTTGATAAAATACTGTCACAATATTTACATTTTCACAATAAATAATGACACATGCTATGATTGAAACTTTTCATTAAGTTAAATACTTACAACCATTTTATAATTTTACTGTGACATATGGTGGGCTCTAGTATGATATCTTATAATTTTATTTTAGAGTAATGTTACATCCACAATATTTTCACAACAAATCCTAGGTGATAAATTGTTATTGGTTTTTAATTGGGACAACCACTTTAAACTATGCATTAAAAAAAAAAAAAACAACAACAACAACAACAAACAAACAAACAATTAAAATACCAGCAGAAGAAAATTGTGTCCAAAACAGTGAATTTTTGCTCACCAAATTTGAGTCTGACTAAAGAAGTCTAGGAACATAACAAAATGTCACAATATTTTCACAATACTTTTATTTTCAGCCGTGGTAAGTTTCAGTTTGATATATTATTATTTATTTTATAGAAATGTTGTCTTTATAATATTTTCATAACAAATTCTAAATGGCAAGTTATTATTGATTTTAAAATGGAGCCACGATTGATATCAATTTTTTATCCATCAATAGTAGCTTACCTATGATTTGTTGTGAAAATGTTGTGAATTTGTCATTTTTTTATTTGATCTATAAGAAACTGAGATCTCAACAATTGTGAAAATATTGTGATAACAACAAGTGTTACAGCATATTCACAAAATATTTATTTTCAGTTGTGATTGGTCATAGTCTCATATTTTATTATTTTATTTCGACCTATAAGAAATTAACACCTCAATAATTGTGAAAATATTATAAAATTTATAGTGTCAGTATAATAATATATATGCCAGCTTATATAAATATTTTTTTAAAAAAAGAATACAAATTGATGACTAAAAAAAAAAAAGTCAATGGAGTGATGAACATAACATATTGAACAAACTAAAAAGTACCGTAACTTTTACACATTCACACAACAAGTATTACAATATTTTCACAAAACATTTATTTTCAGTTGTGATTGGTCACAGTCTCATATTTTATTATTTTATTTCAACCTATAGGAAATTGACACCTCAATAATTGTGAAAATATTGTGAAATTTGTTGTGTTAGTATAACAATATATATGCCAACTCATATAAATATTTAAAAGAAAAAAAAGCACAAACTGATGACTGAAAAAAAAAATTTTTGCTTTGTCAATATAACAATATATATGCCAGCTCATATAAATATTTAAAAGAAAAAAGTACAAATTGATGACTAAAAAAAAAAATATTTTGTCAATATAATAATATATATGCCAGCTCATATAAATACAAAAAAAAAAAAAAAAACCAATGAAGTGATGAACAATACATATTAAACAAACCAAAAAGTATTGTAACTTTTACACACTCACACAACAAGTTTTACAACATTTTTACAAAATATTTATTTTCAATTGTGATTGGTCATAGTTTCATAATTTATTTTGACTGAATAAGAAATTGGCATCTCAATAATTATAAAAATATTATAAAATTTGTTATGTCAGTATAACAATATATATATATATATATATATATCAACTCCTGTAAATATTTAAAAGAAAAACACAAATCGATGTCTAAAAAATATATATATATATATATATATATGTATGTATCTCTGTAAGCACTGTAGTTACTGTGCATTTGCGCATTCGCGCTTTATATATATACATATATGCATGTACGAAGTATGTTTGAACTGAGCAGCATGCATTCTCCTCCTTTGTAGAGTCTCTCTGGTTGCCTCGTCTACAACGCCTTCAACTTAGTTGTGTCTTCTCTCCACCATTCCTCAGACCTCAGGTCTTTCCATCTTCCCCTTCACACCCACATCTACTTCTCCTTACTTTCTCCCATGGCAGATCCATACTTACACAAATATAAAGTAAAAGCCAATGGCTCATCCGGATCCCCTGCTCTCGCAGGCCCAGGTTCAGCAAATAGATTGTCACTATGGTCAAGCCCAGATGGAATATATCAACTCAGGTCGCCCCCCTCTGCCTATTTTTTTGTTCATAAAAAAAAAGTAAAAGCCATCTTAGCAAAGGCATTTTATTCCATCCATGGTGCTACTTTCAATGCCAAAGATAATCGAAAGAAGGTTCTTGGACTTGGTTCTAGGACTACTGATGGCCATCATTTGATCTCAAAGAATGCTCTTCAGGTATGCCTTTTTGTCATATAGACTTCTCCATTTCTGAATTTTGGATCCAAGTCTACAACTTACCATTTGATTGGAAGTCCCCTGAAAATGCTATTAAAATTGGTAACATTGTAGGTAGATATTTAGAAATAGATAATTCAAATGGTGGGTTTATGGCTTGGGAAAATTGCCGGGTTGTAAACAAGTCAAGCTTTGTCGAGTATTAAATGTTCAAGCTCAGTTCAACAATAAATATAAAATGTTCAAGCTTGGCTTGAACTTTAACCAAGCCTACAAACTATGTTTGAGGTTTAGCCTGCCAAATAGTCCAAAAGCTTGAGCTCGACTTGGTTTTAGCTTGACTTGATTCATTAGTCAAGTCGAGCTTAAAATCAAGCTTAATATTAAGCTTTTGAGCTCAAAATACAATACAAGTACATTATTAAGCCCATTTAATTTATACAAGTAGTCCCAAGTCCCAACTTCCAATTGATTAAAAGGCTTAATTAGTAAGATATTTGTTTATTTTCCAAGCTCATATCAATTATATTACTAAGCCCATAAACTAGCATTAATTAGCTCGGCAATTTTTTATCAAGCCTTATTATTCATGAGCTCGATCATGAACTTTTTATTTATTTATTTATTAAGCTCAACTCGTTTATTAAACAAGCCTAAGTTTAAGGCTTAAGTTTCGCTTATTTATAAACAAACAAATATTAATGAGTTTTTATCAAACCAAGCCTGAACTGTTTATAAACAGTTTAGTTCATGTAAAGCCTAATTAAAGTTGAAATTGATGTTACTCAGCCACTCTCATGTGATTTCTATCTATACTGATGTGGCAAGCTCGGCCACAGTAAATCCCAATGCCTGATTCCTGAAGCCTCCATAAAAAAATAGTAGCGAAGCTCACATTGGGCCAAAAGATTATGGTCCATGTTTAGCAGTTAATGTTGTAGAACATAAACCCCTGACCTTGCTCGAACTACTAGATGAAGAAGCTAAGAGCACTAGCATTGGATGTGTTAAATGCTAAATTTGTAGCATTAAGCACATCAAAGATTAAAAAAAAAAAAAAAAAAGCCCCTCCATTTAATGCCAATATCTTTTAGCATTATCTACAGTGCTATAAATAAAAATCACAAGGTTACACATTATACATAAAGGTGCAAAATTTGAGAAAATGTTTTCGATGCAGTACATGTTTCAAATGATACTAAACATGAATTAAACTGTTTACATTCAGAAAGAAATTCACAAAATCTCTTAGTTATGAGTTTCCCAAGTGACATAAAGGACTAGCTTAATCCTCTTTTTTCCCAAGGCACTGCATCGCCATATTAGTTTTACACGAGCTACTTTCTACATATCATGTTCAAAGAAGCTCATCATCCAACTTCCAAGCAGTAATCTAAAAGCACACATAAACAACCCTACAGGTTAGCTGAAAGCTATTGTGATCAGTATGTCCTCAGAAGCTCTAGAGTCCACAAACAAACAAACCATCTGCTTTCTCTACTTCTCAAATCTACAATTCTTTTCTTATTTTTGGCCTTGATGAGTTCATAAAACTCTTGGATGTGAGATGTCCAATTTGAACATATATAGGAGTTACATATCCCAAAGGTCCTACAACCTGATGAAGTAGCCAGTCATGAATGTTAATAGATAATTTGATAAGTGCGTATGTATTGAGTATTCAGACAGCAGAAAATAAACAGTTAACATTAATTGTTTTTATTACTCATATTGTGTTGAAAGCAGGCGTGTTGATTAACAAAGAGGTTCAATTAAACCATTTTTCACATATCCACTGAAGGCCAAAACCATCCTCTAAATTGGACTAGTCACGTAAAATACTGCCCCCAAGCACAAGCAACAATAAAGCTCTTTTAAGTGTTGGTTATGGCTAATGTACCCAAAGGCAGTGGCGGAGTAAGGAATTTTTCCTAGGAGGAGCCAAGCTAAGTATGGAAAAAAGTTTCACAACTAAAAAAAAGTTTTATTTCAGAAATTAACATTAACTCTAAAGTTTTGGCTTATGTTTTTGGGTGCTATACCAAAATAATTTATAATTGATTCTTTATAATTTGGTAATTCAATAGTTGGGTATAGAGGATTTGAGCTTTAGACTGTATTGAAAACACTAACAAATGTTTATTGTATTAGACTTTTGACAATTTATAATTGATTCTAAGTGTTTTTTAGTAATCTCTTTATGTGCAGTCAGACAAAACCAAACAATTAAGGTGTAAATTTGTATCTATAAAATAATTATCCTGCTACTTGTTCAAATATAATTATATAAATACAAATACTCAAACCGTTTTATCAAATAAAGCATAACAAGCCAGCCATCATTATGAAATTTAAAAAATAAAATACAAATTGTAAATTATAAATGATGGTAGCTGTTAACGACTCTGTACATATAATAAACATAATAAAATATATCAATATATTACAAATATCAATAAAGTAGTCAATAAACAACTAAACATAAAATCCTAAACTAACCACAGAAACCCAAAGGGCAAAAACAGACCAATAGAGTGAGATATTACCACTGAGCACACTCGTCTAGTCCAGCTGCGGCTTAGCCACAATTGAGGTCACAAAACAGCAATTTGTGGAAGCGAGGGGCCAAAATTGGGAATTAAGCTCAATTTCCAAACTATTTAGTTAGTAAGTCCATTTTCTAAACTATATAATTTACTAACATCTCGAGTCTAAAAGGCTCGATTTTGGGCCTATAAACCGAGCCTTAAAGACTCGATTTTCATGGTCTGATCACGTTTAATATGGCATTTTTTCCACGTGGTGACCACCTGAAAATCGAGTCTCTAAAACTCGATTTATAATCCATGTTCAGTCTCCTTATACACTTCACCCCAGCCCACCTTCTCATCAGACACCCAGGTACAGCGTTTCTGCGTTTCTCATCAGACCTTCTCATCAAACACCCAGGTTCAGCATTTCTCATCAGACCAGAAACAGCGGCAGACCCAGGCCGCGCGCCCAGGCAGCGCCCATGCAGCGCGCCTAGGCCGAGTGACCCAAGTGAGCTCTCTCTGATCTGATCTCACTGATCTGATGGTTTTGAGCTTTCTCTCCTTGGATTCTTTCTCTCTTTGATCTGATGGGTTTTGGGGTTTTTATTTTTTTAATCTGGTGGTTGTTGGGGTGGATTTGGGTAGAGGCTGATTTGTGTTTGTGTTTTGTACTGGGACACTTGCGAAAATTTCAAACATCCGGTGGTTGTTGGGGTGGATTTAGGTGGAGGCTGATCCATGTTTGTGTTTTTTGCGCCAACACTTGCGAAAATTTCAAACATCTGGTGGTTGTTGGGGTGGATTTGGGTGGAAGGCTGATCTGCGTTTGTGTTTTGCACCAACACTTGCGAAAATTTCTCAAACAAAGTAACAAATCGAGTATATAAGAATCGTTATATAAATCAAGTTTCTAAGACTCGATTTCCACGTGGACAAAGTGCCACCTCAGACCCGATCAGAACATAAAAATCGACCCCCAAAGATTCGATTTATAGCCCAAAATCGACCTTTTTTAGACTTGAGATGCTAGTAAAAAATATAGTTTGAAAACAGTGATTACTAATTATATTGTTTGAAAAATGGAGTTAATTTCCAATTTTGGCCGAAGCAAAGTGTCGAAACTTTGCAATGTGGAGACAATGGAAACGACGTAAGGGAATTTTTTTTTTTTTTTTCCAAGTAACTGCAAATATGTATTAGAATTTTTTTTTTTCTTTTTCCTTGTTGATTTGTATTTTTTTTTAATAGAGCTTTTTAAGGAGTTAGATTTAAGTGGTACAGTACCTTAGATGCTTTTCTTAGATTCTTCTCTTAAGATTCAGCTATGTGGCTCTTTAACTTAAAAACACACTTCCATGCCATGATGAAAAATTCATATGGCAGAATTTTAAAAAGAGAACCAAAAGAACAGAATACCTGAATATTGTACTTAAGTTTTGCTCTATATTTGAGAATTTGTTATATGCGGATAGGCCAAAACTTTTATTTCATTGGGTTGTTTCAAATGATTTTTTTGTTTTGGATATTTTCTAATCTCAAAATCCTAGGGGCCGGTATTTTTAATTTCCATAAAATTTATCATTTTTTCCTATTTTATCAATATTATAAATAGAAATTTTGAAAAGTACCGCGGGGGGGGGGGGGGGGGGGGCGGCCCCTCCCTAGCTCCGCTACTCTGCCCAAAGGTCTTGCGGACCTTATTTTGAGCTGTGTGTCCTCTACATATTCGGTTTTGTTTAATGGAGGTGTTCTTGAGTCTTTCAAACCTTCTCGTTTTATAAGGCAAGGAGATCCACTTTCCCCTTATCTTTTTATTCTGGCTGTGGAGGTTTTGAGTCAGGTTATTAATAAGAAGTGCACTGGAAAAGTGTGGAATTCTGTTCAAATTTCTATGGGGGACCTAGCTTCTTGCATCTATTTTTTGCCGGCGATCTTATGCTCAAGGCAGATTGGTGTAACTGTGGAAGTGTCAAGGAGGTGTGTAACAGTGCAGATTGGGTAGATATTTAGGACTTCCTATAAGGCATGCTGGTTAGCAAGGTGGAAAGCTAGGCTTCTACCCTTGGCTGGTAGAACTGTCCTAATCCAATCCAATCCACTTGCTCGGCTAATCATGGAACTGTCCTATTGTGCAATTTGTTGCACTACCTTCTAATTTACTTAATAACATTAATCGTGTTAATAGGAACTTTCTATGGGGATCCTCTGATGATTCTAAGAAAATGCATTGGGTCAGGTGAAAAGTAACTAAATGCAAAGAGGATGGTGGCTTAGGCCTCCAATCAAACCAGGATAAAAATCTAGCTCTTCTGGCTAAGCTTAATTGGAGGTTCAACACCAAGAGAGAATCTGTTTAGGCCAGAATCTTGGATAAAAAATACTGCTCCCCTAGTAGGCTGGCCTCCTTAAATCCTGACAGGTTACCTTGTTCTTGCAATTGGAAAGCCTTAAGAAGATGCTGATGTTTTATAACGAGGGCACTCGGTGGGTTTTGGGTAGGGGGGGTTAGTAATGTTAGCTTTTGGATTGATGCTTGGTTGTCTGTCTGTGGAGCCTCTTAAGGAAAGCTTAGATACATGGTCCCTTATATCTCCAGGACTAGGAGGTGGATAAAACAAAGCAACACCATTTATTTCCTTTGCTCCTCTTGGTGTGATCTTAGAAATAATAGCTATACCATTCTCTATGCTGCTAACAATGAGGACAAGCTGGCTTGGAGTTTAGAGTATGTATAAGCCCATTGGGCTTTAAGCCCACTATGTTTATTTATATTTCTTAGAACCACTACTCCATCCTTCATGTGTATCTCTGACGCCACGCTATTAGAGTCTATAGACTACAAAACCACAAGACCACTACCACTGTCACCCTTGCTCTAATCATCTCATTATTGCTACTGTCCAATCAAGCAAAAATCAGTCCAATCCTCACGAACTAGCAGTATAATTATTATTTTGAGATATTTTTATGGAATAGTTTTGTATATGTTTCACAAGTTAGTGTTTGGTCCACAAAGATATGGACTTGGGTCTTGACAATGGGTCACATTCATATGACTCAATTTCGACAATATAAGCCATGTTCGAAGAATTCTTTGTTGTACTTGCTAGTTCCTTGTATTCATGGTTCGATCCTTTCCACCATTTCTTTGTGATAGCCAAGTCAGCATCCTTGAGATACAGCTGTTTTGATGCCTCTTGAGTCACTGATTCTTTTTTCGTGTTTTGCAATGATATCGAATAAAAAATAGAACAAGAAACTCATGCCATAGATCAATGATGAAGATCACACTTATTACAAGGCAGCTCCTACATAGGTTCAAACTTCAAAGACATCATCCTTTCTTTAAATTAATTAAAAAAAAAAAAAAAACAGTATCAAATACATGCCGTTCACAATTTAATATATAAATTGTGCTTGTATATATTGCACAGCATAGCATCTGCATTACAAGGGATAATCATAAAGAGATACTGTCATTTCATAAGAATTATAAAGTATTTAACACCTTTCCCATAAGTAATAAAAGCTTCAAACTTTTATTTTTTATTCAAGATACGATTTCACTTAGCCAAATTTAAAGGATTTTAGTATCCTTGAAACTTGACCATAGGTTAAAACCAATCAAATCATAGTGACTAATCACATCTTAAAAATCTCAATGCTTGTAGGCCACTTCATTCACTTTATTTCATCTCCAACACATGGTCACTAGCCCCCAAGTTAGCACAAGTAGTGCAAACAAATAAGGGTGAACACTCACACGCTTGAGAGCGAGAGCACAAACAAAGAGACTAGAGTCATCATTTAGTGGTGGCCTGATTGAGACTTGGAATCAACGCACTCAACTTACGATCTATATTTTTCTATTGTACATGAAAATTTTAAACAACTCTACAATAAAAAATAACTTTGTTTGGGTGAATGGTTTACTAATATAACATTTTTCTGGTTTAAGCATTGAATTAATACATTTATACTTCAATTCGAAGTCATAGATTTTTAAATGATTAAGTCAAGTTTTTTTATTGGCTTAAAATAAAATGTCTCATCATAAATTGAAAGAACTTTATTTTTCTATAAGTTCTCCTCTGCATAAACAAAAGATTTCAAGCAGTATCTCCTGCAAATAAGTTTGATTAAATACTTTGTCTTTTCATAAATATGTTTAGTAGGATGATTTGAACTCTATACACTCAAATAACAATTTTCTATTAACAATATATTTTCTTTCAAATCTTTAAAAATAGGTTCTTGGATGTAACATATTGTGATTATTGGTTTATCTATTTTCAAACATCAACTTGAAAATTATGGGACTCGTATGAATATACATGGTTCTTTTTAAAAAAAAGAGCATTAACGTAGCAATAATTCTTAAATTTTGTGACCCTAGCTAAGAGGCATTACTCAAATTGTAAGCTTTTTAACATAAAACTACTCATACTTCTAAAAGGTCATTATTATTATACACACTTATTTAAAAATATATATATATATATATATATATATATATTGAGTATCAATCAATTTATAGATTAAATAGTGATTTTATCTCAAAGGTGTCAAATCATTCAATTTTCAATTTTATATAAGAGATAAGAGTTAAGTCCTTAATTATCATCCTGAATCTAACTTAAACATAAGATATTTTCAAAGTAGGAGTGAATCAATGGACAAGACATTGAAGTGCAAACTATAGACCCTGTCTTTACCACTTTCCATCCTTCCCTTTTTTAGTTCTAGTCTAGTTTCCTCATCTCTCAAAACTTGATAAAACTTGATAACTCATAACGTTTTATCCAAATTTCATATTTGCTATAGAAATGAAATTATTAATGGTCAGCATTTAACAAGAGAACCAAATTTAGAGAAATTTGGAATGTGTGTTTTACATAGTTTCCATCATTGCATGAGCATTTATATGCATCATAATGACTCAGATTATCATGCCGCTACAGTAAAAAAAATAAATCTTGCTTTTCATTTTGGAATGTGTTTATTTGTATGTTACGAAAGACATCTTATAAAGCACCTTTAGATTTGGTAAGCATTCTCTCCCTCTCAACATGAATGCACATGAGCGAAAGGAGGCAACCTCCTTTCCTTCGTTCTTTTGGAGAAGAGAATGTGTGGTGTGAATGAGTGCATGGTGAATGTGTGAACCCTAGATGCATGTTTCTTTTTATCTAATTTTTTAAAGAGAAAAATGCTCTTTACACCTTCTAAGTTTAAGGTCACTTCAAAATCAGTTGCTTGACTTCAATGGTTTCAATTTACAATGATGTCAACTTTTTGTCCAAAATGACATCGTTTATGGATGCGTTAATGTCAAGATATAATAGCCAATAGTGTAAGTTGCAAGGTATGAAAGTTGAGGAACTGATTTATAAGTGACCCTAAACCTAGAGGGTGTAAAGTATATTTCAACATTTTTTTTAAAAAGGTATTTTATGAACTAAGAAAAATATACCTCCGGAAGATGTTTGCTATATATGTACACTGCTCGATTGTGAGACACTCCAGAAGTTGGAAAATGAAACAAGTGCTAGAACCTAGAAAGATCAATTCAGGATCTTACATATCTTTGAATAACAATAAATGAAAACCAACTAGCATCAAGGTTTTCAGACCCGGACCGTTCATTGAACCGTAAAAGGGAGAGGTTCAAGGTTTTTGAGGTCCGACCGAGGTCGAACCGGGGTTGAACCGTGATGACGTCATAATTAATTTAATAATTATTTAAATATAAATAAATATATTAAATTTGTAAATATTAGCAAAATTTACTAAAAATATCTTTAAAATTGAAACAAAATACATAAAATAGTACATTATAAGGTTAATAAAAAATAGTACAACATAAATAAGCATAAAAAGAAATTTTTATAATAATCCTTTAAGATAAATCATTTCAATTAACTAAAAATGACTTTTAAAATAAATTCATAAATTGCATAGATATTATTCTTAAATAAAAAGTTAATTTAGTAATATTTAATATGTTGAGAAAGATGACATAAAAGTTTAGAAACTATAAATCATGTAAATTTAATATAAATTTAATAATATTGCATATTAGTTCACAAGAGGAGCACTTGGTCTGTTGGTCAAGGCTTCAGTCTTACTTTTAATGTGTGAGAGCTCCAGTTCTACCCCTGCCAGCCGCATTTTTCATAATTTTTCTCTATTCCATGACCGGTTGAACCGGTCTACGGTTCGGCCGGTTTTTCCGGTTCAACCCCGGTTCGTCCAGTTCCCTCACAAAGCACTAATACCCGGTTCTGGAGTCTTAAAAAACCGGAATGCCCTTCGGTTCCCGGTTTTCCCGGTCGGACCGCCCGGTCTGGTCCGGGTTTGTAAACTATGACTAGCATAGGTCATTAATGCTCTTGTGGTCATGTTGTAGAACAAACGACGTGAAGGACAAACTAGTGAAGAAAGACTTCCCAAGAATCAATCTAGATTCTAGATAGAAGGGTAACAGCGTAGTTTAGTACAATTGTAGTCACCTCATTTTGCAACCTTCAAAATTCATAATTTTGTAAACCTTTTTAGCACTGGAGGTAAAACCGTAAAATAATAGCTTTAAGGAGGCATTTTATTATTATTATAAACAAATAGGAGGGAGATCGAACTACAGATACCAAGCATTCCAATTTCCAAATGATTCTAATTAGATTGGACTATCCATTTAACCCTTCTTTATTGGTTTTCAAGTTCAATTGACGTGTGAAGCTTTTAGGTAATGAGTTTTGTTGATTTTTTTTTTTTTTTAAATGAAAATGTTGAGCTATAAGATATGGTTTGTGAACGTCATTGATCATGCTTGTGCAGTATGATTTAAACTACTCACAATATTTGTTTAATATATTTTGAACCATTGACAAAACGCTATAACTTTATTTTATTTTATTTTTTAAAAATAGTATTAGTTTAAATTTATTGTTAATCGTTAAAATTTAGCCAATGAACCATTTTAGTACATTATATAACTTGATTAAACTAAAAACTAATACGTCATTTTATAGGAACAAAAACGACCACTATGATTTATTAGAAACTAAAATCAAATTTATCGAAGAGTAAAAGCGATTAATTAAATTTTTTCAGACACTAAAATCGATCATTTTAAATTTTAAAAACTATAATCATTCATAAACTTTCTTTTAATGATTCATTGTATTTTCCTCATTTAAAAAAAAAAAGGGTATTTTGACCCACAATGTACTGCCAAATCATGGAATGGCAAGGTATACGTTGACGGACAAAAGAGAATAATAATTAGAAGAGCAAAAAGAAGGAAGGAGGCCAGCAGTGCAAGGCACTCTGAAATGAGAAAAAGTGCCGACAAAGCATCCCTTTATTCCAAAATCAGCAGATACCCAAACAGACAACACCAGTACTTTCTTTTTACCTTCTCCTCTTCTTTTTTTTATTTCCTCCCAACAAATCTAAAACAAAAATAGAATAAATTACTAATTTTTAAAAAAGGTCAACTTACTAAATCATCAGCATCTATTTTTAATCAAGATTTACTTGATAAGTCAGATGATTTATATTTAACTAATACGTGTTAAAATACAAATTACATCTATTAAGTTTGGTCATTTAATTATTTTATTTTAGTCCTTTAAGTTTCATGTTTGATATTTTGGCTTAGTAAGTTTTCATTTTATGTCGGTGTTAGTTCGTCCTTCATTCTGTTAAAAATGTTACCATTAAGAAAGATTGCTTTTTTTTTTTTTTCAAGAGGATATTTTAATAAATTTTTAAGTCCTAAAATTTTATCAATTTACAACAAACGGGAGAAAGAGAAAAACAAAAAAATGCGAAAACTTACATGATTAAAATACCACAAACAGAACCTAAAGAACAATAATAAAAATTAACCAAACTTAAGTGTTGTAATTTGCATTTTTGTCTAAATATCTTCGTGAATCGCCACGTAATAAGTCGAAAAAGTATTTGTCGGAGTGGAAAAATTAATATTTCCTATTTTAGGATGTGTGAGATAAAAGAGTAACCGTGTGTTGTGTGTGGTATAAGTAATTTAACCCGAAGCGTCAATAAAAAGGAATGTAAAAAGGAAAAAACTGAGAGCCACCCCGCGTTGCCTCTCTGTCTTTTTCCTTTTTACATAAGTTTTTGGTTTTCTTTCTTTCTCTCCCAAAAGTCCCAACACTCGTAACCAAAAACATAAAAACAACTTCTCTCCCTGTTGTTGTTGTTGTTGTTGTTGTTGTAGCTGTTGTTGTTGTTTTCTAAAAACGCAATCTATAGCTGGAGAGACAAAGACAGAGAGAGAGAGAGACAGAGAGAGAAACAAAAAGGTATTTATTTATTGTTGTTGTTTTTTTGATTCAGTCCTGTAATTTCGGGTTCTGATCTAAAGCCTAATTTGGGTCTTGTTTTTTTTTTTTTCCAATCTGTCAATTCTCTTCGCCATTAATTTTTTTCATTCCCAGTATTCAATTTATACCCTATATATGTTTTGCTAATTCTGTTTAATAATTCTCTTTTTTTTTTCCCAAATTTGTTGAGTAATTCATCAAATTTGGGATCTGGGTTTTGCTTATTTTGCTTATAATTTTGGGTTGGCATTGTTAAATTTTTGAAATTTGATTGTGGGTTTTGGTTAATGGAGCGTGGAGATTTTCAACGTCGACTTGGTTTAGTGGTAAGGATTAATGGGTCTCTCTTTGTTTCTTTCTAGGAGATTTGGAATTTTGAGATTCTATGTTGCTTTTTGGGATTTTGATTCTGTGTTCAAATTTCTGGGTTGTGAATGATTTGTGTAATTTCCATTGATGTGGGAATTGTTTCCTTATCTTGGCTTATGTTTTTGGAAAATTTTCACTTTTGTTTTTGTTGTGCTTTCCTTTTTTTTTTGTTTTTTTCCTTTATTATGGGAGCAAATTCTATGATTAAATCCTAGCTAGTTCAATAATTGACAGGATTTACATAAAATAAAATTAATATGATTAATAATTAATTCCTAATCATTTCTGGGTTTTCCAGATTAAGCACATTATTGCTCTGCTTTCTCATGTTATATAACTCTTTGTTTTGAATTATTATTTTTGTTTTTATGATATTCAAATAATTATTTCTTCTGCCTTGGATGTGTTAGTTGTCTCTGTGTGATAATATCTGCTTTTAACAAAAACAACTTGAAGAGTGTATGAGACCATTTTTTTTTTTTTTTTTTGGGGTTATTTTTGTAATGTAATTGTGGAAGATTGCATGTTGGCTATTTCCTGTATTTTGTTAAATTATTATGTTTAATAATAAATGAATGTTTACACAACCAAGGTGGATTCATCGATTTTTTTTTTTTTTTTTTGAAAAACAAACAAACACACACATACAAGGGAGAGGGAATGAGGTTCTAACACAAAGGTTGTAAGATAGGTTGTTTGTGTGGAATTTAGCCTCTTTTGAATTTACATTTTTTAGGTTTTCTGCTATCCTAGCTAATAACCCAGTCTTTTGGATTAAATGATTCAGCAGTTGTAAGCCGACACTGTATTATACGACATCTTAAATTACTGGCCTTTATCATTTATCACCATTCTAGGATTCCATTGGCACATTGTTCAATATCATTTGCATATTTATTTTACAATTTGATTGTTAAATTAAGATGTTAAATGTTCAGTCAATATTTGTGGCACCATGCAGGCACATGCGCCTCCTCCTGGTTACTTTGTTCGTCTGGATACCACTAGTGCTCAAGACAGTCTAGATCTGAGGAAGAGAGTCAGAATGCGTAGGTGGCTCTGTTGTACTTGTCAAACAGAGGAGGCTTACCAATCAACCGAAAATGAGCGTTTGAAGAGCCCCAAAAATTATGCAGATGGTATATTGTTTTTGACTCTCCCTCTATGCTTGTGTAAATCTGACCAATGGAAAAAGTAAAACAATACATGCATACTGATTTGGTTATAGTAATAGAAGTTAAGAAGTAAATTAATTATTGGTTCCATCTGAAATGTCTTAGTATATCCTATTAATTGTAATATGTGTAGATTTATTTCTCTTTCCAACAGTAAGTAGAAACTGGAGGCCTGAAATATTGATCTGAATTTTGGGAATTGTAAATTTGGTGGGGCTACCTAGAAGCTTTAATATATAGAACTAATAATGCATTTATGATCTCTATGCCACAGCCACAGCCACAGCCACAGCCACCACACAGCTTCTGTCACCATCATAATTGCTAGTTGCATTATTTGAATGCCATACTGACTGTGCCACCTTTGTCAAATCATTGCTCTACAGCTAAACATTGTCTTTTTTCTTTTTTTGTTAGCGAGGATTTATTCATGAATGGTTTGATAACTTCCCTTCTAAGTTTGTTAATTTCCCTTTCCCTTCTAGATTAAGATCTCTTTGGAATGCTTACGTCAGTTACATGAGAAATCTGAATGTAGTGTAAGAATTAAAATATCTTCCTGTTTGTACATTGAATTTGAAACTAATAATTTTTTATTTAAAAATTACAACAAAGAGGTTGTTCACCTCCTATATCAATGCGATTGTTATGGGAGGTGAACACCCTCTTTGATAAATTGCTTGACTGCATCATTAGTAGTTTCAATAGTGAAGTAACTTGTATAGATTGATTTGCAATATTATGAATTTTATGTGGAATGAGATATAAATTCATCTGTAATAATTTCTAGTCTCTGCCATGCGTACTCACTTTTGACAGATCAGTAAATAATATGTAATCCTATGTTCTTTACCACTTGTATCTCATCTTCTTTGATTTAGGGCACCTAAAAGCCTCTAGGGTGGCAGCTCCTGTCAAACCTGAAGTGCAAAAGCCGGCACCACCAATTGAAGTGCCGGCATTGTCTCTGGATGAACTGAAAGAAAAGACTGATAATTTTGGATCAAAGGCCTTGATTGGTGAAGGCTCATATGGAAGAGTATATTTTGCAAACTTGAGTAACGGAAAAGCTGTGGCAGTGAAAAAGCTTGATGTTTCATCTGAGCCCGACACAGATTCTGATTTTTTGACACAGGTGTCTCTAACATAAATATAGAATCAGTATCTTATCTTTATTAGTAAAGCAATTTAGTTTGATTTTTTATTTTCCTTTTAGTTTGTTGACATATCTGGCTGCATTGATATTCTTGATAGGTTTCCGTGGTTTCAAGATTGAAGCACGAAAATCTTGTTGAGCTCCTTGGTTACTGTGTGGAGGGAAATCTTCGTGTGCTTGCATATGAGTTTGCAACCATGGGATCTTTACATGATATATTGCATGGTAGGCAAACGCCAGCTTGTCCTATTTCAAATCTACAATTGGCTTTCACGCACCTGAATTAGTATTGTAGAAAATATGATTTTGATATGATTAGTATTAAAAATTACAGGTAGGGAGGGGGTGAGGGTATCATCTACTTCCTTAATAGATTTTATGGATCTCTTTACATTTTAATTTTGAATTCATTTGGAGACTATCATTTAAGAGTACTCCCCCCCCCCCCCCCCCCCCTTTTTTTAATAAAATTAATTATGACTGTACAAAATTACAGGTAGGAAGGGAGTTCAAGGGGCACAACCTGGCCCGACACTTGACTGGATGCAGCGGGTTAGAATTGCAGTTGATGCAGCAAGGGGATTGGAATATTTACACGAGAAGGTTCAACCCTCCATTATACACAGAGATATCAGATCTAGCAATGTGCTTCTCTTTGAAGACTTCAAAGCCAAGGTTGCAGATTTTAACCTTTCAAATCAGGCTCCAGACAATGCTGCTCGCCTCCATTCTACTCGAGTTTTGGGAACCTTTGGTTATCATGCTCCAGAGTAATGTTTCTGAAACTCCATTCTCTTGTGCTTATACTTTCATTATTATTTTCCATGAAGTTATTGTTTAGATAGTTTAATGCTTTGGTTAATTGGTTTTTGTGTACATTTTACCGATTGATGCAACCCCAACATAATCGCGAAGGATCAGTTTTCAATATGTCATCAGACATAAACCATACTGTTACAGCTGTTAAATATTTTCTTTCCTCTTTTTTGTTGTAATTTTTTCATTTTAAATGCTCTAACTAATGCCAATGAGATCTTGGGTTCATGACCACCAAGTGTTAGTGTAACTTACCAATTAAAAAAAAAAGGAAAGAGCTGTGAGGTTGGGAAATATTATCTGAAACATGAACCATTTAGGTAATACTTGTCTTGAATTAATGCCAGTACAGCTGTTACCTT